>CM046838.1:35356287-35761287 GCA_025618425.1 Heliocidaris tuberculata | reverse complement strand
TAAAAAGACTTTGCTATTGAGAAGAAAAAATGCTATAATTCTACAAAAACTCAGTTTGTAAAAGAAAAGAATGAAAAGGAAAAAAATGGGCACTTAACAGAAGTGAAAAGAGGCACTTTATCTCAGAAATTAAAATGGGCAATTTTGGGGTATTTTATAAAAGTTTGAGCTCTGTATCGGGGGGACCAGCGGGGATGCCACCTCTGGTTCAGTGATCCTAATAGGTCTTCTCGTAATGAACTGAAATCTAAATGCCGTGCTCTTTGTCAAATCCCTAGCGACAAACCATAACATTCACTTGTTTATCTTATTGTACTATGTGTTCGGAAAAATGACACTTTTGATTGTTAATAACTCAAATAACTCGTCTCAGACTCAGAGAATAGCGTTGAACAGAGGCATACTGAGGCTTTTCGTCTTGCACTCATCACAGTAAGCTGCAAGAATGAACAGAAAGACGAAATCGAACCAAACAAAAAACAAAAAAAACCCGGAAACTATAAAAGGAACAAAGGGCGTGAAATATAACGAGCTCTGATTGGCTGTCCAAAGATAACGATAAATTAGGCTTATTGCCAGCCGGTTTATGTAATAACGGGATAATGGGGGGGGGGGGGGGGGGGCTGGGAGTGTTCTCATGAATTTCTTTGTGCCCTCCCCCTTTTCAAAATCCTCTGGATTTGCCCCTAATAGGTAAATACATGTGTCGTGGATGGGTTTTTATGTTGGTTTTTTTTTTCAATATGTGAGTGATCAAGTGCAGTGAAAATCAATGTTACAACTTGCATGCTTGCTCATAAACAACAAAACATCAGAACCATCATCACTCACTCAGTCAGAAGTCATTTAGAATGCATATTCAATCAAAGTCCATAACATTTGTACTTTATAACACATAATAGGTCAGTACAACACGAAATAAGAAAAGGATTTTCTATTGCACTGGTATCTATTAATGAATTTTATCCCAAACAAGAGTTGAAGTAGATCAAATCAGGAATTTAAACCTGACTGGACTGGCACTGTTCATAAACCTGTAGGCTGCAAATAATAAATAGTAACCTGTGGTTTCTGATAACTTTGCTGTGGAGTTTTTGTTTTTTCGTCCTAATCAAATTTATCCATTCAATTCACTAAAAATGAAAATATATTACATGCCCCCCCCCAAAAAAAAAAAAAAAAAAATCACAAAGATGATTACATTATTTCTTTTACATGGTTAAACAAATAAGATCAAACAAAGTTTTACTAGTAGTTCGTTACACCTCTATAGACTTTTTGTGGTTAAAATACAAATAAACACTTTAATCTAGATTTCCCTAAAATCAATTCATTGCTTAAGTAACAACAACCATTTGTGAATATTCCAAGAACCTATAGTCATACTGTCATAAGTTTATCGATTTCTTTAAAATTTGTGTTCACAACTTTTTTGACAGAAGTTCAATATTAATCTCATCTGCAATATGTATTTCGGGATCAGCCGACTTTGTATTTCCAAAAAATTATTCTTTTTCAATGTTTTCAGAGCGTGCATCATATCTTCACGTACCCCCCCCCCCAAAAAAAAAAGGCATTTAGCACTTTTGCTTTAGCACATTTGTACAAATTTCTTTCCAGTGGCAACAAATTATACAACACTTTGAAATCAAACTCCTTTAATTTGTTTCCACTCTATAATCCTTTCAATCGCAATCAAATTTCCCCCAGAACAACTGCAGTGTGTTGATCCCCACTTGCAGCAAAGGACTGATAATGAAAATCTTGAGATTGTATATCACTTATGTCTCTTTGCAAACAGTCCTAATTTCACTGTAGCAGCTGTCAATGGTAAAAAAATAATAATAATAAATCGTTATAACTATGAACCAAATTTCTGTTCCATGGCTTTGCGTAATTTTGAATAATTGAAAATGGCACTTTTTATACTATTTCCCAAATTTTGTTTAAGATATTATTTCCTCCATCAATTCTAAACTCCCATCATTCAAAATGGCTTTGATGCGGAGAATATCACTATCGAACCAATAATAATGATTTTCTTATAAAAAGCAATAGACCTATTTGATATACAGTACCAATTTTTTCTTTAATTTAAAGTTCCAAGTCACCGATCAAACAAGTATATTTCATCATAAAACAAAGACATGTTTTACTGGAAGCTAATACACAGTGTTGGTCAAGGTCATGAATATACAGCTATATATATATATATATTTTTTTTTTTTTTTTTTTTTTTTTTGCTGACACTTTTAGATGGTTTATCTAAGATTCAAACTTTATTTACTTAAAATCAAGTCCAACAGCACTGAAAACCACAATTGGATTGTACACACGGAATTCAATTGTCCGGTTAGACTGTTGATATATGTTTCCACTTCTAAATATAGTGCTATCTTTTGGAAATTCCTAAGCTGTGAACTACATGGGCCTGGTGATGATGATGTTGACAACAGGGGCGAGCACGTTCTGGTAGAAAAAACTCCTCCGGATCATCAATGGCCTGCAAAATATCAATAAAGGATTCCCCTGTAATAAAGGAGCCAATCTTCGTATTCAGCAATAATTTAAATCGTTCAAATTGATATCCATAAAGTAATGATATGCATCAGATTACTGTTGTATTCAAATAAACAAGTCTTCAACACCAAGGTTTAGTGTCCTACTATGAATAATTAAACAATAATAATCACAAAGTCAATTGAAAAGCCTGTTTGTATTTTTCATTTCTTAATCCCCAATTCGCATAAAGTCTAGAGCGAGGTCAGACCTCCAGATCTACGTTAGGCCAAATAAAAATAATTCCTAGTTTCTCGTCCCCTCCTCCCTTTTTCGGGCCGCCTCGATTTTTTTTTTTTAAATTTGATATTTTTGTTCTGAAATGATATAAAAAAGAATATGATGACATCTTGACAATGATATACCAAAAACCATTAACATAATGCAATGCCACCTTGTCCTGAGCCTCTATAGTGCATGTACAAGTGAAATTAAATTTGTGAAAAATGTGTTGAAATTGACCCAATAGCATTTTTGTTTTAATATCAGAAAAATATCAAATATCAAATAACATGGAACCCCCTCCTCCTCATTTTCAAAAAATCTGCACGAGAAACTAGGAATCAATTTTACTTGGCCTTAGACCCACTCACGGATCCATCACTATGTGGGGCTGTGTCAATTTTGGTGGCGACGTGTCGGAGCAATTACGGAACTACATCCCAACCCTATTTATATTTGCGTGATCATGATGATCGAGAGTAGACATTTGTAGGAAATAGATTTTAGACCCAATATCACGGAGAATGATCAAATAAGCTATAAATTATCAATATTTACACTAATAAAAAAATAAAAGAGGAAGGAGAATTTATAATTTAACGTCATTAAACAGTTAAAACAGTTTTACACAGTAAAGCCTCAGCAGATTGCATGTTGCATGCAGGTACTAACAACAATAAATCTAAGGTAGATCTGAATTCGGTACACACGAAAGGTCCCCCGAAACCCCCTAATTTTATTGAAATAAAATGTTTAAAATGCTCTTACCGATACGTCCATGATTCAACGTTTGATATACCAGCAGGCAGCAGGCTCCAAATCAAAGAGGATGGACTGATACTAGGTTAGAACAGAGAACCTTTAGGGTAAGATTAGAGTTGCTAGCATGCAGCAGCATCGACTGTACTTTTTTTTTTTTTTTTTTTTTTTGCTAGCGCGCGAACTAACTTCGCGCGCTGCATGCACACACATACACTGCAAACTTTCGCGTGGTTTTACCACTTAAGTCTTTTGCAGTGCTAAGGGCCCTTTTCTCGCGTCGCGGCCCATATTAAGTTCAATTAATATTCAAACATTCATTTTAAAAAAATAAACTCTATCAAACATAAGCAGGTATCATATATTTACATCGAAATCAAGGGGGATGCAATAGGACAGCTTCAGCCAATGCTTTAACTCTCAAAAGTAATTCAAAGAGCATCTTTAAAAAGTGAATGATTGCCATTTTTTTAAATACATGACAATTCTACAGAATTCACACTCATTTCATACAAATTTTCACAAAATTCACACACAATTAATAGCTGACGGTCTACCCAATTGAATTACTCTCTTGGCAGTAAAAGCATTTAAGGCTTGCGTGTTCTCGGGATTTTGCAATGTTCATTTTTTAAAAAATGCTTTTCAGTTGCGGAAAAATTGCTTGGGTAGACTAATGTACACTCAGGCTTGACAAGGTTTATTGGCAATAGTACATTTAGAAATGTTGTAAATTAGGGCTGCCAATGTTTTACAGGAATTCGTTAAAAAAGAATGCAATGTAGACAAAAAGCCTAGAGGAACAAACGTTTTGAAGTACCTAATACTTCCATCCTTGATTCGGGCACTATTAAGCCTTTTCTGATTTTATCAAAATTATAGAAGTAGGCCAGCATGCTTACTCAAGCACAAAATGCTTTCAATGCAAATAGTAAAGTGTGATGAAGTATAGACCGTGAACTTGTATATAAAAGCGTAAAAAATCTGAATACTGTAAAAAAAAAAAAAATAATAAAAATCGATCTCTTTTTTTTGTAAAAAAAAAAAATCGATCTTTTTCTTTTCAGTTTGTTCACTTTTTGCGACATGCTCTGAGGGGGTCACACTACTTCAGGTCAAAGACTGATCGCTTACTTCGCAAAACAGATTTTTTTTTTTGCAATTGTATTGTGCGCGTAGATTTGGGAAGTGTGAAACAAAATGACGTTTGTGGGAAACTGGTAAAATTAGGCAATTAATATGCAATTAACATTCATGATATTTCTCATCACTTTCACTCGAGATCACGGGTTCATTTTTCATGCAATTTTATCCTCACAGTAAAAAATGGCAGAGGGGGAACAGGAGGCATGTATAAGAGCCTGGGATGTGCGCTTATTAACGCTAATTTTAGTACGCTTACGAGGTTTAAACCTTACCCATGGTTTATACCTCCTTTCTGAGACTGGAATCGGTCAGAGCCGTGTATGGATTACGATTTGCGATTTTCGGTCTCGTGGGCCTTCGGTCAACTGGGCATGAACCACAAGATAAAGGAAAAGGTGATAAGAAGGATAAAAACAAGGAATAACATGAAGACAGATCTACATAGTCAAAACAGCATTCAGCGGTAAATATCTTTACTTTTTTACTTTACTTCAGCAAAGCCCTGGTCTTTATAATGTATAATACAAAGGGCCTTTATTATGCCCTGGATGAAGAGTTGAATGAATAGACCTCTGTATGGTTGGATAAAATTCCCTACATAATAAGGGAAAACTATACATGTTTATGTTCGGGTCTTATAAAAGCTTGTAAAGTAAATTTTTACGTGTTGTAGGTTAACATTTTCTTTTACGGTAGAAAATATCAAAATCAAAATTCGGATTCGCTCCCGAACATCAAAAACACTTAAACAATGTACAAAAGGAAACAGGCCCTTCATAATTACATCCCCTTTGATACAATTAACTTAAGATGCTTATAAAGTGCTACTAAAACCCATGCTTTAATAGCCAATGTTCCCGCATTGGCTTTAAAAGCATTCAATAAATCTATGGCTACCAGGTAGCCCTAGATTACAGGTGGGCGCATGGAGAATGGAAAAATGTAGATTAATGTCTTGCCAAATGACACCGATTTATCCCCCCCCCCCTCAAAAAACCCCCCAAAACAAACAAAACAAAAACAAAAACACAACAAAACTAAAAAATTAAAAAATTAAAATCGTCTCTTGGGGAAGGGCGTAAGCAGCTAGTGATGATCTGCATATTGCATATATTATATGATTTTAGTATGCCCTCTCAGTGTCTTTTTTCACAATCTTCAAACTAGTCAAGGATTGGAAAATTGCATTTCATATAGATGCAGATAGTACACTGCATACGTGTTGTGAAAGTATAGAAAGCTATCTTTGATTAACATAGGCTATGCATGTTTGCACACATCATGTAGCAGTCACAACGACGAAACCTACACGAAAACGACAACAGACCACACAAACAATCACCTTAACCCCAATGGAAATGAATCGGTCAGCCGGGAATCGGGGTGGTCGGTTCGGCGGTGTGGCTCAGGTTTTATACACCCTGCCCAACCAACTCCATGCTGACTCAAAAAAAGACAGATTGTCGGCCATTCGGGTGATCTAATTTTTTTATTCGGTCTCGTTGGTGTGACTGAGCTTTTGAGGAGGGCGTTGGCTCAGTCTGTAAAAAGCGTCTGCCTGCAGGTCGAACCAAAGTTCAAGGGTTCGACATTTAGAATCCAACAAAGTTAATAATAATAATGATAAAACAACAATAACAATAATAATAATGATAATAAATGACATGAAATGATAATGACAACGATAATAATCTAGACCAGCATAAAAACTTATGATTTACCTGAAATGCCAACACGATGGTGGGGTACCAGGGTGGTCTGTCGTCAATACTGTAAGTGACAACACTGTGAATGTTGGACAGGATGGCTTCCGCCCTTTCCTTGGCCACCCGAGATCTCTGGCTTGTTACGGTTTCATCAATAACCTCTTCCAGCTCGATATCCCCAACCGCTCCGTTCTCCATTTCTAACATATCACGAAGTACACAACACTGGAGAAGCGTACGTTGATATTCAACTTTCTTCCACAATTGTTTGTCTGGAGCGGTTGATGCGAACTGCAGTCACTGTTGACAGATCAAGCGAGACAAGGTCGTGGTAAAGGTGCTGACCGTGCCACCGCGCTATTGCTTAACACTATTTCAAAGCAGGAGTTGCTGATATTGAGTCTGGTCTATTTCATTTGGAATGTGGCCCGGGCAAATGTTAACACAATGCCGAATGACATGACTCGGTGATAGCTTCATATAATATCTGTATAAGAGAGTATATCAAAGGTCGGATTACTGGCTGATTAATACAATGGAAATGAAACGCCCGAACAGGAAATCCTGCATAGAGAGTGACGTATACGTGTGGAAACGACAAACGGGGAAAAGAGACAGAAGATAGAGAGGGAGAAATAGTGAGAGGGTAACCTCGCCATTCATAAGGACCGCTGTTTATAAGGACCGCTATCCATAACGCTTGACTAAATGAATAGCGGTCTTTTATAAATAGCGGTCCTTATAAATAGCAAGCAGACCCCATAATGATCCACCGAGGCCCCTGAGAACGATTTTTTTTGTTTACTGCGGGTGCTGTTAGCAGAATTTTTTTTCTTCACTTGCTTATCTTCACTGTAAAAAAATACTGCAGGTATTTACAGTAAATTACTGGCAACCCGGCTGCACAGTAAAATACTGTATCATTTACAGTCATATACCGCTGTTTACCGTTTGATTATAGAATAAACAGTACAATACCGTGAAAACTACAGTAATTTACTGTGCAGCGGGTTGCCAGTAATTTACTGTAAATCCCTACAGTCATTTTTTCAGAGTTGAAATTATTGCGCCCGGGCTAACAATGAAGTTGCGCCCCTACCCATCCCCACCCCTCCAATTTATCCACGTCGTTGTACAAGCGAGGGAGCAAAGCAACCGAGCGGTATTTTTTTTTTTTTTTTTTTGCATTTTCAACCCCAAAACGCAATTTCTTATGCAATTTACCCAGGAAAATTTGCAATTGATCACTACGATCGAGGAGTAGGGATCCGAATTTCGAACGTTGATCAATGGTTTTCTATTCACTTCCTTCTCAAATGGGGCGCAACATTAATGGAAATCACTAACAAATAGTCGAGGAATTTAGGAATACGACCAAATGTTGTCATTTCTTTTAAATGTTGAACCTCTGCAAAGCGATTTTATACACTTAATTCTATATCGGGACGCAATATTTATCATGAAGATGATGAAACTTGCATGATGGCGAGCAAAGCAACGAAAATTATTCATCAATCTTGGGCCCTTCTAAAACACTTTATCATTATACTGGGGAGCGAAATTACAAGATCTTGGAGCAAAATTATGCGAGGAAGCAAAGCGACCGAGCTACAGAAAAATGTTGCATGTCAAACCCTCAAAAAAAGTATTTCTAATGCATTTACCCCGTGGATTAGGGGCGTACAATCCAGAATGATCGCAATTTTCTTTATTTGCTCCTCTTTTTCTTTCTCTATTTCGATTTTAGCGCCCCTGCTTTAAGTATACTGCCTCGGGCAAGTGCCTCCTATAGAAACCTGGGGTGCTGCAGCATGCACCCCAGCAACAGCCCCCCCCCCCCCGGCGGGCCTGGATCTACATAGTAGAAAGACTAGTGTCTATGCCCCCTTACTTGACCAACCCTACGCTACTGAAAACAGAGAGAGGGCAAGAGAAGGGGAGATATGGGCAAGAGAGAGGAGGGCCTTGAGATGTCAGAGGTGTTCGATAAGTGAGTACAATTTGATGTGGTTATTATGATCTGCTGCAATCTCGAAATAAGAGTCAAATTTTCTTGGAAACAAAGAGTAGAAGAAAGTGAGAGAGAGAAATTGAGAAGTGGATAGGCGGTTGATAATGTATAACGGCTATGAAAATGATTAGACAGCGTAGCGCATTGTTACTGCAAATCCTAATGAAAATATATTATATTATACTATAATAATAACCCAGGGTTCTATCCTTATAGTCGCGTATTTCATATGGTAATGTGAAAGGTCGTTCCCTAGGAGTAAGTATCATGTCTTATCAATACGTGTCTGTAACTAATCCCACACACCCATACAGACAGTGGCGGATTGTTTTGTTTTTGTTTGTTTTTGTTTTGTTTTTTGTTGCTTGTCAGAGATTTTTTGAGTTAAAAAGGAGGGGCCCAAAAATGCTGAGCACCTTTTTTTTTGGGGGGGGGGGGGCTTGTCGGAAAATTTTGTGAATATTGAGCCTCCTCCCTCAAGAAATCCTGGATCCGCCACTGCACACAGACGCCAACACCCAAAGTCGGATATGTGGGTTCGACGTAAAGATTAATTATCTGATTGTGTAAATTTTGACGCTTAACTAAAAAATCAAACAAAATCGACTTGTCCCTGATCCTTTACTCGAACCCGAACCCGCCATAATTATTCTAACCCTGAGATATCTATTCATTTGAATCAGGTTTATGGCATGAGGCTTTAAGGGCTTTGTCCCTTTTTCTCTCTCCATCTTTGTTAATCTTTCTCTTTCATTTTCTTTTCAACCGTTCTCTCTATAATTAAAAACAATTTTCTCTCTTCATCACTATCTCTCTCTCTTTCTCTCTTTTCAAATTCTATGTGCACTGCGTGTACTTTCAGCGAGATTTCTTATCATTTTGATGATTCAAAAGCCTCACAGTATAAACCTGTTTTTGTGTACTACATAATCAAACTTTCCCCATTAATTTGAGACAGTTTATTTAACAATGCAATGGCATGACCTGGGGAGCTTTTCATCAAGTGTTTTGTCAGTGATTTTTACCGACAACTGTTATAAACTACTGAAATCCTTGCATCTGATTGGCTGAGAGAAAATTTGTCAGTAAAAATCACTGACAAAACACTCGATGAAACGCTCCCCAGAGCTCATCTTTATCTTTTAGATCATCCCAGCATGCAGATGCTGAAGATTTTAGAAAAATGTAGGCAGAATAGGAAACATTGCTTCAAACACGGAAAAAACTAAATTGCCAATCATTAGTAAATGAAATAGACGGAACACATCTTATTCGTAATTCTGATAGGCCATATTTATTTAAGTAATGAGATATTACATTTATGTCTTTTAAAAAAGAAGTTTTACCCAATCCTGCCCATCATTTATAATGGACCTTTTTATTTGTCTTCAAATCTGACATATTCGTATGACATTTAATAACCATTTTGACAAGGATTCAAAATAAAGTTTGTAACTATTTGTATGAAAGATTTTCAGCCTACAAGTGAAATCTCACGGTTTGCGCAAAGTACCCGGATGACCATGCATTAAATGTTCAGTCATGGTTTGGGGTGCGCGACCCCCATGGAAATGGGCAATTGAATACGCAAAGGCTAAGACAGTGGATGTATGCGCGCAGCCCTTGTAAAATGTTGGGTACCGGGTAGGGACAAAATAAGTTTCTCTCTCTGGTGGTGTAATGTGCAAATTGATACAAAAACGCAAGGACGTAATGGTGAGAAAAGGGTACTTAATTTCATACAATTTATAATAATAATATTGAATGGACTTGAGTGGGACACAAAGGGTATATCGCACTCGCTTTGAAAAATATTTCACTCTTCGTGCCGACTTGTGAAATATTCTCGTGCAATATACCCTCGTATCCCACTCTAGCCCATTTAATATTATATAAATATCTAACCATCTGATGTTAACATAGGTATTCATGTTTTCCATTGAAAAAAATTACCCTTAACATCTGTTAAAGATAAAGTTGAGTTCTGGTCATGAGATTGAATTGTGAAAGAAACTCTTTCAAAGCATTTGGGAAAGGTTGATTATATAACACACAAGAATTGGTGTATGCTGTAAGGTTTTGGAATCACCAAAAAGATTTTTAAAAAATTGACTCAATCCCGCTGAGATCACATGCACTGCACACAGAAATGTTTATATGGGGCTACACACAAATGTTCGGCCTAAACATTTCAGCTGTTTCTTGTCATATTTTGATTGTGAGAGCATTTGCAGAGCAATCTTTTTCAGGGTACATATCTACTATGATAATCTTCCAGACTGACATAAAAAGAATGAGAAAGCTCACAAATTTTTTTTTACCTTTCCCAGAACTCAAGCTTCCCTTTAAAAAGAGAATGTTTATTCAAATATCATGTTTTGAGGTTGAAAAGTCAAAATATGCACATTGTGAAAGATTTATTTTGTTCAACTAATATATCTAACTTTAAGTGACTATTACAGGAATTTAAATCAATTTCAAAAAGTTGTAGTAGTTTATCAATTGGCGGCCCTATAGCTGGCAAAGCGACTTTCATAATACAAACTATACAACCATGTCTGGTAACCGCAATACCCTAAATACAGAATCACCCAGTAGCTCTCAGAAATGCACACTAAGAAAGAAATTATATCGCGAAGGAAAAAGTGACATTTATAAACATTACATTTTGTCATCTCTGTATTAAGAAAATATCCCTAAACACGTTATAATGTTCATGCGATTTGAGGTTTTCAACCGTTTATGTAAAAATATAATCCCCTTAAGTAGTGTTCAAATTCTTGCCTAATATTTACAAAAGTTACATAACTCTATGCTCTGGGTAGGCATTTTATTCGTTTTAATATCTGTGTATTACAATTAATACACCCAACAATCTCGAATAGGCTAATAGAAGCCAATGAAATATATATCACTAATTTTGTTTACCAAGCTCACTTACATGTATAACTAGCGATCAGAATATAATTATAAAAGGAAAAAAAAATCAAACCATTAGGCCCCATAATCAACTTTCAAGATAATAAAATTTCATTCCATCATTCATATACTCATTTTACAGGTAACATAGCTCTTTGTTCTGGATACTCTTGCTATTTCTTATTGTTATTCCTGGTGTATCCTGGTGTACTATTGATACACCAGTCATGCTACGAGACTCGAATAGGCTAATACAAACCAAAGAAATATATATATATATGTTTGTATATATAATTATGTATATCACTAATTTATTTATCAGGCTCTCTTACATGTATAACTATACATACATAATTTGGTTAAGAAGCTCTCTTCCATGTCTTTATAGTTATAACAGAAAAAAAATCAAACCACTAGGCCCCACAATCAAACTTCAAGATAAGCAAGTTACATTCCAGTTCTCATACACTCGTAATATTTTTTTTTCTCTCTGGGTACTCTTGTTATTCCTTTATCCGTGTACTATAAATACACCAGTCATGAGACTCGAATAGGCTAATACAAACTAATGAAATATATATGTTTGTATATATAATTATCTATATCGCTAATTTTGTTCACCAGGCTCTCTTACTTGTATAACTTATATACATACATAATTTTGTTTAGAAAGCTCTCTTCCATGTCTTTATATTTATAACAAAGAAATCAAACGACTAGGCCTCATAATCAACTTTCAAGATAATAAATTTTCATTCCAGTTGTCATACAGTCCTAATATTTTTATTTTTCTATTTGGGGACTCATGTTATTCCTTTGTCCGTGCTATATAGATGCACAAGTCATGCTACGAGACTCGAATAGGTTAATACAAACCAATATAAAACAATAACAAGGTGGAGATGCATTATTTGCCAGTTGACACCTGAATGAGTTCCAAGTCAGTTCTGATTTCGAATCCGTCGCTCGTAGATTTCGACTAAAGGCTTACTTCGAATCTAAAGATGATAAACGACAATCCACTAGCGTACCCAAGGGGGGCAGGGGGGCAGAGTGCCCCCTGACAACTTTTGACAGAAAAAAAATAATTTTTTTGACTTTTTTTGTTGTTGCTTGTCAGAGAATTCTGGACCCCATAAAATCTTATACCTCCTCCCCAACTAAGCAACTTTTGGAGCGCTGGGGATTTTTTTTTCCAACCATCTCTGTATACCAACATACTTGTTTGGCTTCTTAGTATTGTACTTAATGGAATTACACTTTGCATTACTTCTGTGTGCAAACTACTTTTGACATCACTCACTTAAAACCTTTCAAATTCATTCATGCATGACAATATTATGACATATTTGGTATCATATGAAAACTAAACTTTCACTTTTATAATAAGAATTAGTCCGGGCATAATAATTTTTCTAGAATTTTATGGCAAAATCTGGGATTCCTTCTTTAAGAAACACACTGTATATAGATATTTACAATATATAACATCAAATGTAAAAACATTTCGCATACAAATGTAAACATTTCTATTTTTACCACAAATGTCAAAACATGTTAACCATAAAAGTATATATATATATATATTTTTTTTTTTTTTTTTTTTTTTTTTTTTTTTTTTTGCATAATGGCATAATGTATTGGCATAATTTTTTCACCATCCCAGAATGAACAAATACATGTATGTTTTGCTTTTAAATTTGTGGTTAACAAAGGCAAAATGCTTTTACATTTGTCGCTAAATAGATTTTTACTTTTTGGGGCGATTTTTTTTTTACATTTGCGGCTATTTTTACACTTGTGGTTGACATATTATGTCATTTTTGGTTATTTTGACATTTGCAGGTCCATTGTCTTTACATTGCTGGTAATTTTTACATTGCTCTAAATATTTTTAGATTTTCCCGCTTTTGAAAAATCAAGTCCACAAAGCCCTCGTGTATCTGTAATTAATTCAGAAAACAACAAACTCCATTGAGCGGGCAGCTGATATTCCAGAGCACCTTTTTGACCCATAGATGATGAATCATTAATGACACTGGACAGCATAAGGTTGGAAGAAATGACAGCTGCAATACACATTGGCAATTGTTGTGTTCTGAATTAATTACTGATATATACAGATTATAGTTATGAATGACAGAGTTTGTGTGCTTTTTTAATGTTAATTTTGCAACCTATATCACATATTCAGTTATTGCTATTAAACATTTTAATTTAACTATAACATTTTTGTTGTGTCTTGACAAAGTTTAGCTGCATTCGAACTTTTATTGTATATTCTTTCACAGTAGTATAATTATATTTCTATTATTTATATATTACTTTTATATATTATATCTCTGCGTCTGGTCCATGGTGGATACACGGTTCTGCAGGCTTCTCAGTTTTTATGACGAACGCAGGTGACACTTGCCACCACTGTAGTTCTTGCTGAAAATGCATGAAATTCTTGCAGTGGTCAAATGCAGCCGAGAAGCGCATTTCATCAGATGCAAAATGCTCATGAATGACCGTAAGAAGCACGTAGGAACTGCATTAGTTGGGCTACAACCACGTATGTTTGTGCCTCTCACTTCGAGAGCCCGATCCAGGGTAAGTCGGCACTACGCCAGTGATATTTCGGACTCGGCGAAAAATCGAGTTAGCCAAGAGAGCTTAAATGATTGCAAATACTTGTATTTTTGCATAGAGTGATCTTTAAAACCGACATTTTTAAATATAAGTTGATTAGAATGTGTAAAATAGTTAACGGGAACCCGACAAAAGCTGCGGGCAAACACGTGCAGAAAAAGAAGGGCACAGTGACTTTTTAACAAAGCACTACGTTACGTTTCATGCCAACGACATGCAAAATTATGTATTGTAAGTGGAGGGGATGATCTATTTATCCCCCAGTATGAAAAATACTTGCTGAAACAATAGATATGCAGGGGGACCTAACTCTCCATACCCCTAAGATATTTGTCATGCGGCTCAAGGTTTCAGCGTATAATCATCTACCAGAAGGTTAACTGGACTTCGCGCGGCACAAAGTGCATTGTTAGAGGCTTCGAGATGTTAGAATTACCCAGTCAGCTTGTAATCAGACTAGGATGATTATAAAAACAATAATATGGTTTGTGGTAACGTAGCTTATCGTTCATTGAGATACCCTTTAGCTTTCCATGAAAGAAAATATAAAACTTTTTTTGGACAAAAATATAGGTTTTCTCGGGTAAATTATTTGAATATGAATGCTCATCAAGATCGACATTCAATTGCCAAAACTGAGCATTCAGTTTGATTTTTAGGGCAAGCGATCGCATACTTTCATCATGCATTTTGATGAAATGAGCATTCAAATTAGAATTTTATCAAATGAGCATTCAAATTCACGGGAGTTTCGGCTCGCGAACATATGGGTATTCGATTTCATCAATAGGCAAGCATGTTCCCGATTTAAGCAATGGATTTAACAATGCACTCCTTCCCTTCGAATTTTCAAATTGTTTTTACAAGATAAGATTTAGAAACACTATGTAAAGTCGTGTTCTTGCAGTGTCATAGATCAGAAATAAATGATAATGATGTAAAATGATATATACTCTACAAAAATGTAAAATCATGGAATATAACAAAGTTAATAAACAAACGCAAGCGCCGCGATTTCTGACTATAAAGTGCATGGCGGTGCTCGAGCCCAGTTAGCACCCCTTCTATTTCAAGGGGCCCTGTGATTAATCAAAAACAACTCTACAAAAATGTAAAATCATGGAACATAACAAAGTTGATAAACAAACACAAGCGCCGCGGAACGATTTCTGACTATGAAGTGCATGGCGTTGCTCGATCGAGCCCAGTTAGCACCCCTCCTATTTCAAGGGGCCCTGTGATTATCAAAAACAATAATAAGAAATAACAAAGCGAATGGTCAACTGAAAAAATAAGATTAGACAGAATAAATAAAGACAGACAGTATGATGTGAAAGGCTACTTTGAATATGATGTACACATCTGAAACGATACAGTATTTATGAAAAAAATTAAGGTAGTCCAATAATTCGTTTTTAGACCATATCATTAGAGGCTTCATCAAATTGCAACAACAAATTACATTTGAAAACATTAGAATGCTTAAATGACGAAAAAATAGAGAAATTAGATTCATAAAAAGGCAAAGCCAGGCTATTTTCTGTACTTCTTGTACCTGTTTGAAAATGAATGAACATACTGCTAACTTCACTGGCAGGCCTATTAATGAAAAGGAAAGTAAAACTCGAGCAAGAGTTCGCACCAAAGTCGTCGTAAATGAATTTGAATGGCGCTTATGCCTCTTTATATTGAACGACGACAAATTAGTTTGGTTGTTCCAAGCATATTTTTTAACGCTGGAAAATGAATTTGAAGGACTGAAATCTAATATAAACCAAAGGAGTAAACGGGAAGAGCAAATAGCTTGAATACGAGCGTTTGAAAATTAATTAGAAAGCTAATTTTGCGAATTTTAACGGGAAAACCTATGTTATAAACCTAATCGCCAAGCCATCTATCTTCTCATATCAAGATACATATTATTGTTAACTACTCGAGAATACATATTATTATCAGGTATCATATCTTCGTAGTCACTGCCTATGCCTCCAGCGTCACCGTATGCAGGTGGAAGATGGTCAGGCGGCAGTGGTCCGACCTTGGTCTCAAGAGGAGTCCGAGTCGGAGGCACTGGTAAAGTGTCAGTCCTATTTAACTGCCCGTTCGGTGCATTAAATGCCCTGCTGCCGTTGCTTTCCTGTGTCCCTGGTGGTTGGTAGACGTGTTGTTCGCTCAACATTATGTCAGCGGTTCGTGTCCGACGCATTTTATATGCCATCCTGAAAAAGGAAAGGTTTGAACCATAATTTTACAATTTTACAAATCAAGTCGTTCGAGAGTTTCTGCAATGCCTTTGCTCCTAGCGAATTTGATTTAATTCTTAATCAATGTGTGCACAATCTGGTACAGCTAGAAATAGGCTGGGACATCATTCCCATTCAGTATTAACTGGAGCATGGCCCAACAGAGGTCGGAAAGCACTGGGTTTGGTTTGGTAGAAGATCACTTACAATCCTTGTGAATCAAGATATTTATACACAGGCAGGGGCGGCGCCAGTGTATTTAAATAGGGGGGGGGGGCAAAATGACGCGTATAGCAACGTCGCACGTCGAGGGTCTTGAAATAACAAATAGGACTATAACAGTTATGTCATAATTGCATGGCCTAGCCTTCTCTTCTCCATTTTCCCTTCTCTTTCTCCTTTTTCCCCCTTCTTCCTCTTTTTTTTTTCTTTTTTTGCTCGCTTGAAAAATGATAGGGGGCGGCCGCCCCCCTCCCCCCCCCCCCTGTAGCGCCGCCCCTGTACACAGGTTTCTCACAATTTACCTCTCCACCTCAAATATGGGTTTGCCTAAACACTCGCAACTCTCAACAACTCAATTAATCAACTGGAACTTATACAAACAAACTACTAAACTGTCCTCATACGATCAACTCTATTGACGACACGAAGTCTTTTGCAATGTTTTGGGAGTCTATTCTTAATCAAAGACCGTATTATGTAAAAAGCGTAACAAACAACGTTTATAAAAGGCCTAACTAAGTGTTTCAGTGGTACGTAGTATGAGGGTATTTAGTTAACTTTTTATTGCTGTATTTGTTTTCTTTTTTATGCAATTTTTACTTTGTTGATTATATGTCAGGTCTATGAATGCATGCAAATAATTGTTCATAAGACTGTCCTTCTCCTCCGTGATTCTTTCATAATATCTGCCAAATCTGTGTACTGAATAACCTTAACAAAAATTTGTCAAAGATCAAAGGGCTGGTCACATTTGTCCGATAACGATAATGAGATCTTTCATGAAAAGTAAACCCTAGAGCTACCCTGCTGCTAACAACCGACATGGGCATATTCACATGTACACACCATATAGCAGGGTGTACCTTTAATTGAAAACTTTGTTATAGTTATCGTCATCGGACAAATGTGACCAGTCTTTAAAGGGCAATCCAATCTTGGTAATAAGATGATTTGTGTGAAAGTAGAAAAATAAGAAAAACAGGATGGTGAAAGTTTGAAAGAAATCGGACAAGGACTAAGAAAGTTATGGATTTTTGAAAAATGAGATCACTACATCTATGCGAATCTCAAATTGGCAATTTGGTGAGTCAGTTGTGACATTTTTGTGGACAACTCTCCCATTTGTCGTACACAAAAATGTCATTAATTTGCGATTTTCTTCGAGGCGCTTTTACCCTCAGGGCAGTACTCAAACTATATTGGAGATAGCATATTGTTATAGGTCCTCATGAACGAAACGATCCTACTGAGTAACGCATTTTGAAAAAAAAAGACATTTTAGTCATTTTGTGTGTTAGAGCGAATGGGGGAGTTGTCCACAGCTACACCACAGTGACATTACCTATTCGGCCAATTTGAAATTCCCATATGCATAGTGATTACAACTTTCAAAAATTCATAACTTTCTTATATTGCTTGTCCGATTTCGTTCAAACTTTCACCAATCTGCTTCTCTGGTTTTTCCTCATTCTTTCAAAGCAACTTGCTATTAAGGCTGGATTTCCCTTTAATGGGGGGAAACCCCTAAAAATAGAACGAGCTCAGAGAGGAAATGTGTATTGGCTATTTAGGAACACGAGTCCACCTTTTAAAGTGGCAAAAATAACAGTTTTATATTCTCTCTTCTGTAGACATGTCGTGGTATAGTGGATACGTCAACGGACTGTATATCACATGGTTCACAGTTCGACTTCCGCCGCAAGTCTATATTTCCTACTCGCTACCTCGGTATATTAAGTGGGTACCTGGTAGGAATTAAGTCCTTAAATGCTTTCAGCGCCTTAGGGCACCTGGGCTAAAGCCATGGTAATAATTGTATTTACCACCCTTAGGATGGATGGATATATATATATATATATATATATACAGTAGATATATATATATATATATATATATATATATATATATATATATATATATATATATAGTCAACTTTGCTTAAGTCGATCTTGTCGGGACTGAGTAAAATGCGTCGACTTAGGTGATTTTCGACTTACGCGAAAGTCGAAGAAAATTCGGCTTACGCGTTGTCCCCGGCACCATGCAGCCGCGCCGTTGTCCTCGGCTTGGCTGGTGGCTTGAACAGTGCCATTACACCACAATTCTTATCCCATGCATGCCGTAGTTTTGTTGTACAGACATCCAGAAAATGAGAACATTCGAGGCCTGAGCCCTTTTTTTTCACTTCAGACGACGGATATCCAATATAAAGAAAATAAAACAAAATGCGTTAAAACCACATTTTCTTTTTAAAAGAGGAAGTATGGTGTCTTATCATTTCTCATCAAATTGTGTACTTTCCGACGGTCTATTTTCCGGTGATCGTGAGCGATATTTGAATTTTTTAAAAGTACATCGGGTTTTCTCAGTCTAACGACGCATATCATCCTGACGCTGGTAAAATAATTTATCAGATGCATGCTCTTTGATCATTTCTTAAACACTGTTAAATGTTTGAAAATCAGTCAATGTCAGTGTTCATAATAAAGGACTGAAAACGTGATGTGTCTCTGATGAGGTACAATTTCTATAGCTTCTCACGACAAAGCATAGCATTCTCTAACGACGCTGATAAAAATATTGTTACCTGTTGCATGAATTTAACTCGGCAATTTTGCTATTAAAAATCTCCCGCTAACGATATTCACTGAAATAGGCCCAACTAATCAAAGTTATTTTCTTTGAAGTGGAAAACATACGACGTGCTTTATAAACAATAAATATTCACTTTTATTTTCATTATCATGATGATCCATATCATTCTCTAACGAGGCTGACAAGAATTGTATCAGGGAAAACTGATGACATTTGACTGGATAACTCTGCTCTCTAATCTAAATCACGATTCTCCAGAATAAGTAAAAAAAAAATAATAATAAAAAATTTTTAAAAATATGATTTCTATGACGATGATGTTTGTTATCTGTCAACAAATTAATTTAAAACAAATAAAACAAATGTCGATATATAAATGTCTTTTTAAACGTTTCAAATATTGTACGAAATGTATTTGATTTCAGATAACGCGTATTCTGATTCCAAAATAAATTTCATACCCATGGGAAGCCTCCCTTTTTACTCGACGCCGATTTATGTCAAGCTAGCTAAGGAACAATGTTGCCTCTAATTTGTTATTTCGAGCCTAACTTATTAACACCAAGCAGCCAATAACATCACGAACATGAGCCATCGCCCCCATTGAACCCCCTTACACGACATGTGACTTAAATGATATTCAGTTGCTATGCGAAGTTGAACCAAATTGCCGATATTGGACCAATCATAGCGCTGTAGTGTTTCCAGATTGACCTGCATATGCGCAGAACGTACGCTAGTTTTCGCGCCAAATGTTTACTCATTCAGTTATAATCACTGATCACGACGGTTTTTCCGTAGAGATCAGTGGTTACATGCGAAGCTCGAATGAACTTGCCGATATTGAACCAATCTCAGCGATTTTATTTATGAGATTTACCCATCCTTATCGTTTCGGCACTTTCGAAGAACGTTCCATAATTTCTGTGCCTGAGTTTTCTTATGAGATAATTTGCCGAACGATGTTCGTGCCAGTGATGGAAACCCTTCCCAACTCAGGCTATGCCATGGTATATTGCGGCCAATAATCTGACAACGCTAGCTAGACATAGGTGTGCTGTAATGACTGGATTTTCAACCGGCAATTCCTTACAAAATTACAGAGTATGAATGAAGTCTCTATTTTGAGATCGAGAGTTGTTGCAAATCTCATACATCAAGCCACGATCGAAAAGGTTTGAAGGGAGATCTTATCGAGGGCCAGGGATAAGGGAGAGACAGAGAGAAAGAGAGAGCGGAGATTATGAATGGAGAAGCACCCGTCGCGCGCCAGCAGGTCTGTCAAAGTCGATAAATAAAATCGTTCGGTGTTTGTGATGTTTTTGACAGTGAGTGGTTACACGTTCGACTTGGGCGGTGTGAATCTAATGTTTTTCTCTGGATTAATAGGCGATTAATAGACTTACAAACATCGACTTGTACATAGAATTAACACACGTAAGTCTATGAGGATAAATTGGGACTTTTTTTTCAATCGACTTAAGCGACTATTCGACACATGCGACGTCGACTTAAGCGAGGTTGACGGTATATATATATATATATATATATATATATATATATATATATATAAAAGTATCTATCATTATCATTAATTTTATAATCTAATGGGGAAAACATGAATTTGTGGTATTAGAGTGTTGGTTCCATATGTAGAATTAGGGCTGTATAATGATAAATGGATTATAATGATAAATGGATTATAATTTTTAAACTTGTATAAAGTAACAAAAACTTACTTATAGAGAAAACAAAAAATCATCCCAATGACAAGTACAACTGCTAATGCTATCACGATACCGATGATAGCTCCGGTCGGAAATCCACCGTCATCGTCATCTGCAAAGAAGAGATATCTTTTATAACCCTTTAAACAATTTTCATTGAATTTTACACACAGTAGTACAACACTTGCTTTCATAGTAGACAAAAATAGAATAAAATAGATGACCCTACTTAGCACACCAGCATCAATCTTTGTGCACTTGTGTGATCAGTTTGCTCCATGCCTTTTTTTTTTTTTTTAATAATACTTCCCTTGACTTTCTTCTAAAAACTTCAGAAAGAATACAAAACCAACCTTTCGGGTCTATATGATTTCAGCTTTTAACTTAGTATGAAACCAAAATCATTAAGTACCTGATTCGCAATGGAGATCAGCCAATTGATTCCACTGCCCAGACGTTCCGTTGCATTGCCATACAGCCGAGTCCTCCTTTTCATCACACTGTATAGTGATAAAGTCATCTGCTGTGTAGGAGCTCTCTGGCATTACAACATGACTAAACGATTGACTTGGCAGAGGGCAGGTTACCTCTGAAAATGCAAATGGATAAATGAAGCCACTTCATGTTTAGATTATATCATTGGTGCATTGGCCTCGACCAGCCTCAGGGAGAGATGTGAAATCTGTCAGTTTGATGGATCTGCATGCCCAGTATACCATATTTAAAGGCCGGCACACACGAGGCGTGATTTCGATTACGTCACTTCCTGCGCTAATCGAGCCTGTGAAGCAAATAAACCCTACGCCAGTTATTAAAGTACTGTTTGCATTGTTAATTTTGCTTTCACTTTTTAAACGATATCCCTCTTTCATAACCGGCAAAAGACCGCACGAGTCACTAACGCGGTCCTAACATCAGCAAATGACACATCGTGAGAGTTTGGTTTTAATACCAGGGCCCTGTTTCATTAAAAACTTGTCATCAATGAAAAGTTGCAATAACTGTTATAAGCTACTGAAATCCTTACATCTGATTTGCTGAGAGCAAATTTGTCAGTAAAAATCACCGACAAGACACTTGATGAAACGCCCCCCAGAAAGAGCTTCAGTAGCCAGTGGTCACTTACCTGTCTCACAGTGTTCTCCTGTGTATCCATATTGGCAAATACATAGGTAGTTTACGTCTCCGGGTGATGTAATACACATACCATTTGAACAAGGAGCGGTAAGACAGATTTCACCTATTGTAAGAGAACAATATTATTTGGTGGAAAATGAAGGACAAATATACTTTATATTGCCCTGCAACTATACGATTGTTTCTTATCATATATTCGAAGGCTTTAATAATTTCCGCAAAGAAATGATTTAGCTTTATAAAGATGTTTTGTATTAAGGAACAAATTCTATTAAATCTCCCACAAACAATATGTCAGAATTTATCAAATTTTGACATATCGTGGGATGTGGGAGATTTAAAGGACGGTAAAGGATATCTATCAGTTGATGAGTTAGTGATGAAAATATTATTTAAAGATGGAAGGTGGTACTGTCAATATGCGCGTATTCGAAGGGCAATTCAACCACTCAGAAATATTGTAGTATATACAGATGGGAATATAGAATACAAAATATATGTCTTTTAAATTCAAAGCTCTCATATACAATGATATAGTATTGGTTGACGTAGCGATTTCAATGAGACGGTTATCAGTGAAAAGAATAAATAATGAGTTAATCAAAACAAAATCCGTAGAGTCTACAGCGGAGGAATTTTGGCATAATATTGGCATAATATTGGCATAATACCTTAGGAGTCGAATTTACAAATGCATGGTCAGATAATTGTTGGGGGGGGGGTTAAGCTAAAGGGTATAATGACAATTTGTTAATCGATTTTAATTTCAAATTCATGTAGCATATTTTGGCGATACCAACTAATTTGTTTAAATGGAAGGTAAATGTTACCAATCTATGTTATACTTGTAATCATTCAGGTGATCGTATGCACATGTTTTTTTCTTTGTAAAGAAGTTACTATTGGGGGGGGGGGGGAGGTTGAAAAGAATATGGAAAGATATTTCATGTCTAGTTTTCAATTCAAATTGTTTCATGTATTGTATGGTCACGACTTTGAGTCAAAGAAGAACAAGGATATTGATATAATTTTGAACTATACACTTATTGCTATTTACAAAGGTTTTGTTGGAAAGGAACAGAACAAAAGATTAAAAGAATCTTGAATATTCTGCATTATTCGGGTACTTACCGTCTAAAAATAGAAAAAAGGGTTCAACTAGAAAACCGAGTAAAACTATACAGAAATGTAAACAAATGACTGGAATGTAAAAAACAAATTGGAAAAAATAATAAATGTATATATATTACTGAAGAAATAAAGAAGACCAGAAATGGTTATTTTACAACTAAAAGCATATATATATATATATTCAAAGGTTTAGTTGTTCAAGTAGTGCAGTGTGATTGGTGAAGTCAGTTACTTATCCAGCAGTTGAAGGTGGCGTCGCCCGACTTCTCCTCTTTAAAGGCACCGGGAAAATAAATTGGCATGTACACTGGGATACCCAGACATCCAAGATACATTCCATCCCCACATCCCAACCGTCTGTGGAGGATTTTACTTTTCTGCTCATGAATTTCCGGATATGCCAAATAAATGTTAAAACATTTCTCAACTGCTTTTATATTTAAAAATAATGTGAGAACTTTGTTTTTCCTTGTCAAAGGATTTGGAGACCTATTTCCATCCCTAGTAAAATACTCTGACGCGGTCCTTCTTTGACGGTTAAAGTATCTAAATAGTTCAAGTAATGACGGATATTCAAGAATCGGATACGTGTGGGTACATATACAGTGCGTCCCAGAAAAAAAGTTAACAGTTGGAAAAAGTCTACCCAAATGAATATTTCAAATTATTCTAAAGACAATTTTCATACCTGTTGATAGCTTGGGGTCTCTTCTATCAAATGACACTAACTAAAATATCAACCAATATTCTACGCTTGAGTGAGCAAAAGCCAATTTTGTGAAAGGGTACAAAATTCCAGACTTGACAAGAATTGATATTGGCTCTGGCTGGTGTCAGCCAAGCTGAGTCATGAAAAGGCTGAGAAATTTCCATATTCTGGTCAATAAAAGGCAATTCATGAAATAACAAGCTTTGTTCTATGTATGTCTTTAAACATCCCATCAACATTCTATACTTGAGTGAGCAAAAACTACTTTGTTGAGTGTTTAAAAATCTTACTTTTAGTGAGTCTTTTAATTTCACCTGGCTTGCTCACTCAGTCATAATTTTTTGATGGAACATATCATGACATACAGTGAACAAAGTTTTTTCTTTCATAAATTGTTATTTAATGATCAGAATATAACAATTTTAAGCCTTTTCATGACTCTCAACTTTGCTGATACCAGCCAGAACATAAACAAACATTTGTCAAGTATGGATTTTGCACCCTTTCAAAAAAAAATGGCTTTTGCTCACTCAAGCGTAAAATATTATGAGATATTTTGGTGTCATATGATAGAACAGACCCTAAGCTTTCTTCAGGTATAAACATTTCCTGAAAATATTTTGAAATTTTAAATGGGGAGACTTTTTTCAACTGTCCATTTATAACGGTTCTTAACTTCGTTCATACAAGCCAGGACAAAGTCAAGTCTGAATTTCGCACTTTTTCACAAAATTGTTTTTTGATCACTCGATCTTAATAACAAGTCGGATTTTTTGGTGTTATTGCATAGGAGAGACCCTAAGCTATGAACAGGAATGAAAATTTGTGGAAAATGATTTTATTTCATTTGATTGACAAGAATACTGAAATTCGAACTCACCATAGGCAACGATGGACTCTACGTTGATACTAACGGAACCATCATCGGACTGCCAAACGCCAGGTTGCTGAAGTCCTAGCGATGTCTCCACTGCTGCTGCTTGGTCGTTCAGAACACTTCTATCGGGGTCGAAGACCGTGACTTCAAAATCTGTAATGATGCTGCCTTCTGTAAATCTGGTGATTGTAATATCCCAGCTTTGAGTACTCATGATATACAAGAGTACATCGTACAGCTGATATTGAAGCAAAATGAAATATTAAATAGAAGGTTGAGTTCTGGAAAAGATGAAAAATAATCTGTGAGCTTTTTCATTCCTTTTATGTCAGTTTGAAAGAATAGTAATGTGCTAGTGAGCTTTTCAAATGCGGAATATGACGAGAAATAGCTGAAGTGTTTGGGCCGAACATCCACGCCTCATCTGTGTGCAGTCCCATAAGCCCATTATTTTCTGTGTGCAGTGCATGTGCTTTTCAGCGAGTTTGGGTCAATTTCTTATCATTTTGATGATTCCAAAATCTCGCAGTATACACTATTGCTTATGTAGAAATAATCACCATTTCCCGATCGCTTTGCGACAGTTTCTTTCACAATGTAATCGCATAACCGGAACTCAACATTATTTTTAAATTGTAGGACAGGTTTGGGCATCAGAGCGATTCTAATGAATTTGCCTTTTATCTTTACTTATTTTTCCCTTATAATTTCATTTGGTCAGCTCATAAATACAGATACTGATCAATGTCTCATTTATTTTTGTTATTTTCTTCATGAATTCATTTTTGTGAGTTAATGTGATTCGATATCATTTCATCAAGTTATAGTTATTAAACACACAAATCGAAACTTACAATTTTATAACAAAGACCTTCTAGGTTGAGGTACTCTTCTGACATTGGATCTTTCAGAGCGTCCGTGAAAGTGACGACTTGACCGTTTAGCCGGGTGAACTTGATAGATGCACCGACAATCCGTGAAGCTGTTAGGAATGAAATGAATATGTGGAGGTGTGTGAGGAGTTGAAACTCAACTATTCCCATTCGCATACTAACACTAAAGTAATCGGACTACAGATTACAAGGAACGGGGTAAGATTTCCAAGACATTAATCTACATTGCCACATACGAACTTAGGTGTAGTGAGTGGGGACCCGGTAGGATTTATTCCTTGAATGCACTGAGCACACGGTTGTTGTGCTTAGGCCGGGGTACAAATATGATAGCAGTGCCCTCAGGGAAATTTTTTTTTATTACTAATGAGGCTACCCTGGGTAATTAAGATACATCATTATTATTGTTATTATAATCATTATTATGACTATCACTATTATTATTTTTAATTTTGTTATTATTATTATTATTATTGTTATTATTATTATTATTATTATTATTATTATATTATTATTATTATCATCATCATTATCATCATCATCATCATTACTGCTTCGACAGAATAATACAAAAAGTTTAATTTATCAATGCATTTAAGAAAAAAAAATTGGGGGGTGTTTTTGTTTAGTTACACCTGATACTAGCACTCTTTCAGCAGTGTCTCCCACGGGGCACTGTTATCGTTAGTGATGATAGCAAAACATATGAGCAATGCAGAAAAACAAAATATTTTTTCAATTTGCAAGCGGCTCCAAGGATTTTATTCGTTTACATTAATTTGCAAATGATGCTACGACCTTATTTGAATATTTTATCTTGTTGCGATATTTCGTGTAATCCTTAGCCGTAATTTCTTCCAACGCAAAGTAAATTGTCATGCAGTTTTACATATCAAGTAATAGGTTTATTATTTTCCAAAATATCGAAGGTAGAATCAACCTGCTGAAGTGCATACATGACATTATTTGGAACTAATTACAGATCGAGAACAGAAACTTGTGGTTCTGTACCAATTACCACGGTTTGAGTGCGGTTAATCACAAGACTATTCTATAATAAAATCTTTAATAGCTTCTTGAATATTGAATTTTCTCAGTTCTGACGACATTTCTATACAGAATTACCCATGCAGAGGCCGTTCATTCTTTCAAAGCTTTCAGAGCAGTTACAGTAATACCCGACGTCTGTCAAGTCCGTGTTTGTGCATTTCTCGTTCACACCACATGGATTGTTATCGAGACATAGATCAATTCCTGTAGAAAACAAAAAATAATAATAATCAGGTTCATCTTTCCAACACAATTGAAAAGAAAATCATTATATAGAACTTCATGTTTCATGTGCTAAACTATTGCAATTGGGCTGTAATTTAAATGTCCCTCACCTGTGAATGACCAGACTCATCATCACGGTGACCGTGAAAACAACGATGTCAGGAGGTCATCAGCAAGCGTGATTATTACACACGTTACTGACAATTAAGTGGAAATCCTCTTAATAAAATGACGTAATTACATTACTGGCAAACTATCAACAAAAAAAATTTCTCTGGATTCCATCTTTAAGAGCTTTTTTCTTTAAAAAATATGAGATATTATCGTAAGTGTGACTTACTTTTTGTGATGTGCTTTATACTATGTGCGTGTATGTTCGTGTGTGTGTGTGTGTGTGTGTGTGTGTGTTGGGGGTGGGCTTGTATTACATGATAATGTGCTTTATTTGTTATATACTTTCACTGAAATGTTGATTTATGATTTATGTATAATTATTGAGTGGAATCAAAATAAAGATCATTGAAAAAACAAAAGTATAACAAATTCAATACCGATAGAACATAATGTGTATTTCAACGTAGAATAAATGTCCGTCTTTTAATTTTCTGATGGGAGAATACGAATGTTAGATATATTTCCTTTGATTCACAGTATTTACAACCTACAATACTTGTATCCATACTCATACAAATTAATGATATATGCAATTACGACATTTTTCAACATTATGCCTATGAGTATAAAGGTCAGGTAATTCAAGAATATCTGCATTAGCATGATTGGGTAATGTTTCTAGTTACTTGTTGAGCAGGTACTGTCAGCATAACCAGCAACGCAATCGCAAGTAAATGAGTCTACTCCATCAATACACGTTCCTCCATTCATGCATGGATCTGGGTCACAGTCGTTGATATCTGTTATTTATAGGGGAATAATCAAGTACACGATATCAGCAAAATATAACGGAGACAATGTTATAGATAGTTTTAAAATCATTACTAAGTAAAAATAAGTTATGATAACGGGAATGGTAGGATATAAATACTGCTCTGGTCGAAATCAAAATGCTGACTCGCCCTCCTCTCCAAATCTCAGTAGGGTGAGTCTACATGTTGATTTCTATTCTAATTCAATTTCATTTCTATTCTACCATTCTTATGATTACTTATACTTATATATTATATACACAATAATAAACAAAATAAAGGGATATTCTTTTTTAGATAGTATTGGTGTCATTACTAAGTAATCATAGGTTATGATGACGGGAATGGTAGAATGAGAATACTGCTCTGGTCGAAATCAAGATGTAGATTCGCTGTCCTCAGAATGATTTGGAAGATTATGCATATGTTATATATACTATGAATATCATTATAAACATTATTATTACATATTATTATTATTATTATTATTATTATTATTATTATTATTATTATTATTATTATTATTATTATCATTATTATTATTATTATTATTATTATTATTATCATTATTATCATCATTATTATTATCATATATATGTATATGTTTATATATATAATTCTGAGAAAAGAAAATGAGAGAATAATGGTTGCGTAGCTTAAATCAAAGCTACGCAACAATTATTCTCTCATTTTCATTTCTCACAATTGTATAATTTCCACGAGAGTTGCCAAAGCTGTTGTATACGTTATTTCCTAACACTTGTATATAGAGTGCGTTCCAGAAAATCGAAACCGAGATTTATTGATGTTTAATTATATCTTAATCACAACTATGATTAATAGATTACACACGCTCGTAAAGCTTGGGTCCTCTTCTTTCATTTGATGCCACTCATATGATACATACTTCACGCATGAGTGAATAAAGACAATATGAAGCAGGGCTACCAAAAAGTCGTTTGGCCAACGATATCTGAATTTCAAAGAGATATATAGAAAGTTCATTTTCTGCCCTTTCATAATAATTATGACACCTCAAACGGGAAAAATGAGCCAGGATTGACAAAGCTCTCTGTTGGTGTAAAGTGATGCTTGCACTTCCATGATTTATTAATGGCTTCCAGATCGTCCCCATTCTGTTACCAGAAATACTAGTTGCTCTGTTTTAAAGGGTACCAATCACCAAAAATAATTTTGCTCTGTATGTTAGAGGTTTCATGTCGTTATACTATATTCAAAATATGGGCTTCAAATATTAAATCTATAAAGAGATATTGCAATTTCAATTACACTCTCTATGATCGTAAGAGCGACTCGTGAGCAGACTACTCGACGCACCCGTACGCGCTCGCCATGATAAAGGCTCGCGCGAGCATTTTCATGTTATCCTTTATTTCCTTCTTACTCATTAACTGTTGACCTATAGAATACCAGACAAAGTTCTTTGTTTGAGGTTGATTTTATACTTTCTAGCTGTACAGAAATTATTTTTTTCAGGTGATTGGTACACTTTTAACTGCATGGTCAAGCTGTACTCACCACTCCATTGTGTTGACGATCAGCCATGCATGAAGTGTTTTGTCTTTTTTGTTTATTGCTAGGACAGGCAGCCAGTGCAAACGGATTCGTTAAATAAATCGTGGAAATACAAGCATCACTTTACACCAACAGAGCTTTGTCATCCCTGGCTCATTTTTCCCAACTGAGGTGTCATATGAAAGGGCAGAAAATGAACTTTCTATAAATGTGATTATTCTCTTTGAAATTCAGATATCGTTGGCCAAACGACTGTTTGGTAGCCCTGCTTTATACTGTCTTTACTCACTCATACGTGAAGTATGTATCATATGAGTGGCATCAAATGAAAGATGAAGATCAAAGCTTTACAAATATGTGTCATTTATTAATCTAATTGTGATTAAAATATGATTAAACATCGATAAATCTCGGTTTCGTTTTTTTTTTTAAACGCAGTATATATATATATAGAGAGAGAGAGAGAGAGAGACAGACAGACAGACAGACAGAGAGAGTGGTATACATATATAATGTTTCAGATGAAAATCCTTCCCCCTGGCCAAACTTTATTTAATATATAAATCAGAAAAGTTCTTGTGAAATAATATGATTTTTTTTTTTTTTTTTTTTTTGTAAAGGGAATCTAATTCTAACATGTCTAATGTTAAAATGCTCTATTACTTGATAACCACAACAATGACTGTTTTCTTTAAAGGAAGTCGAACAGTGTATATAATTTACTATAAATGTTAAAAATGTAGATGTCGATTAAATACTCTTGCTTAGTGACGGAAAAATATGTGAACATGTTTTGCTTTAAGGTATACACCTGTAAAGGGTGTAAGAAAAAAAAAGCATTACTAATTTATTATTTCAGTACTGATGCATTCATTTGTTTCAACAAGCTATTTTTCAAAAAAAAATCAATGCAAAATATAGACTTTACTGGTTCTCATATAAACTAAGAATACTACTACTACCAATAAAAATAATACTAATATTAATACTACCAACACCACCACTTTTACTAATACTGATAGTACTCCTATTATTAAAAACAATAAGATTAATATTAATAATGATTTTTTTTTTTATCGTTTAATCGTAATATTGCCCTAGGAAACAATTTTTTTTTAAATTCCGAATTCTGAAGGGTTTATTTCTTTTTAATACTCTGGGTTAGTCTGCTCCCTAGCATTTGCTTTCAGTTTTTCACCTAATTCGCAGTAAGATCCGGTGTATCCTTTGTCACAATTACAAACATAAGTGACAACTGGTTGACGCCTGTAGAGAACACATGTTCCAGTAGAGGCACATAGGTTACTGCCCGGACAAGATGTATCTGCGAGTAGAAAAAATAAGATTTTATGAACAATAATCATGCCAAATAGGCCGAAACGCCCCGATTTGGGGGCCCTAAGTGGGGGCCATACCCGGTGCCTACGTCTAGGCTGACAAGTTTTTATGAATGACATGGATGGTCTTTTTGTAACGTTAAGGGGTCGAATTTCATATGTGAAATGGGGTGAATATTTCGGGACAGGCTCCCAGACTATGATTATGTTGCGATCAGGTGGTATAATGATAGTGTATTCCTTTTGCATACAGTAGATTAAAAGTCTCCTCACAAACAACTCCCGTTGACAACATTACCTGCATAGATATGAATTTCTGCTGGAGTAGGCAACTGTCTGTTCACAAGAAATATATTTCCCTCCGGAAAATCGATAGCGTAAACGCCGTCGAAATTGTTGTCAGCAAAGTAGATATCTTCAAAATACTTTGAGATCCCAAATGGGTGAAGGTCCAGTTCATCCGTTGTAGTCCAAAAGTTGACAAAGCGTTGCAACTCATCTAGATTCAGATTTTCGATTCTGTCCTCTGTTGTATCGGTCCAGTAGAGCCTTTGTTCTGGAAAAAAAAATAGATAGGGGTTATAACTTTTTCAAGTATTTATTGTTTGGAGTGGTCATTTAAACTGAGAGGCGGTTTTAAACGAATGTCCCATTTTTAATAATGATGGTCTAAGATTTAGGAGAGTTAAGAAGTAATTGTCAGCTTTCATTGATAATCTTGACAATTTATATATTTCCATTCATTTCTTTGTCCATGCTTAAAGTGTATTTATGTATACTTGACGGATCAAATCAAATTAAATCACATCAAACATATTCCTTGTAAGATTATGAATGCCCAATACCATCTCTAAACGTACCTGTTGCAGTATAAGTATTGTTACTGGTTTGTGATACGTTGAAGAAAATCATTTGATCTTGTTTGTGTTATACTCAAGTCACACGTGTAAGACTGACACAAGATGGACAATAGACCGAACAAAGAATTGCTTTACAACGGAAGGCCAAGTGTGACTGAGGTATTATTTAGTACCGATTTGCAACAAGACAGTGAAAATTTCCTTTCTACTGTAGAGTTTCTTGTATGCATAGATGATTTACCCCTATGCAGTTGCAATATAGAAATGATGAACACATTGCATACCGATGGAATCAAGGCATATTCCAGTTGGATCGGTAAAATTAGAATCAATATCACCATCAAGAAGAGTCTCACGTTCCGTCCCATCTGGATTAGCCATTTCAAGTTTCGCATGCTGTCCTCGATCAGTCCAGTAGATCTTCCTGAATCATGAACATGTTTTGAAGGATAGGTATCAATGGTTGGGAATACTGTCCCAGCCGCTAATCGAACCCGGATATAAGGCTGTGTACGCCAAATTCCTCAACCACTAGATCTCTTGAACTTGAACTTGAACTCAGAGGTGGGGTTTTGGTTATTCGGCTACTCATTAATTAATTAATTTATTTACGACCAAAATGTTCAAGAGACAATGAATTTCAGCATGACAATAAGCATAATTTACATTTGGTAAATGGAGCCATTTAATACACACGAAATAGGAAAAACCTAAATACTCCAGATACAATCACCGACAAACGGCCCCTCCTACCCTTTGGAAATAATACTTACAAAAACATCCCGTCACCCACCCACCCACACACGCACACACACACATACTCACACACATGCATCCCTTCCTATATTACAAGCCATGAAAATTAATACTGATGATGACGATGGGATGGGAATGGTGATATCTTTTTCCTTTATCAGGAGACAGAATCAGAGTCATTCTGCAGCTACTCTGTCATATAATTTATTGGAATACTTTATGATATATTAATCTTGCCGAGAAGCCACTTTGAGGCCTTTTTTTTTTTTTTTTTAAGAGAAATACCTTCGAAAAGATGAGTAAACGATTGCATTGGGATAAGCGTTATATCCCGTTGTGAGTAGATCCATTCTATTTGTCCCATCAAGGTTTGCCATCTCGATGACATCGCGATATTGATCCGTCCAGTACACCTTATCATCGTCGAGATTCAGGGCGATTCCATAAGGATCTGGAAAGTCCAAAATCATGAGATAAAATGTTCTGTTTCATTCAGTACTTCGACGTTTACCAGTACCGGAGACATCAGTTTAGATAGACAGATCCGAGAATCAAGAACGTGGTATGTGCTGTCTTTGCAAGTCCTAACATTATATATATATATATATATATATATATATATATATATATATATATATATATATATATAAACTGAGATTATTTTAGAAGACTGACTTACAATGGTAATCTCCGGAGGTGTTTTGTAACTGGGCGATGACTTCTTGGGATGATCCATCCAGCGCAGCCCTATTAACGGTGTGCAGAATTGCGTCGGTCCAGTAGAGTAGTTCACTCCTTGGGTCAAATTCAACACCAACGGGAAATACAAGTCCGTTCAGTGGAATTTTAACAAATGTCGTATTGAAGAAACTGTAGTCTATTGCCTCTGCCATCAGAATTTCAGCATTTGTAGCTTCAGCAACAAACAGCTTGTCAGCTGCAAAGAACAAATCGTTTTGTGTAGATATTTTTGGGGGATTTTAACATTCAATCCATTTGCAATGGCTCGCAAATGATGGTTCAGAATAAGAAGAAGAAGAAGAAGAAGAAGAAGAAGAAGAATGAGGATAATAATAAAGCGCTCAACAGTGTTTGATTTGACAACTGACTTTGGCCAATTTAGCCTACAGTGGGTAACAAAAGGAAGCATGTTCCATTGTTTTGTGTTTGTCAAATAAAGCAAAATGTCCTATAATGCTACTCATCAATCCAGAGTTGACCAAACTCTGTGTATAGATTGCTCTGGCTCACTTTGTAGCTTTTCCTTACAAAGAATTTGATCAACTAAATAATTGACACCAGTTTCATAATTCCTCGTTCTCTCCGAAGCAAACTGTCGAATGCGGAGTATTTTGGGAGACAAAGACATTTTACGTCGTATTTTTCTTTTTATTTGAACATGATGACTCGATCCTCGTAAGAATCTATTTCGTCAAAAGATCAAACAAACACTATTATTACCCATATGGTATTATATGTAATATACTTTTACACACAATTTAACATACAACACTCATGTTTACATCAAATACATATACATGTAAATTTCTTACTGCAATAGGATGGCGAGACATGTTGTGCTGATATAAAAAGTGCAATAGCCAAAAACTGCAACATGCTTTCCATCTTCCGGAATGTAGTCGCTACGTTTCCTAGAAGATAAACAATCACACTATAATTATCACATGTTTTGTTTAGAGAAATGTGATACTCCAAAGTTAATGGTAACAAATTAAAACATATCATAAATTTATCGCCTTCTGGCATTTATACAAAAATAATAACAGTAAATGAGATTAATTACAATGATATGAGCGAAGCTTGAGGTAACACCACTTATTCTTTAAAGAGTGATTGAGTTGACCTGATGAGGGCCCACTCATGCCCAACATTAGGTTGCACCTATCGTCTTCAGGATAAAACTCGAGTCATTAACGAAATGCATGGTATCACGTTCGACATCATATTTATATGATATTTAATACCACAAATATATTGCCCAAATTAGACTCTAAATATTTTCTTGTGAAGGCAATATAATATAATCTCCAGTAATTGTAAAGTCACGCACTATCATTGTTAAGATCTACACGTCCTTATTGGGGCAATAAAACAGGTTCGTGAGCTTATCGCTCCCATTGGTGTCAGGGTACGGGGCTATTCGGTTACGGCATCCTGAGCACAGCAATTATGATGTATACTGTTACCTTGCTTATATTTCGTGCATGTAATATTTTCGTCTACTTTTAACTACTGCGCATTCGTACTTTTATAGTGATATTATAGACTGATTATTAAAAGAGAGGTCCAACCTGATATACATGATATACTTTTCGCTTAATGCAAGCAGAAAATTTAGAGAAACAGATCAGTGAAAGTTTGAGCAAAATCCGATGAAAAAAATAAAATGAATTTTTGAAGTAATAAACGATTAAACACATTATTGGCAACGATGTGACGTATCTAACTTGCAAGGTCATCTCCCATTAGCTTTGTACAAAAAAATTAAAAATTTATCTGTTCTCCCAAACAAATATCTAATCATACATGCACCCTATGTATAACCATTGTATACAATACTTTGACACAGATCCTCTGTTAATCTAATCTATTTCTCTATCAGTTACCATTAAAGCACCGCAAATTTTTGTTTGCCTAATTACAACTTTATAAAAATAATAACTTTCTGATATTCATATCGGAAGTAGCTCAAACTTTTTACTGATCTGTTTGTCTTAATAATTCATTTTATTTTATTTTATTTTATTTTATTTTATTTTATTTATTGAGACCAGCTGTTTATCAGGCTGGACTCCCACTTTCAGTAGCGCATATTACCATGTGAAAGAAATTATGTTTTGACGGTTTAATATCAAATCTCATTTTGCTTGATTAATGCTTTGAACATGTTGAACGCCGGACATGATAATCGTACACCAATTTTTCTAGGAGGAAATGTATTTTTCTAATATGCAGCCACACTTGGAGGCCAACTGATAGGGAAGTCCACCCTGATATTTAGCTGGTCCTAATAAAAGCATAAACAGTTAAGGCTACATCCGATATAAAAATAAGGTAGTAATGATTTTTTTATAAAGTTGTAATTAGGCAAACAAAGATTTGCAACTCTGAGACGTTTCTTTACGATTATTGACAGCGGAATATGTTACATTTACAGAGGGGTTGTGTAAAGTATGTTTGCAATGATTATACCCAGGGTGCATTTATGATTAGATATCTTTTGAATTAATTGAATTTAATTGAATTTATTCACCACTTTCATTAAAAATGTGCAAAGTCAAAGGATACAACAAAACATTTTTTTACAAAAAGTAAAAACAGTAACATCAAAGAACATAATTAAGGACAACTATGAAGTGCCTGGATCATCAAGAAGTTATGAAAAACTTATAGATAGATGATCCATATACAAAATACAAAACCAATTAATTAAAACAAATGGATTGTACAATAACAGTTACATCAAACATTAAAAAAGGCGAAATAAAGATGAAATTAGATTCAAAGTTTCTACATAAGATAAGGTTTTAAACTATGCTTAAAGCTGTTCACTGTCGTATACTGCTTAATTTTTAGAGGTAGTTTGTTCCAAATAGAGGGTCCTTTACAAAGGAAAATATTATTTGAAAAGGGAGAACGACCATATATAACACGAGTGTCTGTTGAGATCCTAGTATTATATCTATGAATAGCACTATTGCTCTGAAGATATTACAAAAACCATCTGGTAGTAAGTTATGATAGTATGAATACATAAAAACACATAGCTGAAAATCGTGTAATAAGGAAATTGGGAGAACATTCAATTTCAAAAAGAGTGGTCTACTAGGACTTAAAAATGGTTTGTGACAGATTATACGAATGGCTCTCTCTCTCTCTCTCTCTCTCTCTCTCTCTCTCTCTTGTAAGAGAAGTATGGGGTGTAATAAGTGTAATAAATAAATATTATAGTACGAAAGGTGATATAAAATCAGTGAATTATACAATATCGGAAGAACATTAGTTGGCAAGTTGTCTTTTAATTTACTCATAACTCCTATTTGTTTTAAAAACTTTGCGTAAAACTTCATAAACATGGGTTTTCCACTTCAAATCTTTGTCCATATGGATACCTAAGAACTTTATTTGGGAGAAGAGAGAAATTTTTGTTTTTTTTTAATACTGGGATAATGGGAGATGACCTTGCCAGACAGATACGTCACCTCGTTGCCAATATGTGTTTACTCGATTATAACTTCAAAAGATTAATAACTTTCTTCTTTTTTTTCATCGGATTTTGCTCAAACTTCCACAGATTTGTCTCTCTCTATTTTTCTGCTTCCATTTTGAAGCGAAATGTATATCCGGCTGGACTTCCCTTTTAATAATCAGTCTGTAATATCCAAATCCCCTCTTCTCACCCGAAGGTATTACTAAGTGTGAATGGGCAGTAGTTCAGAGTGGATGAAAGTTACGAAAGTTACGCGAAGTAACAGTATATATCATAACTGCTGAGCTCAGGATGCCTTAACTGAATAGCTGCCGTAACCTGATACCAATGTGAGCGATAAACAAATAAACCTGTTTTATTGCCCCCAATAAGGGCGTGTAGATTTTTTATGATATTGAGTGACTTTACAGTTACGGGTCTAGTTTGGGCAATATATTTGTGGTATAAAATATTATCTAAATATGATGCCGGACGTGATACCATAAATTTTTCATGATTTCGACTTTTCAATTCCTAAAACTGTACTGAAATATGTTAATGATTGCCCCTTCCTTCCCCCGCCCCCCCCCGAAAAAAACAACAACATGAAAAACAGTTTTTTAGTCGATACCTCCAGATCTGAGGCCAGAGACCGAGGCCGAGACCGAGACCAAGACCTCAGTGTAAAGAAACATGAAACCCAACAAAGTTAAGCTGATAAACTTATTAAAATTTGGGAGTCAGTTAAAAATATCTTGAAATTACCCCTATTTGATTACTTAGCAAGGAAAACATTCTCTCAAACTTTGCAATTTTTTTAAAGATGTTCCCCCTAACAGCTGCCACGTCCTTGCAAACTCGTATATGTATATGTAAACTTGTCTACCATGCGTTACCAACATCAAGCCTCGCGATATTAATAATGATTATATTGGTTCTGTGGTCCGATCGAAAGTCTTCTATTTTGCAGTTTTCATGAGTAATATTGGCAGCTTGGGAGAGATTTAGATTTAGTTTCTTTCTATTTTGATAAGCCGGGTACAGTGGAAATTAATTACTGGCACCTGGTATGGTACTCTACTGGCACTAGGGTTTATGTCTGAAAGAAATACGGTTGCCCTGACTGCACTGGGCATCGCGATTAATTTCCACTGTACCCGGCTTATCAAAATAGAAAGAAACTAAATCTAAATCTCTCCCAATCTGCCAATATTACTCATGAAAACTGCAAAAATATATTCTTTAATTTCTCCTTTCAAAAATATGATTAATATCATATTTGGTTTAGATTATAATAACTTTTTATCAGATAGAAAATGTTCCGATCTGGGTGAATTTATCAAGCTGCAAATTAAGCAACCAGTGTGAACCCGACAGCGCAAGATCTCAGACCATTGCAAAGGAAAGAACTATTAAGAGCACTTACCAAGGCGGGGTAGGAAGAAATTACATGAATGCATGAGCGCCTTATTCAAACACCTCAGCTAAAATCAGCTAAACTCAGGTAAATTAAAGTTCCCAAGGGCTGTCCTCCCTTTCAAAACTTTTGCAAAGGTTGAAAAAATATCTACGCCGGGAATCGAACCCTGGTCAACGGCTCAGAACGCCAACGCCTTAACCACTAGACCACGGAGACGGGCCAGTGGTTTCGGCGACACCAATTTCAATTGACCGACAGATTGACATCTGTAACCTTATCAATTTATTCCTTTGTCGGGGGCAGGTGAGTATACATTGGAATAAGTTCCCCAGAGTTTGTAATCCCTTTTGAAAGGGGGATTACAGCTCTGGGGAACTTTGATTCAAGCTTTAAGCAAAAATTATTTTAATTTTCATTTCTCACAACTATGTATATTTCCAGGAGAGTCGCCAAAGCTGATGTATATGCTATTTCCTTACAATTATTAATATATATATCTATATATATATATATATAGAGAGAGAGAGAGAGAGAGAGGGACAGAGAGACAGACAGACACAGAATAAATGACTCCGTTAGACACAAAAGGTTCAATATTTCGCCTATAAGGCTTCTTCAGGAAATGATACCAAGTACAAAAATACACCAAGAATGTAGTGCATAGCGCGTAATTATTGTCAAAACAACAAGCGTTAAATAAACAACAGAGTCAAGGCGCGAGAAAGGAGAGAGAGAGAGAGAGAGGAAAGGAATCTTTTCTTGCTAAATATATATATATATATATATATATATATATATATATATATATATATATATATATATATATAAAACAAGAAAAGATTCATGCTTTGTAGTCCAACAGTTCTTTTATTTAGCTCACAAATAAATAAAAGAACTGTTGGACTACAAAGCATGAATCTTTTCTTGTTTTATATATATATATATATATATATATATATATATATATATATATATATATATATATATATATATATAAGAAGAAAAGATTCATGCTTTGTATTCCAACAGTTCTTTTATTTATTTGTGAGCTATATATATAAAACAAGAAAAGATTCATGCTTTGTAGTCCAACAGTTCTTTTATTTATTTGTGAGCTAAATAAAAGAGTCATGCTTTGTAGTCCAACAGTTCTTTTATTTAGCTCACAAATTTACGGCGTTTCCTAATGTCTTTCTCAAGTGATAGTGACAAAAATTGAGGCTAATTTTAAGGTAATTAGCAATTAGTTTGTAAGTAACCAAGCGCATTGTCTTATAGCTCAAATGTATGAGAGGATACTACTAAAACGTCACAAAAGAATTCAAACTTGATATAAATTAACAAATACCAGTGTGTGCGAAATACAGAAGCTTGGCAAACGATTCTCCTGAGGGCTAACGATGAAAAGTGTAATTGGTCAGCTGGGAGATAATAATAATAATAATAATAATAACAATAATAATAATAATAATAATAATAATAATAATAATAACAATAATAATAATAATAATAATAATAATAATAATAATAATAATATTAATAATAATAATAATAATAATAATAATAATAATAATAATAATAATAATAGTAATAATAATAATAATAATAACAATTATAATAATAATACATGAGATTTCTATAGCGCCATTTTCCATTTTGATTAAATGCTCAAGGCGCTTCATAACATAACACACGAAAGAAGTTACAGAGATAACAAGAGAGTGATAATTACATTGTTTCAAGAAAGAATGTCTGTCATTCAGAACACACATTTAAACAGATGAGATTTTAGGTTGCCCTTAAAGGAGGTCGAATAGTTTTGGTTCTTCAAACACTGAGATGTCTTTATTCAGATCTGGGTCCGTATCAAATTCAGTACTTACATGTAAGTTTGAAAATTGAGTATTTTTTTCTGCTTGGATAAAATACTTACGGAACCTTGGTATTCATTTTAATCTTTTGGCTAAGTATTTTACCCTAAGTCTAAGAAAGCTCTCAAGCAGACTTAAGCCTATTTCTTTGGAAGTCTTGATTGGCTGGCATATGGCTTTCATATGTACGCAGAGCGAGCTGTAAAACGAACAAGCCAATTATGTAAGGGCGCATTTAATCCGATGCATTTTTTAACCCTTTCAGGACAGGAATTATTTCAGGGCTAAATTGATCACATTTTGTTCTTCAAATTGGCAACAATAATATTTTTCTTTTAGTACTACAAGATTGTAATAAGGGGTAATGTCTTTGAAAACAATATACATGTTTAAAAGAATTGGTGAAAAGTTGAAAAAGTTGCCAATTTTGATAAAAAACAATGATTTTGAACCTCTCAATGTGTTGCCAATTTAAGGATTTTAAATCTTATTCTCCTTTTTAAAATTCCTGGGATCAAACGCAATATTTTCATGTAACAAAAATGGACACGGTGTGTGCAGAAATTTTTGCTCTTTCTACTCATGTATCTGGTATATTTTTCAGGGCTCTGAATCAAAAGTTATTGAGCCCAACCACAAAATGTGGTCAATTGTCTTGAAAGGGTTAATGCACACTATTTCGGACTAACTGTGTGACATCACAATGGCTATCAGTAAGTATTTTGCCTTATGCATTCTGAACTGAATACCAGCCCAGGGGCCTATAACATAAAGACATAAATCAATCTTACGATTGATATCAGTCGGAAGTCTATGGCAAACCATGTACTGAAGAGTTACAATTGGTCGTAAGATTGATTGTAGCTCTTTATGCTTACAGGCCCCTGGTTTCTTGAATCTTAACAATTTGATTTCAAGCAAATGTCGTTCATCAAATGATTCAAGACTGCCTCTGATAATGGAGTATTGCAGGTCATTTACTGAATGTCCAGCAGTTACTTATTGAAATGCTCCTAGATTGGGTGAGTGGGTTCAGGATAGTTTCTGAATGATTTCTTGGACTTTTTGACGTAGAAAATTGCGTATAAGCACGAAGAACGTGGGCGCGCTCACTTTCCATAGACTTAGTATTATTAATATATTAACTTGGTCATATCGTCCAAACTGCACTGAGAAACTATTTTTAAAATTGGCACAATGATAACCCTTTAGTAGAACTTTAAAAAAGAATCAAGATGATTTACGTCGCATCAATGTTGCGTCAGCAGAGCGTGAAAAATTCGTTCCGACGTTATAGTAGAACTCTATTGATTTTAAATATTTATTTGATTCTTATTATTGCGTAGGTGAAGCTTAGATTAAACAAAGTTATCCAAATTCAACGCATGGAAACATTTGAAATAACGATAATTTACCAATTATAAAGTGTTAAAATACAGCCCTGCTATAACACCTGAAGAGCTCTTCGAACGCTGCTGGGATATGTGACGTCACACCAGGGACCAATCCTGCCTAAGCAGACGGTGTCCCATAACATCTTACACATTTTCAGTGCCTGTTTTGTCATCTCCTCTTCATTTATTTCTCTTACTCCACTAGCGTCAGTCTAAATGTTAATCTGTTGCCTCACTTTGAACTTCGTGTATGGTATTATTTTGTTGAAAAATACAGCGTTAACAAAATAAAGGAATCACTCGCTTGTAAACGAAATAAGACGCCATTGAGTTTTCAGCTGCATGCACCGCGGCATTTTCGGCGTTTGAAGAAGGAATGTATACCGTCCATGCTATTGATCGGCGGGCTTTTCAATTCGAAGGTGTGGTTTCTTTGATTGATCATTGATCCTTATCCTGTATATTTACAAACAAAAGATTTTAGTTATCAGAATTGGTTCCACTCCCCTTTTAGAATGGTGTGAAATACGGTCATGTTTAAATACACCAAACTCTTTATAATTTGAAAAATAATTGCATTGCAATTACGTTCATTCGTTATAGGAGGTCGTCTGCTTAGGCAGGATTGGTCACTGGTGTGACGTCATCAAAACATCGCTATATTTCTGGCGAATCGCTCGGATATCCCAGATGCTGAGAAGTGCTATTATTTGTGTTATTTTTCAATCAATTTTCAAATAAATTGACGTAAAACTTATGCGATTGCCATCTGTAAGCTTCCCAGTTTCTAGTGATACATTATTTGCCATATGTTTTATTTTCTTTGAATAGGCCCTTTAAGTCTGAATCACCAAAAAGACACAGTCATCCAAGTTGAAACTTGGTACAGTTATAGTATTAAACAGTCAAAATCACCTCATGATGACGTTACGTAAACCTTGCGTCAGCAGAGGGTCCAAACGTTGTTCCGACGTTATGTCTATATTTCAAAGACTGCACTGTGAATCGAGTTAAAACAGTAGTACAGTTTTACCCCTTAATAGTCATCAGTTCCATGAGTATGAATGACGTCGTGTCAAAGTTACGTCAGTAGTGCGTAAAAAACGTTGTTCCAACGGGTCGGATGTTATGTCTATCAATCAAGTTGAAACTTAGTACAGCTGGAGTACTTTATAGCCATAATCAATTCAATGAATATGTATAACGTCATCTTAACCCTGCCAGAACAGTGCGTTAAAAAGTTAATCCGACGACTGGTATATATCTCTGCAGTGGGACGTAAATTTTAGCCCATACGCTAATTCAAAAGTTATCTTCTGTAAAAATCCTATATAGAACATTTGGAACCTTCAGTTGTCGCTATGATACTAAGGCATTCAGGACTACTGTTATAGATAAGCTCATAGAGAAGTTTTAAATAGTTTTACATTTGGACATCATTATGATGTTTATTATCATTATCATAATTTCATCATTGCCATTGTTATCATCATCGTCATCATTGGCAACTTTAACATTACCATCTCATCATCATCATCGTCAACGTTATTATAATCATCATCTTCACCATCATCGTCATGATATAATTTGACATTAAAAGACAGGCCACCTCATGGTTGTTCAGAAGTATAAATTTCCCGTTAGTATTTTTCTTATTTTTTTATTATCATCATTATTATCATTATCATTATTATTTTTATTATTACTATTATCATTATTGTTGTAGTTGTTGTTGTTATCATCATCATCAAAATTGTTATCAATAATATTGTTATTAGTGTAGTAGTTGTATCATTGTTATTATTACTATCTTATCATCATTATCATCATCATCATCATTATCATTATTATCATTTTTTTTTCGTTATTCATATCGTGATGCTCTAGAGAATGCTTATTTCTAATAGACTGCTTTATTATTCTAGAAGATACGTGCATCATTTCGTGAAATCACGTACTGAATACATGAGGCTAACGTGCTGTTTTAAAGGCACAGTGATTTTCTTATAGTCTCCCGACAATCTATTCAGAAGCCATTCAGAATGTCTAAACCTTAGGTTATATCCCGAATACATTCTTGCCAGCACCATTGTTTTATGGTAATAATTATGATGTTGGGCTGGGGGGGGGGGGAGAGAAAATGGAAGGTTGTCGATAGTAGGTTTATGTAAAATTTTATAGTATAATTCTGGAAGGGAATTGAGAATGGAAACCTATTTCGAACTATTTACCTTTTATTGTATTTTATTGATTGTAATAAATGTACATTTTAGTTTAACTGCGTGCTCCAGACGTGATCACAAGTCCAAACTTGTTTCCATACCTATCGTTGTGTATTGTTTTGTATTGAAATACACTGTAAAAAATATCTGTATTTTTACTGGAAAAAATGCAGATTAGCTCTGTATTTACTCATAACAGCTAATCTGATGTTATTTGTACATCAGTGTCATAGGAAAAAGTAACAACTAACCTGTATTTTTACATCAGAAGTTATGGCGACTCTGCTGACGCCAGATTTGCTGTAAAATTACAGACATTTTTTTACAGCGTATTTTGTTACTTCATAAATCTATACGAGGCGTTTTTACGTACTAACGAGAACATGTTACCTGATATGGTGTTTTATTGATTTTAATAAATCTCTTTCTGTGTGTGCATGTGTGTATGAGTGTGTGTTTGTGCGTCATAAACACCCCACGACCCCCCCCCCCCCCCCAGTCCTCCCCTGTCAATGCAAATGATAAGACAACAAAGCCTTTTTAAAAATCAAAACATCAATAGTTTTATTGAAACTAAGGGGAACACAAACTGAAGACTTGTTATTAAATCAAATTATGGATTATGGGATTATTTTATATAAATAAAAACATGACAACCGAATGTGTGGCATGTTTTAATTTCATTCATTTTATTTGTTTGTTCAACCATTTAAAAAAATCGCATTTTAAAATTTCCATCAGTAACGTGTAAATTTTACAATAAACTGTCAATCAGAACATAAAATTTAGTGTTATCGTTATTGCACGGCATTTTAGTTAAATGAATAATGTACAGTTAAATCTGGTTTTGTGAAATAAACATGTCTAACGAGTGTTGAGTTAATAGTAAACATATCATTGAATATGGGAGGTAATATACAACAATAATATTAAAACATGAAAATTAAAGTACCAAATGAAATTACAACGACAGAGTTTTTAGTTTATAAAACAGTGGGTTACTGTGTGCAGGGGCGTCGATAGCGGGGATGTGGGGTGTCTCATCCCCCCCCCCCTTATACCCCACACACTCAGAATTGCTGTCGGCAAATGCGCCACCTCTGTCGTCCAAAAAAAAGGAGGAGGAAAAAGGGAGAAGGAAGAGGAAAAAGAAGAGGAAAAGGAGAAAAGAGAAAGGAGAAGAAAAAGACAATTGTTTTACTTGCTCGTAAAAACACTGGAAAGTTGATATCAGTAATGGGCTGAACCCCCACCCCCCCCCCCCCCGAGGATTTTCAAAGTACCGGTATTCGGGAAACCACCACTTCATATTCGGCCAGCGAGGTGCCAGAATATCCACATATTTTGGCAGCGAGGTTTCTAGATAATTATGTAACTTCTGTATATAACTTCTGTACATTTTCACTACAAAAAGTTTTTTTTTTTTAATTTACAAATTGACAAGTTGATATTCGGGCAAAAGTCGTCAGCCCACCCCCTCCCCCCCCCCCCCCCCCTCCCTTGCGAAAATTGGCCCTAATGATCAATATCTCTACATCTGCGATTTGCGATTTTCTTTGATTATTATTTATGCGTGTGTGTGGGGGGGGGGGGGGGGGGGGAGAGAGAACAGGGTTCAGCATTTCTGTCCGGCAAATTTGGGTGTCACATCCTAAAAGTTGTCGCCAAATTTGGGTGTCACCCCATCCCCCCCCCCCCCCCCCCATTCATAATGTTCTAGCGACGCCTCTGACTGTGCATAATGTAATTTGACCAAGTTGTCATTTTTAACAGTTATTGCTTTGTTAGTTTTTGATCACAAATAAACACAAAGTTTTATTAAAAGGAACGAGCTTTTCTGCGTTCACTAAGGGCTACATGGGACTATCAAATGTACTTCTAATAGGCTTAACTGTCGTGTTATATTACACATAAAGCTGCAAAAGGGTTCATTTTTATAGCTTCGTTAGGTTAGCTGAAGGAGCTGGAATTGACACACTTGCTTTGGGCAATCTACATTTGACACTCTCCTCTCAGGTTATTGATGGGTAGGAATACCCCCCCCCCCCCTTTCTCTCTCTCTCTCTCTCTCTCTCTCTCTCTCCATGTGCCCTCAATACGGCCCCGATGCAAGTGCCTGGTTATCCCACTGATACGTTACTCTCATTGTTTTAGCATCTTAATAATCCAAGAATAACAGTCTTTACATCTCATTTCAGGGGAAGAATAGTAAATCAAAATCGCGACGGGAAATTTTTTTCGAAAGAATTGAAAGGATGACGGCTATGGAAATAGCCCTTCATGCTATCATTCGTAGTCAATTACATTTGAAAATTCGAAAAGAAAATATTTTTGTCTCAACACAAACTGTCATTTCGAGCAGCTGCAAGCAAATTTCTGAAATATCACACCTCTGCGCCCAGAGAGTACCTCTACTGTTTGTAAAGGGAAAGTGCCACTTTCATGGTAAAATGAGAAATGACAAAAATACTTACATATACTCCAGAAATATATTATAGGGCACACGGTTCAATCAAACGAGGAAATTTCGAAGAACGAAAGCTGAAAACGCTCCTAGTAGCATGCAGTCTTATGGTCTTTATGGTTTCGGTGGGAACGGGAGGGACCGAAATACCTCCGAAGTGTCAGATCATCGACCAATCGGTGTAAAGAATTGCAAAACGTCATGCTGTACAAACTAAAAACCTTGAATGCAGCAGGGGGACAGAAAGAGAAAACCTGAATTCTATATTTTCAACTGCCTTCACAATTGTGGAATTTTCCAAATTCTTTGAATTCTGAAGAGCCGATATAGCATAGTTATGTTAAAGTTGGATCAAAATACTGGAGCGCCAGGAGTGTCCAGCGTATTGACTTTATAAGCACTTTGCAAAATTCCTACTGTTATTTCGTTAATATTATTACATGTATTGTTGAAATGTTTATAGCAGGTGAGAATTAATGCTCGATTTTTAAAAAAATGTATGATACATATATCATACGAAAATCTGAAATATCAAAAATTGAGGGGTCTCTTCGGGTAATATATCATCATATTAATGTATTAATATGTTTATTACACCTCCGAGAAATACTGCAAAAGTGCACACCTTAAACTCCGAAAATAAACATTCTTAGATATTCAGACTGCTTTAAAATGCTTTAAAGGGGTGTTTAAGATTTCGTATATTCGCACTAATCAGGTGGGTGCATACACTCTAAAAACAATTTGCCGTTTTTTCACGGGAATTTCCTGGCAGTCAGGATGCCGGGAATGCCCTTTTTTCCACAGTTTTTTGTTTTGTTTTTGTTTTGTTTTTTACAGGAAATCAGCATATATTTACAACAAAATTATGTAAATTTACAACAAAATTATGTAAATATATGCTGATTTCCGGTAAACCAACAAACTTGCTGTTGTTCTACACGAAAAGACTGTACAATTGAAATAACGGCAATAACTTGTAATTACAAGGGCTAAAAAGCCTGTAGTTTATTTGCAGTTATTTTTTACAGTGTTGAGAGAGTTGGTTGTGAGCGCGGTCATTGAAAAAATCATGGAGCTCCGAATAGTTCCTCAAATAGATTCATCATAGAGATACTACGCCAACATCAAACACAATCATTTGTGATACGCAAAAGCACAAATTTATAACATTAAAAAGGACATTTTCGTAATATAGTCTCAAAATTGAAAATTCAAGTAAGAAAAGGGAATCTAAACGATCTAGTTACCATGGTTACCTAAATCCTAGAGATGAAAACGGTTCATTAGGACAAAGTCACGGAGGAAACTACTTAAGGCTCAATGAAATAACTAGCTGTCCAATCAGGAGCAACTTCCGGGGACGTAACTTTCTCTTTCAACTAGCTATGGGTGAATGTCCACCCACAGAATAATGTGGACAGTCCTTTTTTTTTCTTCTTCTTCTTCTTCTTTTTTTCCTCAGAATAGGGGCTTATCCTGGAAGTCAACTTTCTAATAGAGATTGAACAGCTCGAAAGTGCCTCGGACACTTTCACAAATAATTTACCCAATATCTGTCCATTCTTTTCTCTCACATCACCATTTTTTTTTTAAAGACTATTATAAATCGTAATACTCTTTGGAGCATACAACTCACAAGCGTAGCTTTTTCCTTAGGCTCCCCCATCTTTCACTTTTCTTTTTAGCCCAGTGTTTTCAATTAATATTGCATGCAAACATAAATATATGAGGTAATCACCTTCTTTTATTTTCTCTGACAATAGATTTCATGTTCGTTTGTACAATTTATATTGTTTATGCCATCATTATTGTGAAACATTGCAAAATATGAAATATGAAACAATAAACTGAACTGAACTTTGTAATGTTGCCAATATGTTATTACGGAAATAGCGCCATCTGTGGCAGAGCACATTGTAGTGCACAAGGTGGATTTACATTAAATAGCGGAACCCAAACTAGTCAAGAGAGTTAAGCCTTCGATATCAGTTGTTGATAAGCTACAAGTCATGCAGTGAATAGTTAAATAGAATGGCGGGTACAGCCAAGTTGACCGAAGGGCCTCGAGACCGAAGGTCCTTTGGACTGAAATCAGTCAGAAGAATCTCAAGACTAATAATTTCATTTTCTTGCTTTTTCAGTCTTGCGGGCCTTTGATTGCACACACCTTCCAAACAGAGTACCGAAGTGTGACGTCATACCGGCCAAGTTGTCAAGGTTGCTGGTTCCAAATAATTGGCGTGGTGATCACACCAGCGCCAAACACTGAAACAGCCCCCCTCCGCCCGTTGCTTGAATGACTTCGCGGTGAACCTCATGCGCGGGTTCTGTTGTTTGGAACCAGTATCTTGGACGACGAGCGAATATGACGTCAGCATTTCAGTACTCTATAGCTGTAAGAAGACGAACCAACATGACCAAGGGGTTCGGTCTCTCGGGGCTTCGAATTCTCCTACCTTCGGACATCTGGGATGTCTTCCTAATGATACAAATCACAAAGTGCATGCTCATTTTGTTTCCGTTTCATTTGTAAACATCTATTGCCCTTTTACTAGTATTCGAAAGTAACGCCACCGAAACACAAAAGAATATTTACCCCATCACCGTGATAGAATGTCTGAAAACCACGACCAATTTAGATTTCATTCTCTCTCTGCATAAATACACATTTGATCTATAATTTTCAGAAACACTGTAAAGGTCTATATTATATTCCGACAGGCGTGTTTCTTCATGCAAAATACGGTTAAACTGTATGGCAATCACGGAAAAGAGATGTACTATGTACACTAATCATGCCAATCAAATGAATTTATTACTGTATGTTTTATTCAATGTTTTGCAAAAAATGATTAAATTAATAAATGTAAAAGCGTAATTTCATACATGTACAGAGGAATGGAAAAATATAAGTTTTCCTTTTCCCTTTAGATTGACAGCGTTGGTCTTGTTTATATCTTGTATATGAGTCTACATTTCCTTAAACCGTATTTTTGAGAGAGAAAAAAAAGTGTCAACGAAGAAGGCTAATGACAAAATGATAGTTCAAATCCTTTTCGATGGCGATTAGCGCATGGAACGACTTCTTGACGGCGCACACTTTGATAGAATTAAAGGTCCCCTGCAACCCAAATGCAAGTTGATTCCTGTTGATGTGGAGGGATGCATACAACTTATATTTTGTTATTCAAACATCTAAATATGCGCTCATTTGAACCTAAAATGTTGCCAATATGTAAAATACCATTCGATTATACAGACTCCTATCACCCATCAACCTATAAGAAATAATCAACCACACGTAGTGGAAAAGCTTATTCTGGAGGCCTTTTCGAAGTTTTTTTCATAAGCTCTGTATACGAAAAACAATTTGAAACCGAGGGTTCCACTGTAAACTAAAATTTCATTAACATACTTATATGTACATGCATAAGGCTTTTATCATTCCGACTCTTTCCTCTAATAATCTGTACAAGACGTTATTGCGAATAATATTTACAGTTATTTACAGTCTTTTATAGATAATGTAAATCGACAATATACAGTGCGTCCGAGAAAAAAACGAAACCTTAAATCAAAGGGTTATTGTGACCACACTATGTGCTCTATGACAATAATTATCTATTTTCCATAAACTAGAAGTATTATGCTTTTAAATGATGCCTTGATGGCATCCATCCGTACATGCTTTACAGAGCGGCAGCATTTTGAAAATGACATGTAAAAACACAGCTGTGCCGAATTTGTGTAAAACCGTGAAAACGTTAGTATATCACAAGCGAAAATGACTAAAGGGAAATACCAGCTTTAAGAGATATGGTACTAAAAATTCTCTTTTGTTGGATGGTATGCATTCATTCAATTCATTCAATCAAAAATTCATAAAACACGGGTCAGTACCAATTTCCAGTGCTGGCAGGGGCATACACCCCCAAAATTTCCCAAAGCAATAAATACCCCTCAAAAAATGAAAAGTGCAATTCATGTGATGGAAAAGGTGCCCCTGGCCCTCCTAAGGTGGAAAATTGCCATAATCTTGATATTTTTTCTGTCTTATGTGCCCTTTTTTACCTTCTATTTCCATTTGATGATAATTGAAAGTGTCACTTACTTTACTTATATGAGAAATATCACCTTTCTGTCCACCTCGTTGTTAAACATATTTTTAAAAACTTCAGAAAAATGCAAAAATTGCTTTTCATTTCGATTGCAGGTACCATTCCAATAGAAAACATGCCCTTTTTTTACCACCGACATCGACAAAATAATTTTATTGATCACCCTTTATTTTATGATGAGGGCATCATCCTTACCCTCATAATTAAAAGAAACAGTTGAAAAACAGTCTTCTCATAGGGTTTTAAAAGTCATGTTACATTTGGGTAATGTTCGCACGTTTTCGCGGTTTTACCCAAATCCGGCACAACTGAGTTTTTACATGTTATTTTCAAAATGCTGCTGCTCGTTAAAGCATGTACGGATGGATGCCATCAAGGTACCATTTAAAAGCATGATATTTCTAGTTTATGGAAAATAGATAATTATTGTCATAAAGCACATAGTGTGGTCACAATTACCCTTTGTTTTAGGGTTTCGTTTTTTCTGGGATGCACTGTAGTCAATGGCCTCCGACGCTAGCTGCTCGACAAGCCTTTCAATACTTAAACAATATAGTTAATTACAAATTAAGCATCGCAGATATAAAATGGTGTTAATAGGCAATGGTGATTCACCTCCTAATTAGGAAACATATTCTCAAAAGTTTTGAAATCCTTTATATCACAATTGACAGAAAAAATTTGTGGACCAGATACATGTATATATACATATATATAATATGTATGCGCGAGAGAATGCTTGCGAGAGTGCTCGGATGAGTGTGTCCCTCTCTCTCTCTCTCTCTCTCTCTCTCTCTCTCTCTGTATATATATATAAGGTTAAAAATTTCTGCCACGGAGATGTAAATCAGAGAGAGAGACACAAACAGAGTAAACCAATCCGTTACTCACAGAAAGTTCAATATTTAACCTATAAAGCTTCTTAAGGAAATGATACTTCAGTACAGGAAATGCACTAAAGATATAGTGCATAGCGTGGATATAAGATGCTGTAGATATTATATATTATATATAGTATTCTGTTGTTGGAACCAGTGGCGGATCTAGGGGGGATCCCGGCCCGTGCCCCCCCCCCCCCTTTGAAAGAAAACAATGCATTGTGCCCCTTCTTTTTTTATTGTGCCCCCCCCCCCCTTTTAGAACGGAAAACCTTCTTTTTTTTTTTTGCTTCTCACAGAATTATGGAGGACTTTTGGAGGGCTGGCAAAAATGTGTGTGTGTGTGTGTGTGCCCCCCCCCCCTTATACAAAAATCCTGGATCCTCCCTGGGTGGAACTATGCATTATATTTGTACAGATTTATATATATATATATATATATATATATATATATATATATATATATATATATATATAAACTTTGTCCTCATTTGAATATTACTGTATTTCCTTAATTGCACTTGTATATAAAGTCATGTATAAACATCAGTGGCTCACTTCACCTGAAGAGATTAAATCGAAAGCGCTTGTAAAGTTAAAAACATGCTCCTCGTGTGTGTATTCTATACGATGTTGTGAACTTTATTTTCTACATATTTTTAACACTGCATTTCGTCGGAACTTTGTTCCTGTGAACATTTTGTGATATATATATATATATATATATATATATATACATTTTTTTTTTTTAATGATAGTTCTGTTCTGTTGTCTTTAGTTTTGTTAAGTTGCTTATTATTATTATTTGTTTCATTTTGTTTGATTTAGCAAATAAACTTGAAGAAGGCCAGGAGACGAAAGCTTGTAAATAAACCGAGTGACCTGCTTCATTCTAAATTTCACATATCTAAATTTAACATGGTTCAACCGATTGGTACACACATCCACACCTCTCTCGCTATATTTTTATATATATATATATATATATATATATATATATATATATATACATTGATTGAAATCCTGATGAAGCCCTAGGGGCGAAAATTCGATTATTTTTTTTCATCTCTAAACGGTTTTATTTATTTATATATATATATATATATATATATTGCAGAAAGATCACCCATCTACAGAGCTTGGATCCGTAGTGTCTGTAATACGCATATCCCTCTTTCTCTTTATCTCTCTTTCGAGATAATAGAATTTCTCGGTCATGATAAGTGATATAATGTAAATTATTTGCCTTCAAAGTAGGAAACGCTCGTGCATACAGAGCCCCCCCCCCCCCCCGCCTTCTCTTACGGATCAGCCACTGAAATGAGTAATTAGAGAGGAAAAATAAATCAAAGATCTAAAATCTTGGATATCAATAATAATAATAATAATAATAATAATAATAATAATAATAATAATGAACGTTGCTTATATAGCGCATATCACTTACATAAGAAAGTCCCTATGCGTTAAAAGAAAATATATAAAGAGATAGGTCAGAAAAGAAAACAAACATGCCTGGTAGATGGAGTTATAACAATAAAAACCAAATAATTACTTACAAAGAATCAAATAATTAATTACAAAGAATCAATTAATTACTTACAAAGAATCAAATAATTACAAAGAATAGTTTAGTAAAGTAGACCATGAGAAGATTTTGTGTGTCACTGAAACTACCAGACAGCCTAAGGAAATAATCAAATATCAATTGACAAAGAGGTATGTTTTCAACAGAGTCTTGAATGACTCTGTTGAATTTGCCTGTTTTACAATATCGGGTAGGCTATTCCATAACTCATAACTGAATAATGGAGAACGAATAATCACTGAACGGATACAGTAGGTATGCGCAAATGAACGTTAGCTTTCGGTGTGTGCGGGCAAGCTACATTTTTTCTCACCGAAAGTTAAATTGACAAGCTATTTATGTGTTCATCTGTAGGTGGATATAACGGTCAGGCTTTGGAGAAGGCATGTCATTATCGGGTTTCTTAGATACATGTATTATTTCTTCATAGTCACTGGGGCAAACGCCTCCAGAACATTCTGGGACACGATTGAAATCATACGCAGGGGGCAGGTCGTCCGGGGATGGTCCTTCCTTGCGGTCAAGGGAAGTGAAGTTCGGAGGCGCCGGTAGTGTGTCCGTCCTGCCAAACTGCCTGTCGAATTGAGGAAAGTCTCCTCCACGGTTGTCCCTTCCCTGAACTTCTGGAGGTTGGTGGTTGCATTGTTCGCTCAACATCACGCCGTCAGTTGTCGTCTGTCGTTTCCTATTTGCCATCCTGACAAAATGAGAGTTTTAAATATTGACAACATTTTATTAAAAATCTTAAATTCCCTCATGCTTCTTTTGAATGGAAATATACCCAGATTTCCTGTCATCATGGTCATAATAATCCTCTCAGCCCCAAAGATATGTTTGCCCAAACGCATCAACTAGAAATTCACATAAAAATATGCCTTACAAAACAGCTCTTCATACGCGGTGTTTGTACCGGAAAAGTTGTCTCATGGCATAATTTTCAAAGGCTTATTCAGAGATCAAACAGAATGCTTTCGAAAATGGAAATGTATGAAAATTATATCGTATCAACTGGGTTTGATGAAGGCCACAAAAAACTTTTCCGTGGTATTAAATATGCGAAAAAATATGATTGCTGAATGCAGGTATTTCATATACTAATCATTTATATTGAAAGTTACTGGATCATTTTCAGATGCAACGATCTTAAAGATTTTACATTTCACTTTGTTATCCCAGGTCTATAAATTGTGAATGCTAGAATGCAAAACAAATGTTATATACATGTCCTTTTCTATAATTCTTTTAAATGTTATACTCCCTACTTTTTCCATGTTGAACACTTTAAATTCCTCAGATTTTATTGTTGTTATTTTATGTTTGATATATATGCGGTAACTAGCTTATCCTAAAACTTTAAACAGTATCAAAGAAGTTGAGTAACATTTCCTTTACAGCTTTTTACACTTTGCCTGACATGATATTCAACTCTTTAGTATAGATAGTCACACATGAACATCAACGGTATTTATTTGGTTGAAAATGGTACATTTTTATGAAAACATCTTTAAATTTCATCTATCTTCGAATTTGTGTATCTTTGGTGATTGAATCCATGTTGTCCAAACATATTTGTTTCGATTAAATTGGAATGTAAATATGATGACAAGATTTTCTTATTGTGAGTTCGATATATTTGTATAAAATAAATAAAACTTACTTATAAAGAAAACAAAAGATCATCCCAATGACAAGTACAAACACTACTCCTGCCACTATACCGATAATAGCTCCAGTCGAAATTCCACCTTCTGGTTCCTCCTCTGGAAAAGGAAAAATACATTACATAACAGGGGCGGCTGACCGATTTTGTGAAAGGGGGTCCAGTTTCCCCGAAGTTCTGACAAGCACTTACAGAAATTCGGATTATGAGGATTTTGAGGGTGACTATAAGAAAAAAAATTGACAAGCAATAAAAACAGTTTCTGTCAGGAGAAAAGGGGTCCAATATATTTGTTAAAAACCTACAAGCAACAAAGAGGGGTCCGGACCCCCTTGACAACTCTACCCCCCCCCCCCCCGACCCTCCCCTGCATAACCCCTTAACCACTGAGTTCCCTTTTCATTGCCTTCCACATAGTTCTATATTCCTAGTTTCATGGTAAATATAAACATAATTTTTATCCATATTATAATTCTATTCTTATGATTGGTAATTCCTCTTCATCAAATAACGTGTAAAAAAAAATATACAAACAGTAAACTGCGAAACCCCGCAGAGAGTGTTGAGGGTAGTTTATGATTTATGCTTTTATATATTTAATTCAAAGTAAAATTTATTTTCTGTCAGTGATTTTTCGGCATTTTTATTAATTATTTAAATAATACAGTGTACATAGAGTAACACAAATATAATAATTGAATGAATGGGAAAACAGGGGGAAAGGCGGGAATACCTTAAGTATAGCGTCGTGTAGAGCAGGCCTGAATGTACATATACAGATATATTTAAGTGGGTACAAAAGTAAAACCCTTTAAATACCTGGTTTGCAATCCAGATCAGCCAGTTGCTTCCACTGCCCAGACGTTCCGTTGCATTGCCATACGACTGATTCTTCGTTTTCATCACACTGTATAGTGATAAAATCACCTCCTCTGTAGAGGCTTTCAGCCTTGACAACACGACTGTAGGGGTGATTAGGTAGAGGGCACGTGACCTCTGAAAACGAAAATAGAAAAAATGAAGCAACTTCAGATTTTGATTACATTCTCTCTCAAGAGTTTTGCCAAGTGTAGGTCCACACGCCAGAGACATCTCGTTACTAATTCCACTTTCTCTCTCTATCTTGAGCTTTCTTCTTCATTACGTCCTATGTTCTGTCACCTATCGCATACATGGCATAAGACAAAGTCATCACCCCCAGTTCTTGGTCTAACTCTTCTTCTTTGCCATCCATCTTCCCTTGCAGATTACATTATTCGAGCATATTCATCAATATGTAAAAAATGGCATCCACTGCAGATTATGTAGATCGACATCATAAAGAAATATAAGAAATTTCTGAGGATAAACAGGAAAAGTGAGCTTGTAATGGATATCCTTCTTTCTTATATTATCATTGTGAAGAGTATATAATGCAGTATTAGTCTCGTCTGTCTTATCGATTTGTGTATAATTTTATTCACATTCTAGTAAAAGATTTTTTATAGTTATGTACAACAACAAAAAAGAAGAAAATACATTATTTGGATTATAAAATAAACTTTAAACTTTGAACTGCATTGCATGTACAATAAATACACATAAAGTGCTTCGGAAGATAGTAGTCACAAACCTGTTTCGCAGTGTTGTCCTGTATATCCATAATGGCAAATACATCTATAGTTTACGTCTCCGGGTGACGTAACGCACATCCCATTTGAACATGGAGCTGTAAGACAGATTTCACCTATTGGGAGGGGAAAAAATCAATTGTCATCAAAATTCAAGGCTTCCCTAAAAATATTCTTTGAAGAATCCACAAAAGAAACTTCAACGGACAGAACTTTTCTAGGTTCATAGAATGTCAAGTGGGCTATAAATTCAAAATAACAAGGAAACCCAAAAGTGAAATGTTACCATGTGAAGATCAGTGGCGTATCGGACATGGGCGAAGCCAACTACGCACTACCTATTTTAGAAGTCCTGGACATACAGAATCAGTGTTTTTACGATGCACTGGGCTGCCCAGATACATTCGAATCCCCCCCCCCCCCCATCCCCTCCCCCACTCCTCGTAAGTGGAGGATTTGTTTTCCCTGATCATACATTTCTAGACAAGCCGCTACAGATTAAAAACACTCAAAATGGATCAGGTTTTGAGGTATACCAGCTAAACGCGAACTCATGGACAGTTCATCACTAAGAATCACACTGAATAGTTACCATTTATTTGCTTTACAAGCACACTGATATTTAAACTCACCGTAGGTAACGAAAGACTCTACGTTGAGACTTACAGAGCCATCGCCAGATTGCCAAACGCCAGGTTCTTCAAGTCCAAGTGACCTCTCTACTTCTGCTGCGTGGTCGTTCAGAATGCCCCTATCGGGGTCGAACACCGTAACTTGAAAATCAACAACGATGCTGCCTTCCTTGAATCCAGTGATTTCAATATCCCATTCATAGCCTTGTGTGCTCATGATGTTCATAAGAACATCGAATAGCTGACATTGGAATACAATGAAATATTTAAATCAAGGACGTGTTTAAATGTAAATAAAGGTTTTGACGTATTCGGTCATTTACCTAAACTTTCTTTACAAAAACATATACTCTCAGCTAATAAACAGTATTGTTTGTATTAATTCATGGTCTAACTTCATTGCAACTACTTTTAAGTTATGTGATTTTATAAAATTTCTTGAAAACATTAAAATCTTGTAAAGTGCACAATGAATAAAAAATGTTGAAACTTACTATTTTATAACAAGCGGTTTCAAGTTTGCGGTACTCTTCAGACATTGGATCTTTAAGAGCATCCGTGAAAGTGACGACCTGACCGTTAAGTCGGGTAAACTCGACAAAGCCACCAACAGACCTGGAAGCTAATAAACACGATAAAAAGACTTGAGGATCTTCCTGACGTTGTCACTAAACTATATGATTGCCCACACTAGTGTTTGATGAAAGATACACAATGTTTAATTTATCAGTGATTTTTTTTTTCTTTTTGGAGGGGAATGATGTTATACTTACGTGTAACATCTTTTCAATTACCCGGTATTGTAGATCATGCAATACAAAAGTATAGCATCGTATACAATAATTTAATCATGTTATATGTTCGTATTAACTAGTCAAAGCTTTGACCGTAGTACAATATTTCAGCGTTTGAGACATTTAGACTTATCCTTGGACGATAACTTCTTCCAATGCTGAGTTAACACACAACATACAAGCTGGTGAAGTGTTCGCATGACATTTTCCGGAGTGTAGTAATGGACCCAGAATTGGTGCACCAATCAACATAATGTGAATGGAATTTTTCACAAGACTAAACTATTCTCCTAATTCAAAACCATCTTATCTAGTTTCGTGAACAATATGTTTTCCTCATCTCTGAGGACGTGTTTATATTGAATTACCCATGCAGACGCTGTTCCTCCTTTCAAAGCTTTCAGAGCAATTACAATAATACCCGGAATCCGACACGTCTGTGTTTGTACATTCCTCATTCATGCCACATGGATTAATCCAAAGACATCGATCGAAGGCTGTTCAAAAGAAGAAAAAAGGGTGATTAAGGTTAAAATCGAATTTTAGATTATGATTCATATTCTTTATGAAATTCTTCATCAGCATATAAGAAGTGATTATAAATCATGTCTATGGCAATTTGGTACGATCAGGGGCATCACAATATATGACAATGATATGCACATTTCTATCAGTGGCCTCAGCCTGTGATACTTACAAATTGCTATGTCAGCTAATTCACGTATCGCTCGAGGTTTCAAGTAATTATACGTTGTTTCTCTTTTCTGGAGTTCTTCGGTCCATTATTCAATTCCTCTTCAAAATGTAACGCTCAAACAGAGAGAGATACATTCAATGTACATCCATACCTTCATTATTGTATATAAACGGCCGTTTTACCCAGAGAAAATGAGTAAATTATTTAATCAAAGATCAGAATAAAGACATGCTATAGTAACCTGTGTCGCAGGTACTGCCCGTATAGCTGATAACACAATCACAAGTAAATGAGTCTACTCCATCTATACACCTTCCTCCATTCATGCATGGTTCTGGATCGCAGTCGTTAATATCTGAATTTAAAACGGAGTAACATATTAAACAATGATAATTAAATACGATATAAAATAGTTATGTGAAATATGATATTAATATCATTACCAATATGTTACGTTAGACAGATATTCATCCGTTTGAAGAAGAAAAAAAATCTTTTAATAAGAAAATAAAAAAAAGGAATTACTGGTTTCCATATGAACTTCGAATGCTGTTAATTTTGATTATATTACTACAGACATAACCCATGACTTTGGCTATAGAACACATGCGCCAAAAAATTGATGTCACTAATTTTTATGATTTTCAGCCATTTTTTAATTTTAAAAATAACAGTAAATGGTTAAAAGTTACAAGAATTCAAAAAAGGGGAACCAGGATAAAGCTTTGTAATACGTTACTTGTTGAGCAGGTACTGTCAGTATAGCCAGCAACACAATCACAAGTAAAGGAGTCTACTCCATCAGTACACGTTCCACCATTCATGCAAGGATCGGAATCACAATAGTCAATATCTATAATGTCCGTAAAGAGATTCATCAGATTGGTGAAGAGTTATCAAAGTGAATTTTCATCATTTCACAATCAATTTGGTTGTTACCTTGTTAGCTTTCGCCTACTAGTTTCTGCAGGCTTCTTCAGACTGGCACTGACTCGCCGTAGATGGGGTATCGGCAGTCGGGCGGTCCGAGAGAATGGGAATGTACGTGGAAGATAATTTGAATAGCCCCGCTTCTCGATTCATTGAAAATACCAAGCTCTTCTGGATGTGAATGGCCTCCCTGATCCATTTAGTATATTTGTTGTCATCTCTAGCTAGGACTTTGCTCTTTTTCCAGTTTATAGTATGGTTGTTTTGAGCTACATGGTCACTAATGGCTGACTTGCTTTAGGTTGACTCCGCATCCTTCTTTCTAGATCTTGTGTAGTATAGACCATGGGATGACATGGAAAAAAGAGGCTCCGTTTTTCATTTTCGTGGTCCACTTGTTCGCCCCACCTGAAAAGTTGGGGTCAAAGGTACTTTTTTGTGCTGAATTCAAATATGAATGTTGCCAAGCCTGAAACTTGCACGTTATCACTCTAATGAGGTCTAATTATGCAAATTTATGCATAATTCATTGTTTAACTATAATACACAAAACACTGGTATCATTAATTAAAAAAAAAAAGTATTTCAGGCTAATCTGGACTGCATCATCTGAATGTGAATATTTTTTAACCATATATGTATAGTTTTTGTAACATTGATGCCTAATTATGCAAATCAGGCGTCAATATGGAAATCCATTTGAGGGCTATTTAACTAATAATGCTAATATCAAATCACATGAAAGGTGATATTTCAGGGTAACTTTGGGTGCTTGCTCTAAATATGAATGTTGTAAATCTTGGAAATGGCAATTAATCACTGTAATGTGGCCTAATTATGCAAATTTATGCAGTATTCATTACTTATATACAATAATTCACAAAAACCGGTGTGTTCTCAGTAAAGACATATCCAAGGATTATTGGGACTGTATAATCTGAATGTGAATAATTCAAGCCGTAAATGTGTTAATATTTTATGACACTGATTCCTAATTATGAAATATTGATGCCTAATTATACAAATTATTCATTTGTATGCAAATCCATTATTTTGGCTCTTTTAGACTGACAAATGTTTATACTAAACTGCATGAATACTGATATTTTGATTAAACTTTAGGTGCTTAATCTAAATATGAATGTTGCGAAGTTTGGAAGTGGCAATTTACCACTGTAATGTTGCCTAATTATGCAAATTTATGCAAAATATATTGTTTATCCCATAATTCACAAAGATCAGTATGCTCTCAATCAAAAGATGGTATTTAAGGATAATTTGGAATGCAGAATCTGAATGCGAATTTTCCAAGCCATAACAAATCTGTAATTGTTTTATGACAGTGATTCTCAATTATGTGAAATTGACACTTAATTATGCAAATCTGCATCAATATGCAAATCCGTTATTGTGGCTACTCAACTGAAAATTCCTGTATCAGATCATATGAAAGCTATAGTTTGAGAAACTATGGGTGCTGACTGTAAACATGATTGTTTTCAAGCTTAGAAACTAGCAGTTCGTCACCATAAATTATAATGATGCTTAATTATGCATATTAATGCAAACCCCATTTTTTGATAATGTAGTACTTGCACCGAACAGCTCAGTATCGTATCAATCAAAAGTTAGTATTCGGACTGCATCATCTGAATTTTTAATATTTCTAAGCAAAAATTGTGTATACCTTTTATGATATTGGTGCCTAATTATGTAGATTATGTATCAATATGCAAATCAGTCTATTTGACTGAACTGCAAACACTAACTATCAAATCACCTTAAAGGCAATATGCTAAGAGTAACTTTTGGTGCAAAATGCAATGTTTATAGGCCTGTGATTGTTGCCAAGTAGGAAACCATGATATACATGTAGTTAAATTCCAGTTATGCAAATTCATGCAAAATCCACTCTGTAATGGATAAAACTCAGTCTATAGCACTTGAAAAATTAGTAGGTCTTTAAAGAAGTATTTGCAATTGCATAACCCATATATGAATATTTCCAAGAAATAAAATGTATAAATTGTAATATCAGTGCTTATGTATGTAAATCCATGCAAACCTACCAAAATCTATCTCAGGTAATTTAGAGTGCTGAATCTCAAAGTGTCTGCTGCGAGCAGTGTGCATGTGATGTCCTCAACATGAGGCACAATCTTGCATTCTGTGCCATCACAGAAAAATAACATCTCACCTCTCATGATTAGGAAAATGAATTTTAGAGGAGTTTCGTGTTTCAAATGTCCACATTAAACTTGTTAACAGTTTTCCGTATTTTGCCTTGGCCTTTATGACTGCCAAAGAATTGAACTCATTCACTTCTCATATCTGTCACTTCTGAGTAACATTTTTTTTTTTTTCTATTTATCCTCTTTCGAGGGACTTTATTATTCAAAATGACAATTATTTACAATAATACAAAATTCACAGAGTCATAACATAACACATAGTGTGAAGACTAAAATTACATAAATCATGAACTAAATAATTGACAATACTTTTTCAACTTCGTTTATGTGGAATTTCTTCTTATTACATTTTATACTAAGATATGATCTAATTTCTACCTTTAATTCTTTAAATAAATATAAAGCATGCATCGTGTGATTTTTACTTCCAAAACAGTCTTTGATATAATTTCTATAAATAATGAATTGAGCAAAATTCAACATAAGATTTACTATATTCATTTCTTTTTTCTCTATTTCATAACCGATTAACAAAATTTGTTCGTTCAAAACAATTCTTACATTAAATAAACTGTCGATTAATTTGAATAAAATCTTCCAATATAACGAAACTTTTTTGCAAGTAAAAAGAAGGTGGTTGCTTGTTTCCGGGATCTTACAAATATTACATAAATTGTCATTTTTAATCTTCCATTTACATAAGTTGTCTTTGCAGGGTAGTATCCTGTGGATAAATTTAAAATTATACTGCTTAATTTTGTTGTCATTTATAAAATGAAATTTAAAATAAAGTACTGGCTTCCAGTCGAAGTCATTCGGTAATTCAAAATAAGCATTTCAAAAATAGATACACGGCAGTTCTTGTTTATTTCTTTCTAACATCATATTATAATAGTGTTTGGCTCTCATGCCCGCGACCTCAATGGAGTCACCTGTTACCATTTCAATGGAACTGGATTCCACTTCAGACGGTGAACCATTTACATATTGCCTCCTATTACGTAACTTCTGTAACCAAAAATTCGGAAACGCACTTTTTAACTTTGACAATTTAAAGGAGGAAAGTAATTCATTTTCTTGAAAATCAATACAAATTGAATCAACTTTTTTCCAAATACCATTTGCTAAGACTTGCTTCACTTTAAGGATATTATTTTTTTTCCAGTTTGGAAAATGTAATAACTCATTCCTATATTTAATATTACTATTATACCAGATTATTTCATTTTCTATATCTGTTACTTTAAACATATCAATATATTTCAGTTCAGCCCAAGAACAAAACATGTCAACATAAAAGTTAGGCAACTTTCTTTTTCTACAAATATGATACATGTCACTCTTTTTGCAATTAAAATTCAAACAAAGAGGCACCTTCCCAATTTTCTGAGTCCAATATTCGAACAGAACTGTCCAAGCACTTTGTTCATTTCTCAAATATTTACAAATCCATGATAGACGGAGTGATCGGCATTTCGACTCTAAATCTACCATCCCTAGCCCTCCTTCTACTTCAGGATTGTAACAAATGTTCCGTTTCACTTTTTCTTTTTTAGAATTCCATAAAAATGAATAAACTAGTTTATTTATACGTCTTATTATTTTAGGAGGGATCGGGACTGCCGTAGCAGTATGTACTATCTGGGACATAACTAACAGTTTAATTACAACAACTTTTCCATATAGTGTTAGTTTTCTCATTTTCCATAAATCCAGTGTATTCTTCATTTTTTCCACTTTACTTTCCCAATTTAGGTCTTGAACGGCAAAACTATTTTTACCTACATATACACCAAGACATTTTATTGGATCTTCGGTAAAATGTAAATCTTTAACTTCAACATGATTCATATTTAATTTCATAAAATTTGATTTGGTCCAGTTGATTTTTGGTCCCGCATGTTCTCCAAACATTTCTACTTCTTTCATTATTTCTTTTATTGATTGAACAGAATTAGTAATAATAGTCGTATCGTCTGCATACTGGACGATGCGTATATCTTTAAAATTAGATTTGTCTTCATTCAAGTATGGGACTTGGATTCCTTTTATTTTAGTGTTTTGTTTAATTCTCATAGCTAAAACCTCTGCAACAATTATAAATAAAAGGGCTGAAAGTGGGCAGCCTTGCCTAACGCCTCTTTCTATTGCAAATTTCTCTGATATCCAACCAAAATTTAAGACACGACCATGAGCACCATTGTATAATGTTTGAATCCATCTCAAAAACGAATCTTTAAATCTAAGTTCTCGTAACAAGGAAAATAGAAAATAATGATCAATGTTATCGAACCCTTTTTTGAAATCCAAGAACATCATAACAGCTTGTTTATTTTCAAGAAGACAATAAACAATAGTATCCTGGATAAGTCTGATACATTCAGAGTAACATGAAGCTGTTTGTTTCTTTCATCTCGTGTGAATATCAGAGGCGTCAACTCTCACTTTTTCTTCACTGATTGAATTAATGTGTAGCAGATTTTCCTATTCATGAGCAATAAGGCACAAGAATTCTTCGCTGTGAATCTTCCCTTGACTAAATACGACACAGTGCAAACTACCTCATTCCTTACAATACTACTTGGTATTGCAGTTACTCTGTGTGTTCACAATAGGTAGCAGACTACATTATCCGTAGCAGACTACACTATCTGCATTGTCTTTGATATTGGCCACTAAAATATAGCTGTTGACAAACAATTTTTCACTTTTCCCCTCATAAAAGCCTCAATCCTTTCTCTTCCCTCCTCTGTTTTATAATAAACTTAAGCTCCCCAATCTAAATAAATCAAAAGATAAAAAACAAAGGTTTTATCATGCAGTTTGCACTGGCCATGCCATGCTGTTCTACAGCCAGGTCAAAGTAAGTGAAAGAGCCTGACACTTCCCTATACACCATGCACATAATACACACAAACACAAAGCACACAAACTCTCATACACACACACACAGCACATACCATGTGGTGGGAATGCTGTACTAAACTCTGTGGCTGAAATCCATGTGGTCAAGAAGATATGGAGCTCAGTTTTTGCTACAAAATAATCATTTTTGAACAAACTTGCACATTTTGCAAATGGCAACATATGCCATTAGTGTTTTTATATTTTTAGTAACATTTACAAGGTGAAATTAGGTGGGGCGAACTCGCGGACCACGAAAAGTGAGAATTTCGGCGGTCATCCCATGGTCTAGTAGGCTTTCCCTAGAGTCTCTGCTTCTTGTTTATGCTCAGCCTTCCTTATACCAAACTTCCTTCCTGTTTCCCCAATGTATACCTTGTCACAATCCTGACAAGGTATTTGGTATACCACACCTGTTGAGTCATCTAATGATCTCTTGTCCTTGGGGTGGACTAACAATGTCCTTACTTTGGAAAGGGGACGCATTGTGGTGGAAACATTGGACTTATTGAAGATCCACTGAAGGGGTCTTTCGGACTGCCCGACTGCCAATACCCCATCTACGGCGAGTCAGTGCCAGTCTGAAGAAGCCTGCAGAAACTAGTAGGCGAAAGCTAACAAGGTTACAACCAAATTGACTGTGAAATGATGAAAATTCACTTTGAATATCTATAATAGTTTAAACAAAATAACAGATTAAATGAGGCTATGTGCTGAGATTTGTAACTGGGGTCATATTATGGCCTTTTTAAGCTTAGATTATTCTTTCTGGGTGTCCTGTTTGTTAAATAATGTATACATCTATTATACAGAATGCTATGAAAAACAGCTTTGAAAATTTGGGAAAAAGTTGTTAAATGTTTTTTTGCGTAAAGAATCAAAAGCCTTTGATTTTCACTGTTGCTGCGATTGATAGAAATGTAATTAGTTCATTCAGCTTGCTTTAGCGACAATAGAGGTGTCGCAGTCGAGTGGTTTATGCACTTGACTGGAGATGGGAAGGTCGTGGGTTCGAACCCCGGTGGGGCACTATTGTCATTTGGCAAGACATTAATCTACATTTGCCACTCTCCACCCAGGTGTTAAATGCGTACCGGCAGGAATGAATTCCTTGAATGCTGTGAGCGCCGAAATCGGTAGCCTAGTTAGAGCCGGGGTAATATTGAAGCGCCTTGAGCACCATTCATGGTGGATATGAGCGCTATGTAAATATTCAATATTATTATTATTATTATTATTCAGATTCAAATTGAAGGGCTCAAAAATGCACGAGGTACACATATTAATGAAAGCATGGCAGCAGTGGGATTTCTCCCACATGTACTGCACTGACTTGAAGAATATGCCCAAGAAAGCTTTAAAGCTCATGAACAGTTTTGGTAGCTAAAAGGAAGGTGGAAAGAAATTTGTTTTTCCATGTATCAAAAGATGTTTTTTGTACGAGATCATTTGGTATTCCATCAATGATTTCCAGTGAATTTTACCGTAAATAGTTAAGGAACGCTAAATCACGGCAATATACTGCCCTACGCTAGGACCTTTCCACCCTGATGGCTCCCCGCACAACCATCTCGAGGCTTTGCACAGAGATAGCATGTGTGTCATTGTGTGTAGGTTTTGAACGCGTGTATGGTGTATAGTGCACGCTGAAGTTCTTGCGAGTTTATATCCCTGACCCGGAACCAAAATAATTTTTTGACTCTCATTTGCTTAATATGCCACTTTAGGACGTGAAATCTTCACAGCATCTGTGTACTGCTAGTATCTTGTTATTTATCAACAAAAAATCCAATAAATCTGACGGAAGGTTTTTGAGGGCTTTCAAAAACTAAACATTACTTTTAAAGAGAAGGGGCAAGATCGGTAAGAGAATTTTTAATTGAATCTGATTTATCAATCATTTTACGGCATTGTAATAATAACTTTCTTGGTGTTTGCTCGTCTGTTATGTATAGATATGTTATCATTTGCTTGTTGAGCAGGTACTGTCAGTATATCCTGGAACACAATTAAAAATAAAGGAGTCTACTCAATCAGTACACGTTCCTCCATTCACGCAAGGATTGGAATCACAATTGTCAATATCTGCAAATTTCAGGCGGAATGATTACCAAAAAAATGCGGTAGAACAATTATGCCAAGGATTACACCTCTATAATTCTGAGACTGTTATTCAACAGATATTCATCTTATGTTTGAGCAAATAATGATTTTTTTTATATAAAACTAAAATCAATGCAAGCTAGAGACCTTACTTGTTCCCATATAAAATATGGGAATATTTATCATATAAATTTCATTATTACATATATATATATATATATATATATATATATATATATATATATATATATATACATATATATATATATATATATATATATATATATATATATACATATATAATGTGATGATGTTGAGTCTACTTTTACCATTCGCTTTGGTTTGGGTGATATAGAACATAGTGGGATGAATTCAAACCAAAGATGACGCAGGATACTCAGGAAATTTAAGCTTTCGTCTTTCGACTTCTTCAGAAATTTATTCTGAAACAGTTATAAAGAGAAAATACAATCACTAAGAAGGGCATGACAAAATTAACGAAGAGAATAATTCACAAAATACAAAGAGAAGACACAATCATTCAAAAATTGACGGACTAATATTATTGTCAGTAGAAATATCATGTAAAAATACCGAAATTTCAAATGAATTATAATAAAGCCGACATACCTGTCGTAAACAGAAGTGATGCCAAGGTCTTGTTGAATTCCTTGAATAATGTTAATAGTTTTGATAGTTTTAAGTTGCTTACAACTCGTATAGTTACAATTCGTATAGTACATGTAGTATATAAGTAGAATGTTGTATGAACTCGGTGACTTGTTTACTCTCAAATATATGCACTTGGTGCATTTCATGTATTTAATGAATATTCATGATATTACCCATGGCAACACATGCGCATTGGCAAAGCGCAGTACGCTTTTTAACACCAGTGGGTATCCAAGCAACTCAAAACTATCAAAACTATTAACATTATTCAAGGAATTCAACAAGACCTTGGCATCACTTCTGTTTACGACAGGTATGTCGGCTTTATTATAATTCATTTGAAATTTCGGTATTTTTACATGATATTTCTACTGACAATAATATTAGTCCGTCAATTTTTGAATGATTGTGTCTTCTCTTTGTATTTTGTGAATTATTCTCTTCGTTAATTTTGTCATGCCTTTCTTAGTGATTGTATCTTCTCTTTATAACTGTTTCAGAATAAATTTCTGAAGAAGTCGAAAGACGAAAGCTTAAACTTGCAGAAATTTAGGTGCTACTTTTGATAAGTTCACATTTGAAAATTTTGTCTCACAAAAGTGTCGCTCAGCTTCATTTGGATTATACAAAATAGGTAAAATTCGCAATTTTTTAGACAAACCAACCACTGAACGATTAATTCATGCTTTTGTTATGTGCCATTTTGATTTCTGTAATAGTTTACTTTCTGGTCTCCCTTCTTCTCAAATTCAAAGACTACAACTCCTTCAAAATTCTGCAGCCCGACTTGTTACACGCACGAAGAAACATGAATCAATAACTCCAGTCTTAAGAGATCTACACTGGTTGCCCATCAAGTCCCGTATCCAATTTAAAATACTTATGTTAACCTACCAATGTTTACATCAGCTGGCTCCTACTTATCTCTCTGAAGTACTAACTCCATATAAACCCGATAGAATGTTACGTTCCAGTTCCAAGTCCCTGCTCTGCGTTCCACAAATAATGACAAAATCATACGGGGAAAGGTCTTTTACATATTCTGCCGCTCTTTTGTGGAACAAGTTGCCTGAATATCTGAAAAGTATAAATTCCTATGAAAACTTCATTAATTCTCTAAAGACATACCTTTTCACCACTTTATAGGTAATCAGAATCATGAACCCAGTGCATCTTTCCTTTCTTTCCTCTCCTAAAGTGCATAGAGACATGCAATTTTGCTTATGTGTAATGCGCTATATAAGAATGTTTGATTATTATTATTATTATTAAATCTCCTGAGTATCCTGCGTCATCTTTGGTTTGAATTCATCCCACTATATATATATATATATATATATATATATATATATATATATATATATATATATGTTAAATCCTTGCTTAATGCTAGCTAAATGCTTTCTATATAATAAATGCGTCATAAAATGAAACTAATTAGAATAAAAATGCACCCCGCTTGTATTGAATTTAGAGTAATATTTGAATACATTATATAACCATCGACACAAGCACAAGTAAAGGTGCCTACACCATCAGTACACTCTCTTCTATTCTTGCAGGGATCTAGGGCACAGTCGTTGATATCTGTGATTGCAGAGTAACAGAATGAATAATGATCACTCACAAAATACTTTTTTTAACGCGATAAATTAAGATGCTATCAAAGGTGTTGTTGAAAGATTGAAAAGGTAAGGAATTATTTACCTGTTGAGCAGGTTCTGTCAGTAAAGCCTGGCACACATGCACAAGTAAAGGAGTCTACTCCATCGATACACGTTCCTCCATTCATGCAAGAATCTGGGTTACAGTAGTTGATATCTGTATTCATTGAAAAACAGAATATTACCGACAAGATAATAAGCAAACTAAATTTTTGTTTTCAAGTTGCTGAGAAATAAAGTATATAGTCAATCTAACATGTATTGATACAAATCTTGGGGGATACAGTGGCAAACATGACTTCACTTCTTTTTTCAATTTTCCTCCCTTTGCTCCCTCCTTTGAAATATGATGGCAGTAAAATCAAAGCGACTTACGGCCATACATCAAGTCAAGTCACACGTCAGCAAATTACGACAACTGTCGAACTCGAGTCAATTTTTTTTTTTTTTTTACTCTTTTTGTAAATTTTTTTACTCGTTTCTTTTTCTTACCATTTTCGCAGTAAGTGCCGTTATATCCTTTGTCACACTTACACACATACGTGTAGGTGCCTTTCTGTTGACGACTGTAAATAACGCATGTCCCATTAGCTGCACACAGGTTATTGCCTGGACAAGATGTATCTGCCATTTGAAGATATTAAAGGTTGGAAGAACAACGATCATTTCAACTAAACGAAGGAGGGTACCAGTCACCAAAAATACATAAATTATATCTTGCTTTCCATGCTAAAGCCACTTAGTAGTGGGTTCTCATGGGGAATTTGAGACCATGCTAACCTTGTAATAGATGTTGTTAGTCACCGAGAGTGGACTTTTTCATGACATTTTTAATGACAGGCAGTTCTCGTGCAATAAGCACTGTGTCCTGCGCCTCCTGCTACAGTGTAAGGAAATGCATATCATCATAAATCATCCCAGCTGGAGTAATTTTATGGTGGGACAGACCCATGGTCAGACCCATCTCCCTGTAGTCTGTGGGCCACCGTAGATCCCCCCTCCCCCCCCCCCCTTAGGCACAATTTTTAGTGATGTTTTCCTGGTAGCTAGGACCCTCAGCTATCAGAATCTGCCTGTTTGCCATAGAGTTAGTGGTGGGTGTGGCCACCAGGGCTGTTGCCATGGCAACGTATCAAGGAAATATAGGAATTTACTAAAATACCCCAAATTTCTAATTGAAAAATTTGAAAAATGACTGGTAAGCATCTAAATATATGTATTTTGAGCTTCCCGATTGATTGAAACCAAAATCTAGGTCATTTGAAGTCACGGCCATGTCAAAAATTGACTGTTACTATGGAAACGGTACCATATTAAAAAGGTGGAAATTTTTGAAAAAAAATTAAACTTATCAGTATAAAATAGACAGAGGTGTCTACACAATCTTATATTATATTTTTCTATTAGCTATGACCCTCAGCTATCATAATCTGCCTGTTTTCCACAGAGTTCAAGGTGGGCGTGACTGCTAGGGCCGTTACCATGGTAACATATAACGAAATACTGGAATTTAGAAAATACCGTATATATATTTGTCATTTAACAGCATAAAATATATGGTAAGGATTCTAATATATGTATTTCAAGCTGCCCCACTGATTCCAGCCACAATCTGAGTTATTTGAAGTCATGGGCGTAACAAAAAAGGCCGTTGCTATGGAAACGGTCCCACAAAATGTTGAGATTTGTGGAAAATATCTATGATTAATCAATACAAAATGGGGGAAAAACTGTCTGCACAATCGTAAATCATGATTTTCTGTTAGCTATGACCCTCAGCTCTCATATTCTTCCTGTTTGACATAAAGTTGGTAGTGGGCGTGACCACTAGGGTTGTTACCATGGCAACACATCAGGGATTTGAATTTTAGAAAATACCATATATCTGTAATTCAACATCACAAAATCAAATTGTAACCATCTAACTATATGTATTTTGGGGTACCCGCTTGATTGCAAGCAAAATCTGAGTCATTGGAAGTCACCGTCATGTCAAAAAATGGCTGTTGCTATAGGAACGATATGGTGAAATAGTAAATATTTGTGAAAAAAATCTGTAACTATTCAATACACTGTATAAAGTAAGGGTCTCCACAACCTGAAATGATGTTTTTTTCTGTTAGCTAGGACCCTGGGTATTATATCCTCCCTGACTGCCACAAAGTCGGATGTCGGGCGACCACTCGGGCTGTTACCATGGTAATAACATAGGAAATAACATACATCTGTAATCAACAACGTGAAAATACTTTTTAGGCATTACATCTATTTTAAGCAACCCGTTTAAGTGCAATTTTTTGGGGTGCTTTCAAGGTCACAGTCGGGTAAAACAATTATAATTCTTATTATCGGTTTTGTCTCAAAATGATGACGATATGGTGGGTGTGAGCACCAGCACCATTACTGTGGCAACGCACCATCAAAATATTGGAAATTGTTTGAAAATGACTTATATTTCTGTTTTAACAATAGAAAACACAAGATATTGGTCTAGATATACATACCATAAACTGCCTGAGTTATTACATTCATAATCCAAATAATTTAAGGCCATAGTAATGTCAAAACAGGGTTGCCGCTATGGTAATTTATTATGAAAATTTAGAAATTGAAAAAAAAAGGTGACATATTTTTGTTATAACACAGCAGCAGTTATGTTGTAAATACATTTTCTAACTGTTCGGATAGTTCCGGGCAAGATGTGGGTGTCTGAGTTGATAATTGTGTTTGTATTTGTGACCTTTGCAGTAACAACAAACTGGTTAGCTGTACTTGAGTAGTTATATGCTTCCACCTCTGTGCCTTGGTGTTGGGAGGGAGGCAGGCAGTGGAGGCTCAATAGATGGATTAACCTCCAGTCACAGAACCTAATGTATTCATAAGATGATAAACTTGTCGGTCTGTAGCTTAACCTGTCAACTTGAAATACATCTGGGGAGATTGGAATAGAATTTAGCAATTTTCCCCCCGTATTCCTGCCCATAAGAAATCTGCATGTTCATTAAGGATTAACCGCATGACCAAGGTGGTCTAGGATATGGACTTCATCAGAAACAGGGCCAAAGTATTGAACTTTTGGGTGCCTCATCATAGCTCTAGTCCAGGACTAAAGTGCTGATAGCTGCCTGGAGGTTTTTTTATGTTTGCTAAAAGGTATTAAAAAGAGCCACTGAGAAGGCCTGTGGTGCAATTGCAGCTCAGCATTCTCATGACTTGCATGATCGGGGTTACATGTATATTAGCCATGGACTTGATGTGTTGGGGACCATAAGACCTAAAGTTTACACATTAGTTGCCCTTACAGGTAAGCTGCAGTTCTCTTGGCTTTACAGGAGAAATAGCCAATAGTGTGTGAGATGGTTCTTCTTGAACTATCTGGCCTTAAGCATGGTTGGATAAAGGATGGGGATAGCGTAGTTTAGTGGCTAAGTCCATGATGTTGTGAAATTAGTGAACACCAGTGGGTTTGTCAATATATCTTTTAAAGCTTTAAGGCTTTCTGCAGCCTTATTTAAACTGAGTATTCTCTTATTACAATTTGGTTGACTTTCTTACTAGTCTGATATGGTGAGGCACTCTTATCTGGCTTGAATCACAGGCTGAGAAGGTCATGGTGAGGATATTATCAAATCTTGCTGGTGTTTGTTTGGCAGAATAAAGTCAGAACTCAGGATGGAGATAGAGGTGTCATCTACCTTCACCACTATGTTGGAAGAGAATACAATTTTTTGAAATGCTGGAGTAAGGTCTCTATGGTTTGGATGAAGATGATGAGTGAATCCTCACTTCACTCTAGAGGGAATTCAAGTTAGTATGGTTCTGTATGTACTTCTGAAGTCTGTCAATGCCCTCTTGTATCTGTTCTTCATGATAACTCTGCCGGGTAATCCTCAACCTCATCCAAAGTATCGGGTGTTTTTGCAAGAGGAATTCTGCTGAAAATGTTCCGTACCTCTATTCAAAGGATGCTCTCTAACTTCTGATTCCTAATGGCACCCATTTATAGAACCCCTTGCAGGGGGAAAGTGGAGTAGCTCTCAATCATGTCATCTGCGTGTGGACACTTGTGCACCTCACTTATCAGTTCACAGATGACCGTGAACTCAATACCGACAGATTGCAGTTCGCAGTACAGACAGAAATTCATTTTATAAAAATAATATCATCACCAACATTATGTTTCGTGTTATAAAATCACAGAAATATGCCACTTTTTTTCTAAAAATAGATTTCTCGATCACATATCTGCCTTCGCAGCGATTATTTGGATATGATCATCGTCAGTGATTAACATTTTCAATGCAATCATTCAGGCTGCTTGCAATGGAGATATCTAGCATGTCTAGACTGTTATATTGTTTTAAATGTTAAACTACAACAATGCCACTTTCTGAAATGCCAATATTCTTAAGGTGATGTTGGTGCTCACAGCCACAGTACAACACCTACCAAGCAGTCAAAGTTATAGCAACGGATCCTGTGTAATACGAGAACACAGTAGATGAGAGTATCTAAAAGTACAGTGGTACTGTTTCAATATTATATGAATTGGCTTATGCAGTGAATTTTCAGAAGCCATGCATATCTATTTTAACATTTGCATCTTCGTTTGCCATAACAAGTGTCCTACCAGACATGAACTTGAGGCCTCCAACCTGGAAAATATTCTTGATCTGGATTTGAACCAATAGGACAGTTACAAATTTACGAACTCAGGCAATTGTTTATGATAATTCATGATTCAGATACATGAATATCACTTTCTTCAAAAACAATATTCACTTTCTTATCATGCTATTCCTTAACGGCATATTTTTATATGACTGTGATAAAAAAACCTGCTTTTGATTGCAATTAAAGGCGCAGCTTCATTTGTGTATATTTAGATACCTACATTGTACTTCCTTTCATTACAAATACACAGTGGAAGCACTGTGGTATATTGGTGAAGGCCTTTCACTTTCATACGAGGGGTCTTGGATTCGATCCTTGATCGGTGCTTACATCCCTGGGCAAGGTATTTTGCCCACATTTGTTTCGCTTGACCCAGATGTATGAAATGTGTACCGGGCAATGACAGTTGCAAGGCAGTAATATTACTGATGTGGCTATCCTGGGTAAGGAAGATCAATTTATTATTATTTATTATTCTAAAACTCTGATGGTTCTTGGTGCCTTACCATGGTATCTACGTTGACAGTCTCACCCACAACCAACTTTGTGGCTATTAGGAAGCTTTTGATTATTGCTGAGGGTCCTAGCTGACAGATAAACAACATTTCAGGCTGTACAGACACTTATTCTTTGTTTCGTATTGATTAGTTACAGAAATATAATTCCAATTTTATCATACTGTTTCTACAGCAACAGCCATGTTTTGACATGACGGTGACTTCCAATGACTCAGATTCTGCTTGCAATCAAACGGGCACCCCAAAATACATAGAGTTAGATGGTTACAATTTGTTTTTGTGATGTTGAATTACAGATATATGGTATTTTCTAAAATACAATTCCTTGGTGTGTTACCATGGTAACCACCCTAGTGGCCACGCCCACCCCCAACTTTATGTCGAACAGGAAGAATATGAGAGCTGAGGGTCCTAGCTAACAGAAAAACATGATTTAAGATTGTGCAGACAGTTGTTTTCTATTTTGTATTGATAAATCATAGATATTTTCCAAAAATATCAGCATTTTGTGGGACCGTTTCCATAGCAACGGCCCTTTTTTACACGCCCATGACTTCAAATGACTCAGATTGTGGTTGGAATCAGTCGGGAAGCTTGAAATACATCTATTAGGATCCTTGCCTTGTATTCAAGGTTGTTAAATATCAAATACATGGTATTATCTCAAATACCAGTATTTCTTGATGTGTTACCATAGTAACAGCCCTAGCGGTCACGCCCACCACCACCTTGATGTCAAACAGGCAAATTATAATAGCTGAGGGTCATAACTAATATAAAAACATTATTAAAGATTGTGCAAACACCTTTTTCTTTCTATTTTGTAATGGTTAGTTATAGATTTTTTTCACAAATAACAGCTTTTTGTTGGACCGTTTCCATAGCAACGGCCTTTTTTGACACGCCCATGACTTTAAATGGCTCAGATTGTGGTTGGAATCAGTGAGGCAGCTTGAAATACACATATTGGGATGCTTACCATATATTTTAAAGCTACAGAATTACAAATATACAGTATTTTCTAAAATTCCAGTATATTTTGATGTTACCATAGTAACGGCCCTAGAGGCCACACCCACCACCAGCTGTACATCACATCGGCAGATTATGATAGCTGAGGGTCCTAGCTAATAGAAAATCATACTTTAGAGGGTCCTAGCTAATAGAAAATCATACTTTAGGCTTGTGCAGACACCTTTTTGTCTATTTCATATTGATATGTTTAGAAATTTGTCAAAAATACCCACTTTTTATGGTACCGTTTCCATAGTAACGGCCATTTTTTGACATGACCATGACTTTGAATTACTCTGATTATGGTTGCAATCGATTGGGCACCTTAAAAATACATATATTAGGATGCTTTCCAAGTATTTTTAGATTGGTGAATTGGAATTATATGCCTTTTCCTAAAATTCACATTTTTCTTGGTCCGTTACCATGGTAACGGCCCTGGTGGCCACACCTACCACCAACTTTATGGCAAACAAGCAGATTCTGTTAGCTGAGAGTCCTAGCTAACAGAAAAACATCATTTAAAATTGTGCCTAAGGAGGGGGGGGGGGACCTTTTCGGTTCCTGGCCCATGGACTACTGGCTTTGCTACCTGCCTGGGAGACCTCACAAACATTAATTGGTAATTCAACCAAAATCTGGTATTAGCGAATTGTGATGCAATGCACATGGAAAGTGACTACTGTGTGGCTTTAAGGGTTTACCTCACTTTTTCCAACCTGTTAGGGTTCCATGTCACAATGTAAGCTTGAAATATTACTTCTATAAAGACATATTGCAAGTTTTACCACATTCTAAATAAAAATAAAAGCGACTTGTGAGTAGACTAGTGAACACACCCGTACCGTGCTGCGTTTTTTTCTTTTTTTTTTTTTCTGTCAGGATTTGCGCCACTGACAAGAGAGGGCAGTATTTGAAGGGCTCTGGCAGAGCCATCCATACACAGAGTTTGGCCAACTCAGTTTTAGTTGGGCACAACATGGCGTATATTCCTTTGTTACATGCTTGCCTAACAAAGCAATATGCCGCCATATTGTTACCCACTGGAGCAGAGTTGGCCAAACTCTATGTATGGATGGCACTGGGCTCTGGTCAAGAAGCCCCGTTTTGGAGACTTTGAGAGAGACTACACCTTTAAGACTTATATTTTCTCTCAGTTTCACCATACTTTATTTCAACAAAATAAAATTTTGTCAATGATGATTTCCTAAATTCTAACCCCTTACCCTGCCGAGACTCGAATTTGTGATTCCTTCAACGTGAATCCAAATGCGGCACACAAGGAACTGCGAGATTGGTTCGCTCATTCTATTATATCCCTACAATTTGTTTTTCATGAATATTCATGCCGACTAGTCTTGACAGAATAAACCGTATTGTCACCCCTCTTGACGCTCAAATACTGCCCTCTCTCGTCGGGCTAGCTGGTCAGAAAAAACATGAACATATGTAGGCAGCTTGTCAATAGTCTCCCCAACATCGCGCAAAAATAATGCAGTGTAGCATAATGCAACTAGATGTATATCTGAGTAAATATTCGAAATTGAGTGATATGCGCCGTTAAAACTAATCCAACAACAACCACAACGCGTTCGCTTAGAATTCGGCTCACACGAAACCCAAGTCCGACTTGGATTTCGTGCAAGGGATTTTATGTTGTCCTTTATTTTCTCCATACTCCTGAACCATTAACCCATAGAATTTCAGGTAAAGATTTTTTGAGGTTGCTTATGTACACTCATCTGGTTGGTACCTTTTAACCTCTAAGCCATGTGACTCTCTGTTGCCTTGGCACCTCCGGACGGTCAATGAACGATCTTACACGCTTTCGTCCATTGTACACAACCCAACACCAAACAAATCCGGCTATACCAGCATCTCATTTAAAATATTGGCAGGTTACTTTGTTAAGATGTGTGGGCATAATTTTTCAAAAGAATAAAAAAATACGGTCAATGGACCATAAATGCATTATTTAACGCATTTGCTGACGTGAACACTCATTGAAAGTTTAATAGTAGAATTGAATTCAGAACCTCTATGGGAGATAAGAGCATAAACCAATATACTACAGAACTCTCACAATGGCTATCACACTTTTCGCAGTTAATAATAATTTGAAAGCCCTTTAGTAGAATGAGAGCTCGCTCATACAGCCCATCTTGATAAAGAACATTACCTGCGTAGATATGAATTTCTACAGGGGTAGGCAACAGTTTGTTTACACGAGATACACTTCCGTCCGGATAATCGAGAACGTAAACGCCGAAGAGAAGAGTGTCAGAAAAATAGATATCCTCAAAATACTTTGAAATCCCATATGGATGAATATCCAGAACTTGCGATGAATTCCGAGTACTAAAAGTGATACGCTGCTTGTCTTGCATGTCATCCAGATTAAAATGTTCGATTGTGTCCTCAGTTGTGTCAGTCCAGTAAAGCCTTTGTTCTGACCAAAAATAAAAAAAAATAAAAAATTTAAAGAGATAGGATCCCCAGGCATGTGAGTGAGGTAAGAAAAAAAAAGGAAAATAAATTAGTGACATTGCGAGGGAGCGGAGCGACCGAGCGGGGGGAGGGTGTGGGAGGGGGGACACCCCCTCCCACGGTAGGGAGCTTTGCAGTTTTTGAACTTGAAATTGTGCAATCTGGTGCATACCAAGAGAGGAAATTCAGGCTTAGGATTAACTGTATCTGGGTAGGTGTGTTATGATTTGATAGATATTTAATTATAATAATTATATTTTTCTTGAAAATCACAAATAATTGACACACTAATAAATTTGCACGCTAACACAAATACACACACATATTATTGTATTAAGTATCAAACATTCACACTCACAGTTCAAAATTACTGCAGTTTTTAATATGGTACTCACAGACTATATGCTTTTCCTACTTTTCTTGTTTACTAATACTAATACTAATCTCTTTAACGAGAGGGTCTTTCTTGTCAATTGATGCCTTATCATCACGCGAGCCCCGCTCCACATAATTTTGATCCTTGGAAGTAGAACATGATTTAAGTTCCTCTTGTGAAGTTCACATCAGTAAATAAACAATTCAAAACAAGTACCAAGATGGTGCATAACTGTGTTGGAAACGCGGAAGAAATTTATCCAAACGAACTCGAAGTACCACTCGAAGACACAGCTAGTAGCTGAAGCAACTCGACCAACGCCGCGCGATACATGCGAGACCGGCTAGCTATCGCCCCCAGAGCTTCCCCGTGCCACTCGATTGCTAGCCCGGCGCGGCTGCTTAGCAGTGCACTGCTAGGCCGCCACGCACTGCAGCGTGAAACCAGAATACCGGATTGGATAGTCTCTATTACCAGGCGTTTTTAGACATGAATAATAATTGCTCGTAATGAGCAGCTCAAAATACGTTTATATTTTGACAAAAAGCATGGTACGAGACTAGACTGTGTTTTTCATTACCCATAGAGTAAAAAACGCGGAAAGTGAAAAAAAGACGCGAGAAAATGATTTTAAAAAAGCGGAAATTCGCGTAAACGCAGAAATTTCACGTGCCTGGATCCCACTTTCTCACGTTCCCGTTGTTTGAGATTATTCATGTTCTGCTTTCTTTGTTTCATTTAATTTAAATTGCGATTATAAATATATATCCAATTTCTTACAACTGTATTAAAATCTGAGAAAACCTGTAGTACTGTGCGTTTCAAAAACAGGAAACCCAACTTTGAAAAACTCTTGTAAATGAACTATATGTTTAGCGACAAAGAAATTCATTTCATATTATATAAATAGTGCATGGTCTATCATGCACTACACTGGATTATGTGCAAGACAAATACTAAATTATCCCGAGTGCAGTTTTGTTTCACCGAGGCCTGCGGCCTCGTTGATATAGATGATTTGGTATTTAGAGTTCATATAGTCCAATAATGGTGCATAAATAGAACATGCACTAATTGTTATAGTAAATAGACCCCTAGATCTATAACTGTTACTGTGTATTAGGCCCGGGCCTAATTTTGTAATAGTGCACGATCGTGCACTATAACAATTTTTTTGCACGTCACGTGATGCGAATCTAACCAATCACAGCGCGTATTATACATTACTATAAAAGAGTGTTGCATATTCTTTCCAATGGTAACTTGTTTAGGTTTCCAGGGTCATGCATCAGTGAACACCAATGTCTTCAAAATTTTATGCAAAAATCTATTTGGTTCACTTTTTTGTAAAACGCAATAGGCATTATGTTAAGGAGATGCCTTTTGTGAAATGGCCTGGGTGCTCCAATTCTCATTGTGGATGATTTTCTTTTTTAAATCTGTGTTAATGAGATGTACCTATGAATCATGATCTTTGCTTTATAAATCCCTTTTCAGAAGTAGGAATCATTTTGCAAAGAAGACAGTTTTTGTGAATTTTAACAAGGTTGCATGGCAAAGAACCACTGCGAACCAAAAAGACTGCAATATCACAAAGAATTGCATATCAAAGACAGCGAGCATAAAGAAGGAAAATCAAAAACTCATCTGTGTGATTGAAGATTTTCAAAAATGTCAACTTTTAGTTGAAAATCGACAGAAGATGCCTGCAGCTCTCAAGACAAACGAATTATGTTCTCTGTGATCTCTGAAGATCTCACTTCTTCTTGGTTAAAGCTTATGACTAACGGCTAGTTCCATGCTTTGTGAAGTTCATAAGACTATTTGTTAAGGCGTAAAATTAATCATGATATTTGCTTACTAACGGGTGGCCATGAAGAGCAACCAAGCTAGTAAGCAAAGCCATTCAACCCAACCAACGCCCATTGTGTTTTACAAGAAAATGAACCAACTAGAATTTTGCCCAAATTTTTTAAGACAATGGTATTCATTGATGCGTGACCCTGGAAATCTAAGCAAGTTACCACTGCAAATCAAATGAATTACTCTTTCATAATATTATGATATGAAATTAAACGCTGGTAAATGTTCCACTTACGGGAAATTTTCAAAGTTGGGTTTCCTTTTTTTTTTAAACGCCCATTATAACGTATTCCTTGTAGAATTTTGTATGCCCAATGAATAACTGAAATTTCTTTAAACACACATATAATAAGAATTCCCCAAGAGATGATATGTGATACCATACTGAAAGCAAAATATAAATGTAATTGTATTTCAGTACAGACTTCTGTTACATTTTTTTTTCTTTTGTTTAGTCTGATAGATGTTTTATGTCTTTACGGCTGTTGTACGGCACATGCTCCGGTGACCAAATTGTTGCCAAGCGGTCAATTCCCTAGACTTAGGGAATTCTTAACTTCAACCCCGGACCCAACGGTATACCTAAAGTTAACCCTATATCTTTGTCGAAATAAGCCCTGAGAAATCGCCGCCGGAGCAAATGTCGGGTCAACCTGCAAGGGTGCACTAGAGAAATTGTGCAAACAATGCATACCGATAGAATCAAGGCATATTGCGGTTGGATCCGTAAAATTAGAATCAATATCACCATCAAGAAGCGTCTCACGGTCCGTCCCATCTGGATTAGCCATTTCAAGTTTCGCACGCTGTCCTCTATCAGTCCAGTAGATTTTCCTGGATCATTAACACGTTTCAAAGAGAAGAGAGTATACATAGTTTTATGTTCTTATAAAAATCTCTGTTTTGTAAAAGCCGGTATGATTAGAATAGTGATAACGATGGTAGTGGCAATGTTCATGATGATGATGATGATGATGAGGACGGGTGGATAAAGATGATGATCTTCATGATGGTGTTGATGATGACAATGATAATTTTCATGAGGCCATCACCATAAACATCATTGTCATCACCGTCATGATCGTCATCACCATCATCATCAGCACCATGATGATGAGGGGGGGGGGGGGGTTAACCTCGCTATTCATAAGGACCGCTATTCATAAGGACCACTTATTCATAAGGACCGCTATCCATAACACGTGACTAAATGAATAGCGGTTTTGTATGAATAGCGGTCCTTCTACATAGCGACAAATTACCTCTCTATTCATAAGGACTTCTGTTCATAAGGGCCACTATTCATAACTAATCATAAGGACCGCTATTCATAACGCGTGTTAAAGGGCAATCCAACCTTGGTAATAAGATGATTTGTGTGAAAGCAGAAAAATAAGAAAAACAGGATGGTGAAAGTTTGAAAGAAATCGGACAAGGACTAAGAAAGTTACATGGATGTTTGAAAAATGAGATCACTACATCTATGCGAATCTCAAATTGGCAATTTGGTGAGTCAATTGTGACATTTTTGTGGACAACTCTCCCATTTGTCGTACACAAAAATATCATTAATTTGCGGAACTCTTTGAGGCGCCTTTACCCTCGGGGCAGTACTCAAAATATATTGGAGATAGCATATTGTTATAGGTCCTCATGAACGAAAAGATCCTACTGAGTAATGCATTTTGAAAAAAAGTGACATTTTAGTCATTTTGTGTGTTAGAGCGAATGGGGGAATTGTCCACAGCTACATCACAGTGACATTACCTGTTCGGCCAATTTGAAATTCCCATATGCATAGTGATTACAACTTTCAAAAAATCATAACTTTCTTATTACTTGTCCGATTTCGTTCAAACTTTCACCAATCTGCTCCTCTGATTTTTCCTCTTTCTTTCAAAGCAACTTGCTATTAAGGTTGGATTCCCCTTTAAATGAATAGCGGTTTTCTATTAGGCCTAATAGCGGTCCTTATGAATAGCGAGTGGACCCCGAGGATGGTGATAATGATGATGTCGATCATGATGTTCAAGATGGTAATGAGGATGGTGACCGTGATGATGATGGTGATGATGATGATGATGATTACGATGATTATATTTAGTTTCACTGGCAGAGGACAGCTACAGAGTCATTCTGCAGCTACAATTATATATCTTCCAATACTGATTTTTCATAGAATTATACTTTCATAATTCTGCTTCACGTGAATAACTAAGGCAATCGACCATACCTTCGAAAAGATGAGTAAACGATTGCATTGGGAAATGCGTTGTATCCCGCTGTGAGTAGATCCGTTCTATCGGTCCCATCAAGGTTTGCCATCTCGATGACGTCACGATATTGATCGGTCCAGTACACCTTGTCATCGTCGAGATTTAGGGCGATTCCATAGGGATCTGGAAAATCAAATGATATCCTGAAATAAATACGTTTCATGCACTGATACTAAGATGTTTAACTATATAATGTCCTTAGTATACGAGGAGTCATGTTGCCGACGTAGGCCGGTGCGGAGATGAACAAAAGGCCGGACAGGAGAGACGATCGCGCCTGATGTTGCCACGCAGTCGTTCAGGATGCGCTCATATGCATCTAAGTTTTATCCTCGTGCATAATTGCCTTGTTCCTGTGCTGGGAAAAGAAAATCACATCCGGTTCCATTTTCACAAGAACGATTAACAAGCGAAACGTACGCTTCATGCTTCTGAGACAAAAAATGAATGCAAAATGAACAATTAAAGATCGATTTGAATGACTGACGTATGGACTAAATACTTTTACAGGCTTAATTAGCGCAGGTACGAACGTAATTGAAATGACGCTTCGAGTGAGCTTGGTCTTGGTCTTGGTCTTCACACAAGGCGTCATTTTGCCGAGTTGATCACTTCAAGTATTGTTCAGTTCAATAGGATTCATGTCGGTGCGCGTGCGAACATGGCCACAGGCCCGATTAGCATAGGTACTGACGCACCCGGGGGGGGGGGCACTCGACCCCAAAAGTGGTGAGTATGTGCCGCCGGGAAGACAAAAAATGGGGGCTTCAGAACGAGCGTATCATGAAAAGGATGGTCTTCGGAACTACTAACATTTTGGGAAAAGGGGGTCTTTGGAACTGGATTACAGTATAAATATGATGCTACGGAACTGGTTCCCACAAGCTCCCATTAGCTAAATACGCTGTGTGTCATGGCAAGTCTATGGTGTGTGTATTCATATAAGCAGGGTTAATTCGCATGCATGCGCGCGCGCTCAGCATGAATGAAAACTGAATTCCCCGGGGTGGATTGGGACCATAGAATTACATACACAGAACTTATGTAACTCTCTGATTGGGGCCGAATTGGAAGCAATGGGGAAAGCTCGGAGGAATTAAGCACCTGGAAAGAAACTCGTGTTCAACTTTTCACCAAAAATGATATTCTTCAAAACGGGCCGGGCGGGCCAAAAGGTCCGGAATGACGGAATGAAAAAAAAGCGGTGCTTTAGAACGGTTTTCTCTCTTCTTTTTCTCAACAAGAAAAAAATTTTATGCTTTGGAACAGAAATTTGAGTGTAATAATGGGGGTCTACTCTGCGGCACATGGGCCATTCTCCGAAAAACTGTGCAAAAGTGCGATTTTCGTGTCGCCAGCATGTTCATACAGTTTTACTATTTTGTCCCTTGGAAGTCATCTTTCTTTGTTTAATTCATCCTAGAGGCTTGACCTCTAAAATGTATATCAATAGAGCTATCAGGACACCCAGGATAATATTAGAAATACAAGCAGAAGTTTGATATTTACCTTCAAAACCCCATGTCGCCAGGAAAGGAAGTGTTCATATAACAAGTTCTTACTCGTTAACATATCATTCAAATTAAGTCTTTTGTACGTCATTCCATTGATCATTAAGTGCCTGAATGACAAATAATATTACATAACAATAATATGAGGTTTTGATATTTCTCTTGGGGCTCATTTAGACCATGTCGCCAAATCGCAGTCAGATACAATACCCTCTTTTGTGACTCTTCAGAGAAAGTCAAAGTAATGCCGCATAGCAGTGTACTTGAACGAGTTAAACAAAGTCAACCTCAAGTATAAATGGCACCATGATATATTCATCGAATCTCTTGATACAAAAATATACACAGTTCCTAACACTTGAAAACTACTGTTACGATGAGCTAATATTAGATACGTTACTTCAACTTTGTTTCATTAAGAAAAAAGTATGCTATAAATGAAAGCAAAACTCGGGTACTTTTGAATACTTAAGCTAATGTGTAATTACAAAAATTACATAACAAAATTATTATTTTTGTGAAAATAGTGTAAGAAAAGAAAAGGCACATCAGATACGTTACAATCAAATACGTTACTTATTAAAATGTGTCAGGCAGCATGATCAAGGCAAGGCGCTTTGGCGAACGGATTTAACCTTTCGGACCCCGTACTCTACCTTGGTAAGCATGGCGACTTGATTCCTGTCGATCTGTGTGCTCTTAGTGCCAAATATAAATACGGTAACGTATCTGATCAGATCAGATTAGTAATGTATCTGACAAGATATTTATTTCTCATTTTATAGTCCATAACCACAAAATATATGTCTATATATTATGTAATTATTAATAATGTAAATTTTAACTTCTTCTGCTGACACTTTCGCTATCTTCTCTCTTGATCCTTTCCTTTTTTCCTCAATTCTTTTCTGATCAGAGGGTGGTAACATATCTGATAAGATAATTATGTATTACTTATTTATCGTTCATATTTTGCTTAAGACATTATTTATTACAGGAACAATGGGGAAATGGAACTTATGCGTATTATTTTCATAAAAATCTGCTCCAAATTCATTTTTACCGTCTTCCGTAACTGCAAATTTCAGAACAATATTAGAAGAAAAAACAAAACATTGCAGCTTTGTGTTTCATTGTATGTATTCATATTTTACATACTGACATATATACCTCAATGTCATAGAAGTATCTAATCACTTATTTATGTAAAGATCGTTCTTCACGGTTGGAAGTATGTTGTTTTTACGAATATAGTCATATTTTGATGTTCTACAAGGCAGAATGCAATTATTGGCCCTGTGTCTGTTGCTGTATATGCTAACGGAACTTCCGATGCGTCAAATACGTTACCATACACCGTTCTTCTTTGCATCCACAATTTATCTAATCTGGCAGGAATGTTACGTGCCATTTGTTTTTTATCACAAGTGTAATACATATTGATAACGTTTCATACCTAATCAATGAGATTACTGATAAAATTAAAGTACAAACAGAAACTCAATTTAAGGTAACATATTTCAAGCAGAAATATATATATATATATATATATATATATGCTTTTGCCTTTTATTTAACCGTCACTTGATAAATCACGATCATTTTTATTACAGAAAAGATCGAGGTTGACTCCAAAATGTTTCCATGATGTTTGTATAGTTCAACCTTGCAGTTTCACATAAGGGTTGACATTTTAAAGCAAGAATAAAGCAGACTATCAGAGGTTTTCTCTGGTAACGTATCTGAGATATTGTTTCAAAATGTTAAAAAGGGTCACTGAGTTTGGAATTATTTCTTGAAAAAATGTTGGTAGCCAAAAAGCACCCATTGACTTTTTTGTATTCTTAAGGGATTAAAGTTCCTGAATTCATAAGAATTTAGTGAAATCTTTGATGTTGAAATTTTGTCATTTGTACAAATCTAATTGCACAATTTTTCGGAGAATGGCCGACATACCCACCGCACACTATATACTGAGTGCCTCCCCCCCCCCCCCCCCCCCGCCCGGGAGGGGGGGGGGGGCTGACGCAATTGAAGTGACGCCACTGTGAGCCGGGCTTTTAAAGAGAAGGTTGAGTTCTGGGAAAGGTAAGAAATAATTTGTGAGCTTTCTCTTTCTTTTTATTGAGTTTGGAAAATTATCATTATAGTAGAAATGCCCCTGAAAAGGCTTGCTCTTCAAATACCCTCACATTCAAAATATGACAAGAAACAGCTGAAATATTCGGGCCAAACGTGTGTGTGTATATACATTTCTGTGTGCAGCGCATGTGACTCTCATCATGATTGAGTCAATATCTTATCATTTTTGGTGATTCCAAAACCTTACAGCATATAGCCTACCAATTATTATGTGTTATCATTGTTGTAGTCAAGGCACAAACCCTCAAGGCCAAGGCCAAGGCCAAGGCATTGTCATTCATAAATAAAGGAGGGGAAAAGGAACATACAAAGACGGAGGCTCTCACTCTCTCTCTCTCTCTCACACACACACACACACACACACACACACACACACAGAAAGTACTCACTGCCTTCAAGAACCAACTGACAGCAGGGATGGCTGAACAGTTTTTAAGGGGTGTATTTAAAAAAGACATATTTAAAAGAAAAGCGGCACTTACAAAGACCTGGTGGAAAAATATATACTAATTTCAACAACGCCCTTTTCATGACCTACTCTTTGCACATGTATCATTATCTTCCTGTCCTGGACATAAATAACTTGTAATTAACTGGTCATTTTTTTTTTTTTTTTTTTTTTTTGTGAGCAAGCAAAGTGAGCTAGCTAATAAAGAGGGAGTGTTCTTCCCTAAAATATCAGTCTTTATCTTTAACAAAGCTTGATTGGGAGCTTGCATGTGGTTAATAAGTCATGCAAGGCTCTGTGCATGTATTTTATTATGATTTTAACAAGAGATATCTCATTGCTCTCAAACCCACAATGCCCCTTTTCTGCACTTCATTTCTCTGTCAGGCCCAATTCACAATTTTAGGTCTCTTGCCAAGATAGTGAATGTGTGGTCTCATTCGAGGTTGCATAGCAACTATAGTTCTCTAGTGGTGTATCTTGGTATTATGGAGCTCAGAGCAAACACTAAAATCGCCCCAACCCCCAGAGAAAAAAAATATATGTATGTAACTTTACAAGCGAGGAAGCGAAGCAACCGAGCAGTAGATTTTCTGCACCTTTGATCCTCAAAAATGCACTTTACTTGAGAAAATTTCCAAAGGAGTACTGCTCGTCTCAATTTTCAAGGATACTTAAATTTTTTTGTAGAATAAGGTTTTTTGTGCTATTTCTCCTATTTTGGGGGTGCTGAACACGAATCTACCTGTTGCCATTTTTCTAAATGACGTCTTCGGCCGTTGCCATGGTAACGAAATATTTTCTAAAAAATAACATATATCTCTTATTAAACAACATAAAAATATAATGTAAGTGATGAAGTGTATCAATTTCAAGCTACCCATTTGATTTTAATCAAAATCTCAGTTGTCAAAGGTCATTGTTACGCTCAAAAAAGGCCGTTGCCATGGTAACGCCTGAAATTTCCAGAAAATAGCATATTTCTGAGATAAAACAGCATGAAAAACATAACAGAAGTGTATAAATATATCTATTTCATGCCAAAACTTTGCTTGACATCAAAGTCTTGGTCATGCAACGTCATATTTGTGCCAAAACATGGTCGTTGCTATGGCAACGACATGGTAGAAATTGCTATTTTAAGAAAAAAATATAGCATTTCTGTATCAAAACAAAAAACAAAACATTAAAAAAAATGTCTAATTACACATACTTTCCACTTTCCGATTCTTTTCAGTCTAGATGTAGATTTTGAAGTAAAAGTCATGCCTGATAACACAGTTGCTAGGGCAACAAAATGATGCAAAAGCTAAAGTAGGTATGCATGGCTTATGAAATCAATCACAAAAGTGTATGGGCTAATATACCAAAAACATACCCCATCCCCTTAGACACAGTTTCATCCATTCTGTTGTTTTTTATTACCCAGATGACTCAGCTATCATTATCTGCCTATTTGCCATCAAAATGGTGGTGGATGAAAGTGCTAGAGACGTTGCCATAGTAACAAACTACTTTTCAGAAAAGAACATATTTTTCATGAATATAAATACATACCACATAAATGCACATGGTTAATGTCTCAGAATATCTCTTTCAAGCTGCACATTACGTTGCATTTAACATCTGACTTATCCAAGGTCATGGTTATGCTCCAAATTGGCCGTTGCCATGGTAATATCTGAATTTCTAGAAAATGCCATATATATTTTTATATTTGTGATGCAACAACATAAAAACATAACAAGTGTCTCAGTTTGTCCGTTTCATGCTCCAAATTTGATTGCCATAAAAATCTTGGTCATTCAAAGTCATACACCAATGTATTTATACCATAATATGTCGCTACTATGGCAACGACCAGGTTGAAACTGATATTTTGAGAAAAAAATTAGGGTATTTCTCTATTTAAACACTTACAAAAAAAAAAAAAAACATTAAAAAATGTCTAAGTACATAAATTTCCAACTCTCCAATTATTTTCAATGAAGATGTATTTTAGATGTATTTTTAAGGTAACGGTCATATCTGAGAGAATAATTGCTATGACAACACATTGATGTAAACAAAAATAAAGTAAGTATGCTCGACTTACGGAAATTAATAATAAAAGTGCATGGGCTAATATGTAGAAAGTGTACTCCCGCCAACAAAAAAGCCGACAAAAACCTTTTTCAGAATCTCTAGTTTCAACCTCCCTTGAAAAGAGCAGACAACTATTGACCTTTTATGCCGGGGTAGATGTCACACAGCCCTGTTTGCAGCGGTTGTTACTCTGACCTTCCAAGACTGCACTCTCGGATGCTTACATGGACCTGGGGGTCTGGAGGCAACCTATGAAGTCTCAAATTCTGCTCTTACCTAGCTACATGCATGCATATAAACTTGATCTAGATCAAGTCAGGCCCTGAATGAGACTAGATCTACCAGTTCCTCTAGCAGTTTTTCTCCTTTGTTCATTGGTACTCGTATTTAACACTTCGTAGAACTCAGCTGTGCTAGTTGGAACATGCAACAGTCACATTCTAGGCCATTTCGATAAGCTGCAGGAACTGATATGGCTCTATTGATGGGAAAGATCTACAAGTTCATGTACTACAACATGCATTTAGATGCAGGAAGATAAGATTTTGAAGCAGCCAATATTACCTTTATATCCATTAATTTTGTAGGCCTAGCACGCATACTTTCTAACTCCCCCTTTTTTGCAGCTGTACGTTGTTCGGCAACAGTCCAGATTCAGCAGGACAGTTAGAAATCCATTGGCAAATGTTGTCACTTATTCAAAGATAATCTTGTTACACATTTTTTTTCTATCACAGGTTTGTTATAGCAATGATCCCTTGTCTGCCATAACCATGGCCTTTATCGATTGGGAATCTTGCAGAAAAATACATCTAACGTTGGACCCTAATTTTCCATTTTCATGATGTCAGACACAAAGTGTATGTTTTTTTCTTTAGTTGCAGTATTCAACAAGTGTAGTACCCAGGATAGAGCTTTGGTGCTCACACCCGTCATCACTTTAATGCCAAACAGGTATATCATAACAGTTGACAGCTGGGTAGTTAACCCTTTGTATGTACTGGGGGGGGGGGGGAGCTCCGAGGCCCCCAGACAAATATCGCTGTGCATTTCGAACCACTGCATTTCACGCCACGCCACTTTCTGACTTTTTCTTTTAAAGGGCAATCCAACCTTGATGATAAGATGATTTGTGTGAAAGCAGAAAAATAAGAAAAACAGGATGGTGAAAGTTTGAAAGAAATCGGACAAGGACTAAGAAAGTTATGGATGTTTGAAATATGAGATCACCACATCTATGCGAATCTCAAATTGGCAATTTGGTAAGTCAATTGTGACATTTTTGTGGACAACTCTCCCATTTGTCGTACACAAAAATATCATTAATTTGCGGTTTTCTTCGAGGCGCTTTTACCCTCAGGGCAGTACTCAAAATATATTGGAGATAGCATATTTTTATAGGTCCTCATGAACGAAAAGATCATACTGAATAATGCATTTTGAAAAAAGGTGACATTTTAGTCATTTTATGTGTTAGAGCGAATGGGAGAGTTGTCCACAGCTACATCACAGTCGCATTAGCTATTCGGCCAATTTGAAATTCATGCATAGTGATTACAACTTTCAAAAATTCATAACTTTCTTATTGTTTGTCCGATTTCGTTCAAACTTTCACCAATCTGCTTCTCTGATTTTTCCTCTTTCTTTCAAAGCAACTTGCTATAAAGGTTGGATTTCCCTTTATTAAGTCTTCCGCATCTTGTGACATCAAGTTTACAAAAATCGGTCATACCGTTACCAAGTCACATGACCATTTGTGACCTCATGTCAGCCTGAAAATTGAGAATTTCTGAGTTTTGTGTACAAAACGAATGGGAAATGCCTTTCTCATGTTCCTGCTTTATCACCTATAGTTTCTTCACTTCGCCACTGCAGTAGCAGAAGCTGGGGAGGCCTTGGTGCCGAAGAGGAAGATGAGAGATTACTACCCTGAAGACTCCAGAGTGTGTGCAGCCAGAGAACACCTGAGAGCTGCTATGGACGAGTTCTATGCTGATCCTTCAGAGGAGGGGAAGAAGTGTGTTGAGGACAGGAAGGAAGAACTCTATGCCAACTACACTGAAGCTAGGGAGGAGTCGTTGCTGATTGAGAAGATCAGGAGAGTTGAGAGAGAGTGAGCAGAAGACAGGTGTAAGAGCAAAGAGAGTTGGACGATCATCAACAAGATCATGGGGAGGAAGAGAGGAAGTTCGAGTCAGATCCAAGGAACGGGCCCTGAGGATAGGAAGGGGAGTGGCTAGTCCATTTTAAGACCTTACTAGGACAGCCCCCTCCCACAGCTCAGAACTCCAGGATGATCAGGCAGCTAGTCAAGGAGATGGACATCGAGACAGGGCCCTTTACCAGTGAGGAGCTTAAGGGAGCCAGGGGGAAATCAAGGAGGGTAAGGACTACGGAGATGACGGAGTGTCCCCGGAGGTGATGAATAGATGTGATTTTAGTGATATGATCCTGGAGTTCTGTAATCAGGCACTGGAGAAGAGTGTTGTCCCAGATCAATGGAGGATAAGTAACATCGTCCCAGTACCAAAGAAAGGTGACCTCACTGACACCAACAACTACAGGGGCATCTCAAAGACCCTCAACAGGACGATTCTGAAGCGAATCCAGCCAGAGATTGAGAAGAAGGTCAGAGACAACCAGAATGGCTTCAGAGAGGGAAGATTCACCACCAGTCACATTCTCATGCTTAGGATGATTCTTGAGGGTGACAGAGCAAAGAGCCTCCCTGCTGTCATGGTGTTCATTGACTTCAGAAAAGCCTTTGATTCTGTGGACCGAAACTGCCTGATGAATATCCTATGGGCTGATGGAATCCCCAAGAAGATAGTGGACCTGATATCGCTGCTGTACACAGACACCAGAGCCCAGGTCATCACACCTGATGGGATGACAGAGTTCTTTGAGATATAGACTGGAGTACCCCAGGGTGATTGTAACTGACTATTGCATGCGTCTGGCACTGGAGAAAGACCAGGACTCTGGCTTCACTGTAACTCCGGCTCGGAGCAGGAGAGTTAAGGCTAAGAAGATCTCAGATGCTGAGTTTGTTGATGACATAATTCTGTTGGCAAACACAGTAAAGGAGACGGAGGATTGACTGAGAGAGGTGGGGGAGGCATCTGTGAATGTAGGACTGCGGATAAATGAGAGCAAGACGCAGTATCTGGTGGAGAACATCTTCGGGCCAGAGGGGATCGTGAGTGCTGGCGGAAAGCCAATTGAATTGGTGGATGACTTCCTGTACTTGCAAGCAAACATCAGGAACACAGAGGATGATGTGGTGGATAGGGTGAGGAAGGCCTGGGAAGCATACTACAGCCTGAATTCAGTATGGAAATCAGACCTCCGTAAAGACCTAAAGATACGTCTCTTCACACTCAGCTACGGTGGAATCTGTTTCGTTGTATGGGTCAGAGACCTGGACCCTTAAAAGAGACTTAATCAGATGGTTGATGGGTGCTACACTAGAATGTTAAGGATGGCTCTGAGCGTCATCCAGTATGCATCAAGAATGAGAAACTCGGAGCTGTACAGAAACCTTCCAAAGGTCAGCTCAAAAGTAACCCAGAGGAGATTGAAGCTTTCAGGTCATGCTCAAAGGCATCCAGAGCGCACACTACACTCAGTGGTCCTATGGGAACCTCTTCATGGAGATGCAAAAAGAGTAAGTCCTAGGAGGACATATGTCGATAGATTAAGTATGGACACTGGGCTCCAGGAGACGCGAGAAAAGTTGTTGGAAAGAACTTATCCGTGGATCTCGGGAGTTCTGTCCGACTTGATTGATTGTTCCATTAAAAATACTTAATTTTCTGAATATTCAGACGTTACCATGGCAACGGCCATTTTAGAGCATAACCATGACCTGGGATAATTCAGATGTTAATTGCAGCCTAGCTTGTAGCTGGAAGAGATATTCTTAGATATTGACTCTATGCCTTTACCTTGTTTACTCAAAAATATTTTACTTTATGATTTTTTTTACAATGGCAACGTCTCTGGCACGTTCATCCACCATCCATTTTAATGTCAAATAGGCAGATAATGATATTGATGGCTGATTTATCTGGTTAACAAGAAAGAACAGAGTGAGAAAAAAAAAATGTTTCCAAGGGGAGGGGGTAGATTTTATGTATATTAACCAATGCACTTAAATTGATTTCATAAGCCACACATACTTCCTTTAGCTTTTGCATCATTTTGTTGCCATAGCAACTGTCCTATCAGACATGACTATTACCTCAAAAACTACATCTAGACTGAAAAGAATCGGAAAGTGGAAAGTATGTGTAATTAGACATTTTTCTGATGTTTTGTTTTTTGTTTTGATACAGAAATGCTATATTTTTTCTTAAAATAGCAATTTCTACAATGTTGCTGCGGCACAAATATGGCTTTACATGAACAAGATTTGATAGAAATCAGTCTTGGCATGAAATAGATATATTTAAACACTTTTGTTATGTTTTTTATGTTTTTTTTATTACAGAAATATGCTATATATACAATATCAACAGCCCTTTTTGAGCGTAACCATGACCTTTGACAACTACGATTTTGATTTTAATTGAACAGGTAGCTTGACATTGATACACTTCATCACTTACATTATATTTTTATGTTGTTTAATAAGAGATATATGCTATTTTTAAAGAAAATATTTCGTTACTATGGCAACGGTCAAAGACGTCATTTATAAGAATGGCAACAAATAAATTCATGTTCAGCACCCCCAAAATAGGGCAAATAGCTCATAAAATCAGATTCTACATAAAATTTTAATTACATAGTATGTTGTATGTATTTATATTTATGAAAAATATGTTCTTTTCTGAAAAGTAATTTGTTACCATGGCAACGTCTCTAGCACTTTCATCCACCACCATTTTGATGGCAAATAGGCAGATAATGATAGCGGAGTCATCTGGGTAACAAAAAACAACAGAATGGATGAAACTGTGTCTAAGGGGATGGGGTATGTTTTGGGTATATTAGCCCATACTCTTTTGTTACTGATTTCATAAGCCATGCATACCTACTTTAGCTTTTGCATCATTCTGTTGCCATAGCAACTGTCCTATCAGGTATGACTATTACCTCAAAATCTACATCTAGACTGAAAAGAATCGGAAAGTGGAAAGTATGTGTAATTAGACATTTTTCTGATGTTTTGTTTTTTCTTTTGATACAGAAATGCTATATTTTTTCTTAAAACAGCAATTTCTACCATGTCGTTGCCATAGCAACGACCATGTTGTGGCACAAATGTGACGTTGCATGACCAAGACTTTGATGTCAAGCAAAGTTTTGGCATGAAATAGATATATTTATACACTTCTATTATGTTTTTCATGTTGTTTTATCTCAAAAATATGCTATTTTCTGGAAATTTCAGGCGTTACCATGGCAACGACCTTTTTTGAGCGTAACCATGACCTCTGACAACTGAGATTTTGATTAAAATCAAACGGGTAGCTTGAAATTGATACATTTCATCACTTACATTATATTTTTATGTTGTTTAATGAGAGATATATGTTATTTTTTAGAAAATATATCGTTACCATGGCAACGGCCGAAGGTGTTATTTAGAAAAATGGCAACAGGTAGATTCGTGTTCAGCACCCCCAAAATAGGGGAAATAGCAAAAAAAATCAGATTCTACAATAAAATTTAAGTAACCTTTCAACTCGCCATGTACTAAATGGGGCATCATATTCATAAAAATGCAGGAGAATATTTGTCGAGGAATTTGGTCAAAGGCAAACAAAAATTAAGATTTCTTTCAACCGTAGCAAGTGCTATTTTAGCTTTAAACCTGTATTAAGGGCAAAATACTCAAAAAGAGGCTGATGAACTTTAAAGGCCTACACATATTTCATCATCACGTAGTAATCGTCATTATTATTATTATTATTATTATTATCATCACCATCATCATCTTCATTATTATTATTATTATTATCACAACCATTATTATTATCACTATCATCATTATTATCACTTTCATTATTATGATCACTATCATTATTATGATCACTATCATTATTATCACTATCATTATTATTATTATTGTTATTATTATTATTGTTATTATTATTATGATTATTATTATTATTGTCATCTTTTTCACCTTCATCATCATCATTCTATCATATTAATCGTAAAGTTGTAAAACATTTAGATCTTGTATTAGCTACATAATATTGCATTACTGCACAAAATAACCAAAATATAGGCTAAAGATTTACTTGCAAAAATAGCAAAGTTCCATAGGTCTTGAATATGCCTTGAAATTTTCAAGAGATTATCAAGGCTTGGAACCTGCAAGGCCAAAGCCAAGGCATGCCAAAGGCAAGCCATCCAAGTCCAAGGCCAAGGCATTGAAAAAAAAGAGGCCTTAAGGCGCCTTAAGGCCAAGGCCGAGCATCAAGGCACTACAACACTGTGTGATATATAACCAACCTTTCCCAAGTTTTTTCACAGTTCAATCTCATGACCATAGGCGCCGGAAGTGGGGGGGGGCAGGGGGGCGGTCGCCCCCCAAAAGAAAAAGTGGGGGGGCAAAATGCATTTTCGCCCCCCCCCCCCCAAAAAAAAAAAAAGCCCCCCCCCCCCCATAAAAAAAAAAAAATCAGCAGTAAAGGAGTAAAAATCGTGTGTATATTAAAAGCTTGATTGCTTTATTACGTAATTATAAGCCTTTGTATTCATTTTTCGTATTCATGGAGATCACTGAAGACAGATAAAGCATTCAAACTTTAAACTTTAACGTAGTGGAGGTTTTGTATTAGACGCAAGGTTGCAAGAGTTGGCAGAATTCTGCTTTCTGGCAGAATTTTGACCGCTTTAGCATAATTTGATTTTAGCATAATTCTGGTGTTTTGGTTTTTTTGCTTGTCAGAGAATTTTCCAGTAAAAATACACTCAAAAATGCTAATAACCTTCTTTTTTTTTTTTCTTTTTTTTCATTTGCTTGTCAGAGAATTTTCGAGTAAAGATACACCCCAAAAATGCTTGTCAGAGAATTTTTGAGTAAAATTTTGATTTAGCAGTAGGATCTGTATTGTTGTGAGAGGGTGGGAAAGCGTGTGTGTTTTTTTAGGGGTGAGAAGACATGAGCCCTTGAAAGGTGAGCCCCCTTGAATGTTTGCCCCCCCCCCCCCAATCCCAAACTGCTTCCGGCGCGCCTGCTCATGACCAGTGCCCAACTTTACTTTTAAGGAGAGACCGAAGAATGATAGTGTGGTAAGTGTAGTTTGCAGTTTCCTGCTTTCAAACATATACATTAAGACTGAATTGACTGACTTACAACGGTTATCTTCTGAGATGTTTTGTAACTGGGCGATGACTTCTTGGGATGATCCATCCAGCGCAGCCCTATTAACGGTGTGCAGTACGGCGTCAGTCCAATAGACTAGTTCACTTCTAGGGTCAAATTCCACTCCAACGGGAAAGACTAGTCCATTCAGTGGAATTTTGATGAACGTGGTATTGATGAAACTGTAGTCTATTGCCTCTGCCATCAGAATTTCAGCATTTGTAGCTTCAGCAATAAACAGCTTGTCAGCTGCAAAAGAAGTAACTTGTTTTTGTGATCCATATATACAGAGAGAGGGGGGAGATGCTTTGGGGTAAGATCTCAGTTCGGAACATGATTTTCAGTTTCAATTCATTTTATTGTTTCATATTTTACATTTACAGTGCTTTTACAGTATAAATGGTACAAAAAATAAACAATGGTACAAACAAGGTTAATGGTGCAAACAAACATGAAATCTATTGTCATACAAAATAAAAGAATGTGAGTACCTAATATCTATACGTTTGCATGCATTGTTAATTTCCTGTACGCCGTGGCAATTTATGATGCATACCGAAGTGCTGACACGATTTAGCATTTTTCTCAATATTTACTGACGGCTTAACGCAACGAGCTACATAAAAAATACATATAAAACAGCAACTCAACCACGTATCCCTGCCGGAAAGAACACAGTGTCCCAAAGTGTGTTCACAGTGTGTTCACATAGTCGACACTGTGAAAATGTGATTCATAAAGTTAAAACGCTCGAATTTAACATTATGAAGATGATTTCACACTGTGGACACCTCCACAGTGTGGTTTAACTCAGAGTGTTCACATAGTGATGTTCGATTTCGCAGTATGAATTTACTCGCTCACAATGTCAAGATGTGATTTACAATGTTAAGACGCTCGAATTTAACAGTGTGAAGATTATTTCACACTGTGTTTTACACTGTGTTTCACACTGTGAACATACTGTGGGACACTGTGTTCTTTCCTGCAGGGATCCATCATTGTAACGGGATAATGATGTCAGCATTTCCGTATGAACAAATAGAACATTATCAATATGCAGGAGAAAAAAGCCAACTCCGAGCACCCAGCGACGGGCCTTTCCAGTTGAGAGGTCATTCAAATACTTTGGAAATGAAAATTTAACAGTTTTCTTTGCAAATAGATTTGATAAATCTATTTAAGAATGTAAGAATCATAAAAAGATTAACACAAAACGAATATCATCGAAATATTAAACACTTTTGAAATATCCGCCCACCCCTCCCCTCCCCCCCCCCAAAAAAAAATGAAAATAAATAAACAAAATTTAAAAAAAAAAAATTCTGGATAACCGTCTCTGTAATAGGATGACATTGTGAGTACATGGACCCCGGAAGCGCACCCACCCCAACCCCCCCCCCCCCCGCTAGTTGCTGAATACTAATGAAATCAATTTATTGAATTGATATCTACAATTTGGGATTATCATCTACATACAACTTGTAAGTAGAAGATAATCCAATTCAAGAATATAAGTGCAAATGAAGAGTCAAAATAGGTAACCGATAAATTTTCGATATCTTGTAATATTTTTGGTATCAATGGTGATATCAATTCATTGAAAATTAAATATGCAAACAAAGTCAAAAGCAACAAAAGATGAGGAAAGTATGATATTGTAATCAGCAAAATACAATATGCGTGTATGTTTCCTGCCTGTACATGTAGTGGAAAGTAATATACCCCCCCCCCCCCCTCCTCCTCCACATTATCAATTGGAGTGTTGACAATTTACGCTTGAATAAGTACCGGATTTCTTTTTCTTTTCTTTTTTAAAGACACACACACACCCGCATTGGTAATCAAGTATGACAAACACCAGTTATTTACATGTATACGATAGAAGATCAATGTAGATAATATGCCTTGATAAAGGACATAAGTGCCGCACCGGGGTTCGAACCCACGACCTTCACATTTCAAATCAAGTGATTAAACCCCCGACTACGATACCTCTACGACATCACCTTTTTGAAAAGTTACTTTAAAAATCGACTTACGCAGGGCAGGCTAAGATGCAAATCTGATCAAATTGCTAACCAGGCACCAATTTCATCTGCTCCATTAAATAATGAATACTTGATGTGGCCAGTCATTCGTTTCTAACCTTTTATACCATCCTCCAGTGGAGTATCCAGAAATCAGTAAATAAGGAGAAGGGTTAGCATCCTTCCCTGACAAAAGGGTGTAATGTATTTGGGCAGCTCCTCTGATGTACGCCCATAATTAGATCTACTGGATAAGCCATTCCGCCCTCCCCCTCCCCCTCCCCCTCCCACCCCCACCCCACCCCACCACCACTACCGCTGCAGGTGGAATCTTTTCTGCACACATAGCCTTCATTAATCATCATTTTTGTCTGGAGCCTGTGGGAAAGCTGCAATGCTGAAACTGGAAATCCTTACCACGTAATCTATTTTTTTTTTTAACTTCTGATTCATCTTACAAGATCCCCACCCCCTAAAAAAATGGTCTTGTAGGATGATTTAGAATTTAGACGGGAAGCAAGTTTATTATATAAATTAATAACATACATGTATTTAACTGAAGGTAATTGCTGCCTGGCGTGCACTTTGATCAAATAGACATGTTCACAAAGTTATTCAAATTTATGGATGTTTCTTTCCTGAGGACCTAGTAACAAGGTATTTCATTAACCTGTTATTAATGAATGAACTACAATACTTGGAATCCAGTTTTCAGTTACTTGTTGCTATGACTGACAAACCTCTGACAAGCTTTCAGGTTGTCAAGAACAACCTTTGTTTTAAAAGCCCTATGCATAAAATTTGACTACATTTGTGAACAGGTCTATTCAGAGCCGTTACTCATTGAAGCGTAAAACATTGTTCATACCCATAGACTCATCGAATAGATCTGTTCACAAATATATTCAAATTTAATGCATACTTTTAAAACAAAGGTTGTTCTTGACAACCTGAAAGCTTGTCAGAGGCTTGTCAGACATAGCAACAAGTAATGTATGCAAATTGGATTCCAAGTATTGTAGTTCATTAATGACAGGTTAATGGAATACCGCGTTACTAGGTCCCCAGGAAAGAAACATCTATAAATTTGAATAACTTTGTGAACAGGTCTGTTGAATAAACCATGGCCACAAATTACTTGAGAAAAAAAAGTCCGTATATGTTGAAACATGTTCGGGGAATTGGGAATATTTCACAAGTGTTTACATTTTTTATACTCAATGTTATTTGACAATGCATCACACACAACTCCTTTCAATGTCTGATACAAGTACAATATTAGCTACTTTAAACACAAATTAAATATAGAGTAGATGCTCTGGTGTGCGACAAAGTCCAATTTTAGAACTCTTTATTCCAGAATTATTTTCACTTTTTACTCAGATAATGAAAGTTCATAATGTAAATGTTTGAGCAAAATATGATCCCGAAAAAAATAAAGAGTTGCCATGTAATATTAATTTTTCATTTTCCGTATTTGTTTGGAGCCGGTTTGTGGCCCCATGTACAAACTCAATGGAGAATTCGCGCGCGCATAATTACTGTGTGCGCGAGTTGAGCAAAATCCCATCGGCCCGAGCCAGAGTCCCACGCCAGAGCCCCCTGCGAGCGCACACCGGTGCAGCGATATCTGACACTGACATCGCTATTTGCACGGAGCTTTCGCCGCGGCTCCCAGTGTGTCACACACACTGAATATCGACGACTGCAATTAGCGATCAGACACTTTTGAGCTTGCAACACGTGAAAAATCCCGATGTAAAATTTAAAATTTCTTGAAAAGGAGAATGAAACCCTGGGGAAAAATCATTTTTAATGAAAAGAGAGGATAGAGAGAAGCAACCTAAAAAAAGTTCCATCAAAATCGGTTAAGAAATGAGAAAGTTATGAAAGTTTGAAAAGTCTCAATCTATTTTCTATGGCGATCCTCAAATTGGCAATGTTGCGTCAAAATGACAGGTTTAGTAGGACAACTCTCCATATGGTTTGTACACAAAATTTCATATTTTCCCTATTATCTCTCAAGGTACAGCTTGTCTCCTTCTAAGCTCAAGATGGAGAAATGTATTTGACACAACATATGTTGAGTTCACAAAAAGACAAGCATCATTTTTAGAGATAATGGAGAAAATATGAAAAAAAAAAATTGTGAAGAAAACACATGGAGAGTTGTCTTACTCTACCTGTCACTTTGAAGCAACATTCCCAATTTGAGGATCGCCATAGAAAGTACATTGAGACTTGTCAAACTTTCATAACTTTCTAATTTCTTAACCGATTTTGATGGACCTTTTTTTTTTCAATTACTTCTCTCTATCCTCCCTTTTTATCAAAATAGATTTTTCCCCAGGGTTTCATTCCCTTTTAAGCTTATTTTTCAAAACCCTATTTCCTTAACAACACGCTTAAGAAAGGCAAATTTTCAATTTTCAATTTTTCGTAGTGGGAACGCGAGTTGTATCGCTAAAAATGTGGTATTCATGGATACTTTTTTCATGGCCACTGCTGTTTTTCTTTGACTTTGGTAATGTACCCTTTGTGTGTGATATGTGATATATGATGATTTTATGTCTATTATGTATTTTAAAGTGATTTTGCAATGCAAACGATAGACTGGCCGCACACCCTCTACCGGCCGCACTTCGGAGCATCTACTCTAGGCATTTTCTTACTGCAGCAGGAGGGTGAAACAAGTTGTGCAGAGATGATAGCCGCAATCAACCATAGCGAAGATATGGTATCCATTTTCCGGAATGTAGTTGTTAGGTATCCTGAAAAAAAGAGCAAACAAACAATACACCTTAGAAATTAAGAATGATTATAGCTACAAGAGCAATAATTCTTCACACTTTTTTGTGACCATTCCGCAGGATCGAGGTGGGGCTTCCAATTTAAGAGTTCATAACAAAATAATAATTTTTAGTTTTATTTTCATTATTGTTCCCCGGAATCTCAAAAACAAATTTAAGATCTGGTCATGCGATTACACTGTGAAAGAAACTGTCTGGAAGCAATTGAGAAAGGTTGATTATGTATTACATAACAAGCGATGTATACTGCGAGGTTGTCAGATGGTTGTGGAATCATCAAAATGATAAGATATTGATCCAACCTTGCTGCAACACACATGCACTGCAGACAGATTTATGAATATTGGACTACACAATTAGGCGACATGGAAATTTTTATCTAAACCTTTCCCCTATTTATCGTCATATTCAAAATATGGAAGCAGTTAAAGAGCAATCATTTTTAAGGGACGTTTCTTTTTTATGACATTTTTCCGAACTGACATAAAAAGAATGAGAAAGCTCACATAACATTTTCACCTTTACCAGAACCCAACCTTCTCTTAATAGTTGTTCTCTGCTGAAAACTTATTCTCTGGTCATCTTTTTTTTTTTTTAAAGCATATAGCTTTGATCTTCAAACCACGTCAAAACATCTCGTAAATGGACCTTTAATGGAGTAGTTGAATTATGCACCACTGTAATCCTAATGGCAGACTACGAGCAGAACCTGCGCTTCATCAATAATGGCGTACAAACAATAACCCGAATGACGGTTGTGATCACGAATTTGTCATTCATCAACATGATTACCCCAAAGCGCGAATAACAATGCTAGATTGTATTTTATCATAATGAACCACACTGAATAGTCTGTGGGCCACCGTAGACCCCCTCCCCCCTCCCCCTTAGGGACAATTTTTAGTGATGTTTTCCTGGTAGCTAGGACCCTCGGCTTTCAGAATCTGCCTGTTTTCCATAGAATTAGTGGTGGGTGTGGCCACCAGGGCCGTTGCCATGGCAACGGATCAAGGAAATATAGGAATTTACTAAAATACCCAATATTTCTAATCGAGAAATTTGAAAAAAGACTGGTAAGCATCTATATATATGTATTTTCAGCTTCCCGATTGATTGAAACCAAAATCTAGGTCATTTGAAGTCACGGTCATGTCAAAAATTGACTGTTACTATGGAAACGGTACCATAAAAGTGGACATTTTTGAAAAAAATCTAAACTTATCAGTATAAAATAGACAGAGAGGTGTCTAAACAATCTTAGATTATATTTTTCTATTAGCTATGACCCTCAGCTATCATAATCTGCCTGTTTTTCATAGAGTTCAAGGTGGGCGTGAATGCTAGGGCCGTTACCATGGTAACATATAACGAAATACTGGAATTTAGAAAATACCTTATATTTGTCATTTAACAGCATAAAATATATGATAAGAATTCTAATATATGTATTTCAAGCTGCCCCACTGATTTCAACCACAATCTGAGTTATTTGAAGTTATGGGCGTGTCAAAAAAGGCCGTTGCTATGCAAACGGTCCCACAAAATGTTGATATTTGTGGAAAATATCTATGATTAATCAATACAAAAATGGAAAAATACTGTCTGCACAATCGTAAATGATGTTTTTCTGTTAGCTAGGACCCAAAGCTCTCATATTCTTCCTGTTTGACATAAAGTTGGTCGTGGGCGTGACCACTAGGGTTGTTACCATGGTAACACACCAGGGATTTGAATTTTAGAAAATACCATATATCTGTAATTCAACATCACAAAATCAAATTGTAACCATCTAACTATATGTATTTTGGGGTGCCCGTTTGATTGCAAGCAAAATCTGAGTCATTGGAAGTCACCGTCATGTCAAAAAATGGCTGTTGCTATAGAAACGGTATGGTGAAATAGTAAATATTTGTGAAAAAATCTGTAACTATTCAATACACTGTATAAAGTAAGGGTCTCCACAACCTGAAATGATGTTTTTTTCTGTTAGCTAGGACCCTGGGTATTATATCCTCCCTGACTGCCACAAAGTCGGATGTCGGGCGACCACTCGGGCTGTTACCATGGTAATAAAATAGGAAATAACATACATCTGTAATTCAACAACGTGAAAATACTTTTTAGGCATTACATCTATTTCAAGCAGCCCGTTTGAGTGCAATTTTTTGTGTGCTTTCAAGGTCACAGTCAGGTAAAACAATTATAATTCTTATTATCGGTTTGGTCTCAAACTGACGACGATATGGTGGGTGTGAGCACCAGCACCATTACTGTGGCAACGCACCATCAAAATATTGGAAATTGTTTGAAAATGACTTATATTTCTGTTTTAACAATAGAAAACACAAGATATTGGTCTAGATATACTTATCATAAACTGCCTGAGTTATTACAGTCATAATCCAAATCATTTAAGGCCATAGTAATGTCAAAACAGGGTTGTCGCTATGGTCATATTATTATGAAAATTCAGAAATTGAAGAAAAAAAACTGTTCGGATAATTCCAGGCAAGATGTGGGTGTCTGAGTTGATAAATGTGTTTGTATTTGTGACCTTTGCAGTAACAACAGTTGATCCTAACTGGTTAGCTGTACTTGAGTAGTTATGCTTCCACCTCTATGCCTTGGTGTTGGGAGGGAGGCAGTGGAGGCTTAATAGATGGATTAACCTCCAGTCACAGAACCTAATGTATTCATAAGATGATAAACTTGTCGGTCTGTAGCTAAACCTGTCTACTTGAAATAAATCTGGGGAGATTGGAATAGAATTTAGCAATTTTCCCCCTAATCCTGCCCATAAGAAATCTGCATGTTCATTAAGGATTAACCGCATGACCAAGGTGGTCTAGGATATGGACTTCATCAGAAACAGGGCCAAAGAATTGAACTTTTGGGTGCCTCATCATAGCTCTAGTCCAGGACTAAAGTGCTGATAGCTGCCTGGAGGTTTTTTATGTTTGCTAGAAGGTATTCAAAAGAGCCACTGAGATTGCAGCTCAGCATTCTCATGACTTCCATGATTGGGGTTACATGTATATTATCCACGGACTTGATGTGTTGGGGACCATAAGACCTATAAGTTTACACATTAGTTGCCCTTACAGGTAAGCTGCAGTTCTCTTGGCTTTACAGGAGATATAGCCAATAGTTTGTGAGATGGTTCTTCTTGAACTATCTTGCCTTAAGCATGGTTGGATAAAGGATGGGGGTAGCGCAGTTTAGTGGCTAAGTCCATGATGTTGTGAAATTAGTGAACACCAGTGGGTTTGTCTATATATCTTTTAAAGCTTTAAGGCTTTCTGCAGCCTTACTTAAACTGAGTATTCTCTTATCAAAACTTGGTTGACTTTCTTACAAGTCTGATATGGTGAGGCATTCTTATCTGGCTTAAATCACAGGCTGAGAAGGTCATGGTGGGGATATTATCAAATCTTGCTGGTGTTTGTTTGGCAGAATAAAGTCAGAACTCAGGATGGAGATATAGGTGTCATCTACCTCCACCACTATGTTGGAAGAGAATACAATTTTTTGAAATGCTGGAGTAAGGTCTCTATGGTTTGGATGAAGATGATGAGTGAATCCTCACTTCAATCTAGAGGGAATTCAAGTTAGTAAAGTTCTGTGTGTACTTCTGAAGTCTGTCAATGCCCTCTTGTATCTGTTCTTCATGATAACTATCTGTATCTGTTCTTCATGATAACTCTGACGGGTAATCCTCAACCTCATCCAAAGTAGCGGGTGTTGCTGCAAGAGGAATTCTGCTGAAAATGTTCCGTACCTCTATTCAAAGGATGCTCTCTAACTTCTGATTCCTAATGGCATCCATTTATAGAACCCCTTGCAGGGGGGAAGTGGAGTAGCTCTCAATCATGTCAACTGCATGTGGACACTTGTGCAGCTCACTTATCAGTTCACAGATGACCGTGAAATGACCGTGAACTCAATACTGACACATTGCAGTTCGCAGTACAGACAGAAATTCATTTTATAAAAATAATATCATCACCAACATTATGTTGCGTGTTATAAAATCACAGAAATATGCCACTTTTTTCTAAAAATAGATTTCTCGATCATATTTCTGCCTTCGCAGGGATTATTTGGATATGAACATCGTCTTAAATGATTAACATTTTCAATGCAATCAACCAGGCTGCTTGCAATGGAGATATCTAGCATGTCTCGACTGTTATATTGTTTAAAATGTTAAACTACAACAATGCCACTTTCTGTAATGCCAATATTCTTAAGGTGATGTTGGTGCTCACAGTCACAGTACAACACCTACCAAGCAGTCAAAGTTATAGCAACGGATCCTGTGTAATACGAGAACACAGCTATGAGAGTATCTAAAAGTACAGTGGTACTGTTTCAATATTATATGAATTGGCTTATGCAGTGAATTTTCAGAAGCCATGCATATCTATTTTGACATTTGCATCTTCGTTTGCTATAACAAGTGTCCTACCAGACATGAACGTGAGGCCTCCAACCTGGAAAATATTCTTGATCTGGATTTGAACCAATAGGACAGTTACAAATTTATGAACTCAGGCACTTGTTTATGATAATTCATGATTCAGATACATGAATATCACTTTCTTCAAAACAATATTCGCTTTCTTATTATGCTATTCCTTTAGCAACGGCATATTTTTTATATGACTGTGACCTAAGATATCCCGGCTTTTGATTGCAATTAAAGGCGCAGCTTCATTTGTGTATAATTAGATGCCTACATTGTACATTGTACATTGTCTCCATTGTTAAATTACATGGTGGAAGCACTGAGGTATATTGGTGAAGGCCTTTCACTCTCATACGAGGGGTCTTGGATTCGATCCTTGATCGGTGCTTACATCCCTGGGCAAGGTATTTTGCCAACATTTGTTTCGCTTGACCCAAATGTATGAAATGTGTACCGGGCAATGATAGTTACAAGGCAGTAATATTACTGATGTGACTATCCTGGGTAAGTAAGATCAATTTATTATTATTTATTATTCTAAAACTCTGATGGTTCTTGGTGCCTTACCATGGTATCTACGTTGACAGTCTCACCCACAACCAACTTTGTGGCTATTAGGAAGCTTTTGATTATAGCTGAGGGTCCTAACTGACAGATAAACACCATTTCAGGCTGTACAGACACTTGTCCTTTGTTTTGTTTGATTAGTTACAGAAATATTCCAATTTTATCATACTGTTTCTATAGCAACAGCCATGTTATGACATGACGGTGACTTCCAATGACTCAGATTCTGCTTGCAATCAAACGGGCACCCCAAAATACATAGAGTTAGATGGTTACAATTTGTTTTTGTGATGTTGAATTACAGATATATGGTATTTTCTAAAATACAATTCCTTGGTGTGTTACCATGGTAACCACCCTAGTGGCCACGCCCACCCCCAACTTTATGTCGAACAGGAAGAATATGAGAGCTGAGGGTCCTAGCTAACAGAAAAACATGATTTAAGATTGTGCAGATAGTTGTTTTCTATTTTGTATTGATAAATCATAGATATTTTCCAAGAATATCAGCATTTTGTAGGACCGTTGACTTCAAATGACTCAGATTGTGGTTGGAATCAGTCGGGAAGCTTGAAATACATCTATTAGGATCCTTGCCTTGTATTCAAGGTTGTTAAATATCAAATACATGGTATTATCTCAAATACCAGTATTTCTTGATGTGTTACCATAGTAACAGCCCTAGCGGTCACGCCCACCACCACCTTGATGTCAAACAGGCAAATTATAATAGCTGAGGGTCATAACTAATATAAAAACATTATTAAAGATTGTGCAAACACCTTTTTCTTTCTATTTTGTAATGGTTAGTTATAGATTTTTCACAAATAACAGCTTTTTGTTGAATCGTTTCCATAGCAACGGCCTTTTTTTGACACGCCCATGACTTTAAATGGCTAAGATTGTGGTTGGAATCAGTGGGGCAGCTTGAAATACACATATCAGGATGCTTACCATAGATTTTATAGCTTATGAGTTACAAATATACAGTATTTTCTAAAATTCCAGTATATTTTGATGTGTTACTATAGTAACGGCCCTAGAGGCCACACCCACCACCAACTGTACATCAAATCGCCAGATTATGATAGCTGAGGGTCCTAGCTAATAGAAAAACATACATTAGGCTTGTGCAGACACCTTTATGTCTATTTCATATTGATAAGTTTAGAAATTTTTCAAAAATACCCACTTCTTATGGTACCGTTTCCATAGTAACGGCAATTTTTTGACATGATCATGACTTTAAATGACTCGGATTATGGTTGCAATCGATTGGGCACCTTAAAATACATATATTAGGATGCTTTCCAAGTATTTTTAGATTGGTGAATTGGAATTATATGACTTTTCCTAAAATTCACATTTTTCTTGATCCGTTACCATGGTAACGGCCCTGGTGGTCACACCCACCACCAACGTTATGGCAAACAAGCAGATTCTGATAGCTGAGGGTCCTAGCTAACAGAAAAACATCATTTAAAATTGTGCATAAGGGGGGGGGGGTCTTTTCGGTTCCTGGCCCATGGACTAGAAGGACCTGCATATCATACTACGAGATTTAGAAAATAATAGGACAAAGTGTATAAATTCGTCTTCCGTAAATGGGTTTGTACGACACAATGTTTGTACAACACTAAACTTCAACCCTTGACCGAACACTATACTGTATAATAATCCTAACCTTAAACCTAACCTAAAACCCAATTTCAACACTAACCCTAACCCTATATCTGTATATATTTGACGAAATAAAGCCAGGAGCAACTGTCTCCGGAGCAAAATATGTCGAAGCACCCGGTAAACAATGAAAAGCAAGGTTGTCATGGCAACCCTCTTGCGCGATTGCCTCTGAAAATACAATGAATACGGTTGCCAAGGAAGGAGTATCGTGAAAGGAACGACTCGTTGTGACTATGATGGCTGTGCATGTATGTGCCTTGGCCATTCATGGTATAATTTGTCGCGGAATAAATATGGCGAAGCAAAAATACGTCCTCGTGAATCTCACCTCTGAATGGAAGTATGCCAAAAATTGCATATTTCGGTGTGAATTTCTTGATCCAGTAGCGTGACTCAATATTTCAATTTATTCATTTATTGCATAACTTTGTCCGTAGCCAACAGTGATGATGCGTATAGTGATAGCTGTGGGGCAAACAATAGCGTGTAAATACGCATTGCCAACGTTGTATCATAAAGTGCATTATAGCAATCAATTCAATAATTAATTGGAATGAGATGAAGATAAGGGAAAAGGAAAGAAGAGGGAGAATGATAGGGGTATTGAGATAAAGAAAGGGAGGGGAAGAGAGATAAAGAAGGGAGATAAAGAGAGAGACAGAGAGGAAGAGAGAGGTAAGGAGATAAAGAGAGGGAGGGGAAAGAGATATAAAGAAGGGAGAAAGGGGAAGAGAGGGAGAGAGATAAATATAGAGGGGAGGGAGATAAGAGGGAGAGGGGTAGAGAGAGGGAACGGAGAAAAGATGGCAAGTAGGAGAGAGAGAGAGATAAAGAAGAAAAGGAGAGGGGTAGAGAGAGAGGGGGGGGGGCAGTGTTGCTCCCGACTAAATTGTGGAATAAGAAGTGCTGTCATCGGTTATTTTATATTTTAATGAAACGAATTATCAAGTATATAATACACTCTCAGAAAAGTTTTTAGGTTGGTTAAAATATGAACCTACCAACTGTTGGTTAAAACAAAATCCCATATGTTTTACTTAACAATTTATTTTTAACCAACAGTTGGTAGGTTCATATTTGAACCAACCTAATGATTTTTAACCAACATTTCTGAGAGTGTAAATTGATAGCATACAAAGAGCCATAAAAAGAGAGGGAAAGACATATAACTGGTCTACGATAAAATATGAAAACAGCTGAACACATCTTGACGCTTTAAATCACCCTCTCTATAACCAAGGGCGTCAACAGCTTCTGAAAAGTGGGGGGGGGGACACTGAGCGAGGGAGGTGTGGAAGGGGGATGCCCTCCCTCCCACGGTAGGGACTTTTTGAAGTTTTGCCATCGAAAATAGGCCTTTTAATGCACTGTGTAGCAGAAATCAAGCCAATTGTATCATGTTGTGGATTCTCATTATAACAAGCAGTAATATTACAAGCTCTCATAAGTAGAAGGGAATTTCGCAATCACAAATTTCAGATAACCTTGTTGTTACTCTGATAGAGCAAGGTTTCGATATAAATCAAAAATTACAGCGAGGTAATTACCCCGGAATTTCAGAACTTCCCGAAAAATCTGCCTACGACGGTCCTTATGCATATGCTGCATACGCAGGACTGCACCCGATAGCGCTGTGCAAGGCCTATAATTAGGCCCAGGCCCCCCTCAGGCCTGGCGCGGCGGCCGGCTATAGGCGAGATCTAGAATAAAATTTGCAACTCGATCGAACGGCGCGCCGCGCCGCGCCATGGCAGTGCTGCATGGCGAGGGAAGAGGATTGGGATGATTTCAACAAGGCAACAAATGTCAACAAGGGCGGTTGAACATTTATATTTGAGTATTTCTCAAACTCAAGGCATGTAAAAGAACAAGATGGAAGTGCTTTTCAGGTTTTTAGTAATGGGTTTGATAACCGTTTGAACCCCAAAAGTGGGGGGGGGGGACAAATGATATGATGTCCCCCCTCCCCCACTTTTAAAAGTGGGGGGGCATGTTCCCCCTGTCCCCCACCTGTTTACGCCCTTGTCTATAACACCTGCCCTATGCCGGGTATCTACATCATTAACAAGAGAACAATATTTTTTCCCCCGACAATCCATACATCAGTCTTTTAGCTAATAGAAAAAGTAGGACTCTTGTGAAATCGAAGGACGGATTAGGGGATTTCCCACACACTCTGTTTGCTTGTATATTGGGGCACAAATATGAATTCAATAATCATGCTTCGGTGATTACCAATCATGTTTTCAACAAAAAACAGACACGCTGTTGGCACGTGCAAAATATCTTGCTCACGGAAGGGAAACGAGGAGAAGAAAAACAATATGCAAGAGACTTAGTAAGGTATGACTCTGTTTATCCTTTGTCGCATTTGTCTGTCTTCTTTCCTATGTTTTATTTTTATCAAGAATTTTATCTTGGGCATTCAACTGTTTTTTATCGCCTAGTTAGCACGGCAGCATATGCCTCATTATATTATATGCTAAAGATGGCGCAATCTGAATACTTTGTCCACGGTAAATAATCCAGTGAAGAAGGGGTTACCTTTAACCTTTTCGAGAGAACTGCCCAAATTTTGTGGACAAAAATAACACATGCCTAATGGTTTTAGACAAAATGCACTTTGCTTCAGCTAAGCTCAGGTGTTTGACAACACTTTTTGAAAACCTTGGAGCTCAGCCATCCGTGGCAGCACAGTAACGTATAATGTTTCATTAGGAATAATACAATTTATAGTTAGGTGACCGGATATGCCGGTATTTTTAGCCAATTTTAAGGGGTGGGTGCACAATGCCGAAAAAAAAATTCTGCGAAGCGTATAAAAACGCTTATCACTACTGAAAGGGAGTTATCTCTTTTTAGGTGTTTCTAGGTTAAAAAATGGATCGGGGATACATTTTATAGTTGGCATATGTCACTTGGGCATATAGTGTCTCTACATGGCAATAGAGAGTGTCCATCTAAACCGATCTAAAGCGATATAGACCTCTGCCCCTCTTCAGGTAAATATTATATGATGTTTGATTTTATCTTATATGATGATCTGAATTAGTTTATACTATTTTGTAACAAGAAAAGAGACTTTCTTCAAATAATACATTTCTTTCTCTCTCTCTCCCTCTCTCTCTCTCTCAACAATCCAAGCAAGAGAAAGACGTTTCCAAACGATGTTATGGATGCTTTTGAAAGATTCATTTATTCTTTAGAAAAGGCACATTTGCTTGAAAAGTATTCACTCACACTCAGAAGTCGCATCTGCGCGTTCTTTGCATTGACATAAAAATATATATTGATATGTGTGTCATCTGTCAACAGCCTTGGGCTAAAATACACATTGAAAATAGGCTCCAAAAGCAAGACAAAATCATTGTGAAACATGAATTTCAGCTTCAGTTGGCACAAAACGAAGAGAAGATTTTCGTTTTATTCCATATCTTTTTGTGTTTGCCCTCGCAACTTGGCTTACTTGAAATCCACCAAGTGAATATGACAAGAGTTATGAAAACAAGCGAAAAGTAAGGATCACGAAGAAGAACATGTGTATATCCATGTATATTATAGTTTAACTGGCGTATGTTTAGTGGTAAGGAGGGGAGGTTTATAGCACCATGATACTGTGATGCCGTGCTGTACTACTTAACTCTATTAATTCTGCCAAAATTTGGAGCATTGGTCTAAAGAAATAAGCTTAAGGAAATTAGCTTTTTTTTTCTTTAAGTCATTGATCTTCGGACTGCACTTGAAACTTAAAGAGTCTCTGAGGTCAAAAAAAATAATTTGTATACAGTTAGAATGTATAAAATTAATCCCAAATAACTTTACCCGGCATTCTACAGGTTAGCGGTTAAGGAGTTTGAAGAGAATAAAGGACAGCGTGAACGAACGACGCGCGGAACTCAACTGGAGTTGAGTTCCGCGCGAGCAGTTTTCTATGCGTGTGCGTTTTTTTATGCGTGCACGTTCGGCGAACGCCAAGACGCGATAGTGGAATTATCGCGATCGCATTATCGCGTTGTCGTCTGCTATATTATGTACAGCGCCGGGGCTGACAAACACTCGAAAGTTGATTTGGGGCGGAAATTACTGATAATATTCAACCCAAATAAAACAACAAATGAATGAAGTCATACAACGGAGAATGTTTTTAAAGAATCAAAAATTGATTTGGGGCGTAACTTACGGGGATTCTGTACCCCAAATTAAACAACAAATGAATGAAGTATACAACGCAAAATGTTAATATCGAATAGAAAATTAGTTCGGCGCATAAATTACAAAGAATCTACAGACCAAATGAAACAACAAATAAATTAGAACTAAGACGCAAAATACATTTATCGAATCGAAAATTGATTTGGCGCTTAACTTATAGGAATAATATACAACCCAAATAAAATATAAAATGAATGAAGTATACAACGCAAAATGTTTTTATCGAATAGAAAATTGGTTCGGCGCATAAATTACAAAGAATCTACAGACCAAGCGAAACAATAAATAAATTAGAACTAAGACGCAAAATATATTTATCGAATCGAAAATTGATTTGGCGCTTAACATAGGAATAATATACAACCCAAATAAAATATGAAATGAATAAAGGACCAACGCAAAATGTTTTTTTATCGATAGAAATTGATTTGGCACGAGCTAATGAATAATGTACAATCCTAATAAAACATCAAATGGATGAAGTAACATTATATCGAATAGAAAATTGGTTCGGCGCATAAATTACAAAGAATCTACAGACCAAGCGAAACAATAAATAAATTAGAACTAAGACGCAAAATATATTCATCGAATCGAAAATTGATTTGGCGTTTAATTTAGGAATAATATACAACCCAAATAAAATATAAAATGAATGAAGTATACAATTAACGCAAAATGTTTTTATCGAATAGAAAATTGGTTCGGCGCATAAATTACAAAGAATCTACAGACCAAGCGAAACAACAAATAAATTAGAACTAAGACGCAAAATATATTCATCGAATCGAAAATTGATTTGGCGCTTAATTTAGGAATAATATACAACCCAAATAAAATATAAAATGAATGAGGTATACAACGCAAAATGTTTTTATCGAATAGAAAATTGGTTCGACGCGTAAATTACAAAGAATCTACAGACCAAGCGAAACAATAAATAAATTAGACCTAAAACGCAAAATATATTTATTGAATCGAAAATTGATTTGGCGCTTATAATTTAGGAATAATAAACAACCCAAATAAAATATGAAATGAATGAAGTATACAACGCAAAATGTTTTTTTATCGATGGAAATTGATTTGGCACGTAACTAATGAATAATGTACAATCCTAATAAAACATCAAATGGATGAAGTAAAACAAAATGTTTATATCGAATAGATTATTGGTTCGGAGCATAAATTACAAAGACTCTACAGACCAAGCGAAACAACAAATAAATTAGAACTAAGACGCAAAATATATTCATCGAATCAAAAATTGATTCGGCGTTTAATTTAGGAATAATATGCAACCCAAAAATATAAAATGAATGAAGTATACAATTAACGCATAATGTTTTTATCGAATAAAAAATTGGTTCGGCGCATAAATTACAAAAAATCTACAGACCAAGCGAAGCAACAAATAAATTAGAACTAAGACGCAAAATATATTTATCGAAATGAAAAATATTAAGTTGGTGCCTAATTTATAGAGAATCTACAAACCAAATAAAACAACAAATGAATGAAGTATACAACGCAAAATGTTAATATCGAATAGAAAATTAGTTCGGCGCATAAATTACAAAGAATCTACAGACCAAATGAAACAACAAATAAATTAGAACTAAGACGCAAAATACATTTATCGAATCGAAAATTGATTTGGCGCTTAACTTAGGAATAATATACAACCCAAATAAAATATGAAATGAATGAAGTATACAACGCAATTTTTTTTTTTTTTTTTTTTTTTTTTTTTTTATCGAATTGGAAATTGAACTGGAAATTTATTTGGCGCGTAACTTACGAATAATATACAACCCAAATAAAACATCAAATGGATGAAGTATACAACGCAAACTGTTTTTATCGAACTGAGAATTCAGTTGCCGCTTAATTTATGGAGAATCTACAACCCAAACAAAACAACAGATGAATCAAGTATTCAACGCAAAACGTTTAAATGGAATAGAAAATTGGTTTGGCGCATAAATTACAAAGAATCTACAGACCAAATGAAACAATAAATAAATTAGAACTAAGTCGCAAAATTCATTTATCGAATCGAAAATTGAAAGTGAAGACGTTCCTGAATCGATATATTGTTAGGTGAGCTATCGTGATTGATCGACTAATCTTTGCTCAAGTCTTATTTATATTAATTTGGGGGGGTATTTTATTTTCAAAAATCAATATCTCCTGTATCCTGTCACCGTTGAATGTCGTATTAAGTTTTCTGGGGTTGATTTTGTGTAAGCTAACTATACACAAATTATTTTTTCAGGCCTCAGGTACCCTTTAATTATGAATATTTTTTCTTAGCGGAATTACGACCACTCAAATCAGCTATGTCGAAGCAAGGTTTATTCAGAACTTCAAAAATCAAATGAGGGGAATTTGAGTCGAGATCCGAGTACCTTTTAAAGATCGAAAGCAAATAAAAGGCGATATAAAACAGAGTTACTTGTAACATGTCTAATATGAATTAAAATCAAATGAGAAATATCCAGAATAAGAATTGATGCTTATCATATCATAATAATATAATATGGACTGGCCTTGAGGGGGATACAACATTTATTGCCTGAAGTAGAATTGTATTGCCCGAGTCAAAGACGAGGGCAATACGATTCTAGTGAGGGCAATTAATGTTGTATCCCCCGAAAGTAGCCAGTCCATATCATTATTATCAACAAAATCAGACATCTAGAGCGAACTCAAAAATATTAGTTTATTGCCCGCTATTTAACACGCAATATCCCATTGACTTTCGAAACCGGGCAATAAACAAATTATCGGCCCGCAATTTTGTTGGCTTGTCAAAGCCGGGCAATAAAATGTAAAAATTGCATTGCTCAAATGTCTGATATGGTTAATAATATATGATATATAGATAGATATCCAATGTTGGTCCAACATTGGTACAACGTTGGTCCAACGTTGGTCCCATGTTGGTCCAACGCAGTCTAGCAAACCCGTCTTAATAAAAAAATAATTATAATATCAAGTGAAGTATATATCACACTAATTTTATTTATTATCTAGTAGCCTATGTCCTATCCTATCCTACACCTATAATGCTATCCTACATTAACCCTACTCCTATCCTACTCCTATCCTACTACTTGTACTGAAAGCTTGTATCCACTTCTTTATACAGGGACTTTATTATGGTGCGTGCTAAAAATGGTTAAAGATTACAATTTTCTAATTAAGATCTAAAAATACCTCCTCATAATTACATGTTTGAATGAATATGTAGGCCTAAAACATGATATTTAATGTAAATACATTTTGCAGCACAGTTCAGAGTGCAATCATTGCATAAATATTTAAATTTAATGTAATTTAGCTATAGATTTCCACAGATTTGGGTCATTTATGATTGTTCATGAATATTCATGAAACCAAAGTCTTTTATGGCCCAACGTTGATCCAACGTTGTGTTTACGTTTGATTTACATCACCTGCAACAAATATCCAACATGTATCCAATGGTGGCCCAACGTTGGAATAACGTTGGATTTATATCACCTACAACAAACATCCAGCATGTATCCAATGTTGGTCCAACGATGGACCAACGTAGGATTCACATCACCTACAACATAGTTTCCAACGTTGTGTCATTGTCCACTGTGCAACAACTCTCCAACAAACTAGTTTCCAACCTTGTGTCATTGTCGACTGTACAACAACTCTCCACTTGACTAGTTTAAATGTTGCGTCATCGTCGACTGTCCAACAACTCTCCACCTAACTAGTTTCCAACGTTGTGTCATTTTCAGTTTTCCAACAAATATCCAACAAACTAATTTCCAACGTTGTGTCATCGTCGACTGTCCAACAACTCTCCACCTAACTAGTATCCAACGCTGTGTCATTGTCAGTCGTCCAACAAATCTCCAACAAACAAGTTTCCAACGTTGTTGATGTTGTGTCATTGTCGACTGTTCAACAACTCTCCACCTAACTAGTTTCCAACGTTGTGTCACTGTCAGTTGTCCAACAAATATCCAACAAACTAGTTTCCAACGTTGTGTCATTGCCGACTGTCCAAAAAATCTCCACCTAACTAGTGTCCAACGTTGTGTCATTGTCGACTGTCCAACAACTCTCCACCTAACTACTTTCCAACGTCGTGCCATTGTTGACTGTCCAACAACTCTCCACCTAACTACTTTCCAACGTTGTGTCATCGTCGACTGTCCAACAACTCTCCACCTAACTAGTGTCTAACGTTGTGTTATTGTCGACTGTCCAACAACTCTCCACCTAACTAGTTTCCAACGTTGTGTCACTGTCAGTTGTCCAACAAATATCCAACAAACTATTTTCCAACGTTGTGTCATTGTCAACTGTCCAACAACTCTCCACCTAACTAGTTTCCAACGTTGTGTCATTGTCAGTTGTCCAACAAATCTCCAACAAACTAGTTCCCAACGTTGTCAATGTTGTGTCATTGTCGACTGTCCAACAACTCTCCACCTAACTAGTTTCCAACGTTGTGTCATTGTCAGTTGTCCAACAAATCTCCAACAAACTAGTTTCCAACGTTGTGTCATTGTCAGTTGTGCAACAATATTCCAACAAACGAGTTTCCAACGTTGTCAACGTTGTGCCATTGTTGACTGTCCAACAACTTTACAAATAACTAGTTTCCAACGTCGTTTTAACGTTGCTCCAACAAGTTTTTCCAACGTCCAACGACTTTCGAGTTTTCAACGTTGCTCCAACGTTGGTTTGTTACCTGGGTATTCCAGCTTACCAGTAACCTTTCCTCTCCAAATTTGCACTTCGCTATTTCCTAAATATCCCCCCCAAAAAAAAAAAAATAATAATAATAATAAATAAATAAATAAATAAATAATAATAATAATAATAATAATGATAATAAAATAAATTTTAAAAATAAATAAATAAATAGAATAGAATAAAATAAAATGAAATAAAAAAATAGATAATAATTAAAGAAAAAAAATTATAATCATCCATCACCTCTTTCTTCATCCCAACACTAACCGTAAGAAGGAATTTCCTCCCTGAAATGTAATGACCTCCATGCACTCGTATTTTTCCATCAGCATTCCCCCCTCCCACGCACACGCACATACCCGATCCACCTCTTCAAATCTCAGGCCAAGGCATGGTTACGCCACTGAAAGAGTACATACTCACCCGTTTGATGTTGTCATATCGGGTAAAATATAAGTAACCCATGTTCGGATGGCCTAAATTGAGCTCCTAAATCTAATTTCTGTTGAATAACACACGAAAATCGGGTTTGAAAAAATCATTTTCTAAAAGTGAGTGGTGTGACTATGCCATAGTTCAGATAAAGCTTTTATTTGTTTTTATATCATGTATATAGGAGCTATTTTAAAATACAAATGGGGAATGCTTGATATCAGCACACGCCGTCATGCTGATTTATTGTGAGCAAATTTCTGAAATATCACACAAAGGTGTGGTTTATGAAATAGAAATAAACGAACTTATCACTTTATCGATCATCAAAATGCCAGCTATTATATGATATTTCCTGCTTACCTGTCCTCTGGAAATAGGATTCGAGCAACTCTGTCTCTAGATAAAGTAGTTGAAATTAAAGTGTTGACCGACAATTGTATTCTCTCCTAAATGTCATTTAATAGTGTGAAGTACAGGCTTCAGAACGCCTGATCGGCTGGTCCTTATTCCATTGGGTTTGGGTAGATTTATGTGGGATTTCCCAACGATGTAAATGGAGGTCCATCCATCCAATCAGCACCAAGAATTGTTACCGTCATATCGTATAATTACATGGAAAGTTCGATTTAGCTCGAGGGGTAATACGAAGATGAAAACTGACTTTCATATTTGGTGTTCTCCATTGTGGATTCACATGATCTGTTTGGACTGATGGGATGAGTGGCTAAGGTGAACCGTCTCCGAGGTAGGAGGGACCGCATGCGTGTTCCCAAAATCTCCGGTAAAGGGGTACTTTTCGCGCGACACAATCCGGCCCGTGAATTGTATAAAAAAAAAGGGGGGTGTATTTGACTTTTCACCCGGAGATTTCTTTAAAGGTCATGTAAAGTTTTGGAAAGCCCTCAAAAACTGTTCGTCAGATTTCTTCAATTTTTGTTGATAAATGGCAAGATACTAGCAATATTAAGACACTGTGAAGATTTCGCCTCCTAACTGCCTAAAGTTTATTATTAAACAAATAAGAGGCAAAAACTAATTTATGTGCCGTGACAGGCACGTAAAATCCCAACAAAGGCAGCATGTGCTATACACTGTACACACACGTGTAAAACCAATAATGAGTAGCTACACACAGTGCACACACGCTGTCTCTATGCGAAGCCTCAGGATTGCTGTGCGGGAGCCGTCGGGGTGGAAGTGTCCTAGCAAAATGGCAGTGATCAAGCATTCCTGACAGATATTTGCACTGAAATTCACCAGAAATCATAGATGGAATACCAAATGATATCTTACAGACATCTTTTGATACAAGGAGAACAAAATGAGACTATATTCAACATGTTTCTTTTCAATTTCCTTTTTGCTACCAATACTGAAAATGAGCTTTTAAAAAAGGGGGTGTTTTTTCTCTCTCTCTCTCTCTCTCTCTCTCTCTATTTGGACTCCTGAGAAAATTTTAAAGGGGGTTATAAAATATCTTGAAAATCATAGAAAAATTGATCAAATTCCGGGATCGTGGTGTGCGTCGTGGAACCTGCCAAAAATGTCAAAATAGCGACTACTTTGAGCAAGACCCAGAGTCTCATCGTTGTGGATATTGTGGCTGCCTACCTGTGGCTCACAGGGTCTCACATTCAGGTGAGTAGTTGCCCGGTAGTTTGCTTGCAAAATTAACACTTTCTAACTCCCCGGAGGACAACTCCCCCAAGGACAACTCCCCCGGAGGACAACACCCCCCCCCCCCCCCGATTAGTTCCCCAGAGAACGTCTCCCCCGGGGGTGCAACATGATAACGACTCCCTGGAGGACGACTCTCACCGAGATAATTCTTACACCGGTATAAAATATAATAACAGGGATAATCGTTTTTGAAAATATTTGTTTTGGTATACCGTGATACAATGCCATAACAAATAATTATTTAAGCTCGCGTCACTTGTCAGGTCAGCGGTTGGGGAACGAGGATATAGGTACTTCCTTGTTCTACACGAATGGGGTGATTTATATCGCTAATGCAGCTATTAAAACTTTATCCTATCATCAAAGCATGTTTGTATTCAATTTTATTAATGATCGTGTTACATAGCAAATTAAGACATTTAGTGTCATTTTGCATCCTATTTAAAAGAGAATTTTATTTTGCGCTTTCAGAAATCAAAACTCAGTCTGTGTCTACATTTGTCAATTTAAAAGCCTAATTAACACTGACTTTACCTTTTGTTGTGCGTTCGTCATAAATAAGACACTTTATAACTGAGGTTTTGATGTGATTTCAGCGCAAAGTTTCACACATGCTCGGTAAGGTAATGTCGAAATACATAGAAGCGCAGGTCCTTTTTATTAGGTTTCCTCAAGATTTAATGTTTATTTTAATATGGTTGGTGAGTTTAATATAGTGGCGGATAGAGGATTTCGGAGGGGGGGGGGATTAACCTTAAATCTTATAGCACGGCCGCTCAGCGGCCGCCGAGGGAGCGCAGCAACCGAGGAGTAAGAGGATGTGGTTGCCCCCTTCCCTTACAAAATGTAAGAACTCTAAAAACATCTGTCTGAAAATTGCATATTTAGAAGAAAAAAAAATATACAGTAACTTAATCACGGCTGCCAATGGAGTGAAGCGACCGGGGGTGTCTCCTCCCACGGTTAGAATTTTTTTAGTTTAATTTATGTTTCAAAAGTTTCAAATTTAGAACACTTTCATTTAAACAAAAATTGTGACACCCCCACCCCCCCCTTTCCCTACAGTCTATGTCTACATGTATATACTTCTCTACTTTTATACTTTCCTACATTAGTTCCTCGCTTTTCTTTCTCCGTGTACTTCCCTTTTTTCTCTCTTTTTCTTTCTCTCCTCTTTCCTCTCTCCCTTTTCTCTTCATTGTCTTTCTTTATCTTATTTTTTTTTAAATATGTCACTTGTTTAACATTTGTCTTTCTCTTTTTGTAATTCAAGATCATGAAATGTGTTATTGGAAGTACTTTTTTGTATTTCGGTTTTCATAATTCATGATATCTTGGATTATTGGAACAGTTACTTTCCCCTGTGTCATTCACATTTAGACCGGAGATTTTCCTGAAAGAGGACAGTATGTCTAACGTATTCTTTATAGGTTTACTTCGTTTGCTGTAAGGTAAATAATTGTATCGTCAGCATACTGACTCATTCTAAGTTCAGTTCCCTCTAATAAAATTCCTGAAATAATCGTACTATGAGAAACGAACTTAACTTAATGTTAACTTGAAATGTATTAGGCAACTGTAATACCAAGACACCTACAAAAATACGAGTTTCGGTCACTATATTCCATTAACTCTTGTTCTATATTCTTATGGCATTGTGGTATATAGTATACACAAGTCATGTATGAAGCAAGAATGTGAAAGTACTGTTTATAATTATATTAAAACTTGAACTTTGACAGTATGATCATAACCCTGCACCGATATAATCCCTTGTTTGGTCATAGACCATCTAGACATGGCTGAAATAACTAGTTTAAACTTAACATACATGTAGAGTAACCATCTCCCCCAAAATTAATGTAGTAAATATACCTCCCACAAATATAGTAATTCTTAGTCAAATTCTCCCTCAAAATATTACTACATTTGTGTGAGAACTACTACATTTTGTGTGACAAGATCGCTACAATTGTGGGAAAGTAACATATTTTGTGCGAGGGTGTTACTACATTCTGTGGGTGTTATGTAATACACGTTATCACACTATAAAACTGTAACCCCACGTATGCAGAAAATCAGTGGCGTAATAAGTCAAATATTTTAATTGGGGGGAGGGCTGCGCCATGCAGAATTTTTTAAACAAGCAAAAGTAAAACCCCTTTGTTCGTGGAAACTTTTGGGGCAGCAGCCCCCCCCCCAAAAAAAAAAAAAGCAACAACAACAACAAAAAAAAAAAAAAAAAAAAAACACCAGTACGCCAGTCCAGAAAATTTATTATAAATGTTTGGGTGAAAAGGGACCCAAGTCCAATCCCTAGCGAATTCGAGTTAAAGAACCAGAGAACGGAAGTTATTCCTTATCAGTGTAAAAAGATTTGCCTGAAATCTTCTTGAAGATGCAAGAATGAGTGGAAAAGGGGTCCAAGTCATGGGGGGGGGGGGTTGTGCCTCAGCTAACCTCCAACTCTGGGTTGTTGGAACTGCTTGGTAGTGCAAAATAGTAGGGTCGAAGGAGCTACGTACGAAACTACTCTGTGGCAAGGGCGGCAGAACGATTTGGAGAGTGGGTAGGCCAGTAATCATGGTAATGAGGCAAAGAAATAATTACCGTTCCGACGTTGGCGCCGAAGTGCAGGATAGGGGTGGAGGGATTCTTGAAGGTCGTGCCCCGTCAAGAGTAGAGTATAATGAACCAAACAATACAGGGGAGTTCAGAGAGTGCTCAGTGTACACCTCAGTGGCGTAGATACAGGTATGTTCGGAGGCTTGAGGATGATTGCAATGGAGAATGAAGTGAGGGAGCAAAGCGACCAAGAGCGGATTGGAAGGGACGGGGTGTCCCCTTCGTTCCATAATAGGATGATTAAAAAAGCACTATTTTTGCGTTCTGAAATAAATTTCCCCATCTTAATAAATTAATACTTCGGCAAAGCTCAATTATTATTGAAGAAAATTAAATGAATTATGAGTGACTGAATAAATGAATAAATAAATAAATAGACAGATAAATATAAAGAAATATAGATAAATAAATAAATAGAACAGACAAGTTCATACAATTTTCAAGTTAATTTGTTACTTTTGAGGGTTAAAGCGTTAAATGATTTAAATCAATTTTCCTCCGGGGGAGTCGTCCTCCTGTGTAGTTGTCCTCGGGGGTAGTTGTCCTCCGGGGGAGTAGTCCTCCGGGGAGTTGTCCTCGGGGGTAGTTGTCCTCCGGGTGAGTTGTCCTCCAGGGGAGTTGTCCTCGGGGAGTTGTCCTCGGGGGAGTTGTCCTCCGGGGGAGTTGTCAGGTGGGAGTCGTCCCCGGGGAGTTGTCCTCCGGGGGAGTAGTCCTAGAACCCATTTTCCTACACCCATGAAAATGAATGTGTGGGACTGATAGACAGTTTTGTATAATATGTACACCACGGTCTACATTACGTACCAGGCTAATTAGATCTATAGAAAGTCGCCGGGGATAATGGTATAGCTTACAAACTATCATTGATACCACCAAAGCTTATATATATTCTTAAATTCCTTATATCATGTATATAGAAATTTCTTATGGCGGCATTGAGTTCTGAGATCCCTTTTTTAACATAAAAAAATCTCTCCTAAGGCTAAGGTATTGTACTTGGAATTATAATGACAGCTTACCTGAGCTGAGATGAGGGGAGGGGGGGGGCCTCCTCTGGGAAAATAAAATACAGTCCAAAATGCTGACCCTTCTTCTTTTTTTTTTTTCTTTTTTTCTTTCTTTTTTTTTTTTTTGTTGCTTGCTTGCTTGCTTGTCAGAGATTTTTTGAGTAAAAAGGGATCCCCCCAAATGCTGATGGCCATTTTTTTGTTGTTGTTTTTGCTTGTCAGAAAATTTTGTTAATATTTGGCCCCCTCCATCATAAAATGGATTTGCCACTGGGGGGGGGGGGGGTGTCTGTCCTGAGATATGGGGTTGGAATGAGAGCTCACTTGAGATAGGGGGTACATTGAGCAGTGTTCCGTATTTAGGAAGGTCTCCAAGGCAGGAAAAGCCCGCGAAAAGCCCGCGAAAAGCCCGCGAAAGGGGGGTTCAGAAATTTTGGCCGACCTGAGATAGGGGTTGCTTTCGAAGAGAGGGAACGAGCATACGCGTACCCTAAATAATACTGAGTGGGGGGGGGGGGGGGGGGGGGAGGTCGGGTCGGGCCAATGGTCGACGTGACAGCTTATTAACATTCTTTACGTTGAGGTTTTGTTGTTGTTGTTGTTGTTGTTGTTGTTGTTGTTGTTGATTTGTGATCCCAAGTGATCTCCGAACAATTTCAGCTTCGTTGCTGAAAAATCATCTTTGGGCAATTTGCATAATTTGTATAAATCTAATGGTCCCTTCGAAGCAATACTAAGTAGCGAAAGACAACTTACGCAGACTGTGTCAAACGATCTACGTACTATTCTATATGCGCGATGATACGTGACTGCAATTGTCAAATTGTGTTGTTTATCTATGCATGCAACCTGTGAAAAACCGAAAGGAGGTTACACAGTAATGTCCGATAATACTGTATTATACCTTTATTTAGGGGTTTGGGGGCGTAGAATCCATTTCAATGTTTTTTTGTTTGTTTTTTCAATTAGATATCACGTACATTCCATGTAAATACCAACTTAATTATGATTGAATAACTGAAAGTGTATTTCTTACCTACATGGACCTATAATTACCTGTTTATTAAAGTATGCCTACTCCTAATGACTTTGAATAAAATAATGTAAAAGGGGTTTGGGAGTATTCAAATGACGTTGAATTAAACGGGAATTAACCCTTTCATAAGAAATTAGTTTGAATCGCTTTACTATGGTTGGATGGTTTGATGGTTTATTTATTACCTGTTAATGAGTTTGGATGACAGGAGAAATATGATAGAACCATTATGTTAAAGTTTGAGATACATCGGACAAAGAAAAGGGAAGTTATGAATTTAGTGTAAGTTGAGATCACTATGATATGGCGATCTCCTCATTGATAATACATAGAGAACTTTCCCACTTGTTTTGAAAGGTAAATAAATCACTCAGGGGACCTTTTTGAATAACCTTTTTTTTCTTTTTTTTTTTTGCTTGCTTGTCAAAGAATTTTGGAGGCGAATGTCCCCCCCCCCCACCTTTTTGAATAACCTTTTTTTTTTCTTTTTTTTTTTTTGCTTGTCAGAGAATTTTGGAGGCGAATGTCCCCCCCCCCCCCACCTTTTTGAATAACCTTTTTTTTTTCTTTTTTTTTTTTGCTTGTCAGAGAATTTTGGAGGCGAATGTCCCCCCCCCCCCCCACCTTTTTGAATAACCTTTTTTTTTTTTTTTTTTTTTTGCTTGTCAGAGAATTTTGGAGGCGAATGTTCCCCCCACCTTTTTGAATAACCTTCTTTTTTTTCTTTTTTTTTTTTGCTTGTCAGAGAATTTTGGAGGCGAATGTCCCCCCCCCCCCCAAAAAAAAAAAAAAAAAAAAAAAAATCAAAATGGATTTGCGCCACTGTCTCCGGGAAATGCTACATAAGTGCAAACGCAGAACGCAGAAAATAGGGATCCTTTGATAATGTCCATCGATTGCAATGGAAAAGAGGTGTCTGTAATTCCACAATTTCCTTACACTCACGTAAAATAGATGAAAAATTCCCCAAATATCCCGCTCGGCTTAATGAATAATGGGAGAATCATGATTACGCCTCCGTGATACATAATCCGCTGAGTTATGGAATAGCCTACCCGATATTGTAAAACAGGCAAATTCAACAGAGGCATTCAAGACTCTGTTGAAAACATACCTCTTTGTCAATTGATATTTGATCATTTCCTTAGGCTGTCTGGGAGTTTCAGTGACACACAAACTCTTCTCATGGTCTACTTTACTAAACTATACTTTGTAAGTAATTATTTGATTCTTTGTAAGTAATTAATTGATTCTTTGTAATTCATTATTTGATTCTTTGTAAGTAATTATTTGGTTTTTATTATTATAACTCCATCTACCAGGCATCTTTGTTTTCTATTCTGACCTATCACTTTATATATTTTCTTTAAGCGCATAGGGACTTTCTTATGTAAGTGATATGCGCTATTTAAGCGACGTTCATTATTATCATTATTTATATAATTGTACAGCTTTTTCATCTATTTCTTACTTTATTTATTCATTCATGAAAAACAAAATTTAAAACAACAGCATCTGCACACAAAAAATACATAGGATTCGTTATCGTTCTTAGATAACAGGAAACATAAGATCTTATTTTAAAGCTTGTGGTGTCCTACAGTTTGTCATTCACAAATGTAAAGAGTTTTAAAAGATCATGACTGCACAATAAACATATGAACATTTCTTCTTCTTCTTCTTCTTCTTCTTCTTCTTCTTCTTCTTCTTCTTCTTCTTCTTCTCCTCCTCCTTATCCTTCTTCTTCTTCTTCTTCTTCTGCTTCTTCTCCTTCTTCTTCTTCTGCTTCTTCTGCTTCTTCTTCTTCTTCTTCTTCTTCTTCTTCTTCTTCTTTTTCTTCTTCTTCTTCTTCTTCTTCTTCTTATTCTTCTTCCTCTTTTTCTTCTTCTTCTTCTTTTTATTCTTCTTCTTCTTCTTCTTCTTCTTCTGGGTGTGCAGATGGTCTGTGTAAAATATTCTGTTCGCTTTTCTGAAATTCCTCAAGTAAGTTCTTTCTGTGTATCCCATCATCAATATTCTAATGTTGCCTGTACCACCCGAATATCACAATTAAGCACTTAATCACTGATACTGATTGCAGGTCGATGGTTGTACATTTAATTACTGTATTAGTTACATTTCAAACTAATATTTTGAGACATTTACTCCACTGCAAACATGTATTGAAAAACAAATCAGTATAATTTCGAGAATTCGAAATACACATCTGTATAATAGCGGAAAAGGAACATGTATCTATGTTATGTACATAATATTAGAAAATACATGTATACTGAATCTGAAAATAATTTTGAAAAAGTTACACCTTTGACATGTAGCCTCTCCATTGCTTTTGTCAAGTTCATAATTAAAATGACCTATTTATTTTACCTTGATATACCCCAACCCAATTACTGTATATCTTAAATAGCATTATATATACTGGGCCCTCTTGCATAAAAAGTTGCGATTAAACTCAACTCAGAAAATTAAACGCAACTCGATTTTCAACCAATCAGGATCCCTATTTGGGACTTGCGTTTAATTTTTTGAGTTGCGTTTAATCGTAACTTTTTATGCAAGAGGGCAATGGTTAAATACATTCATATGAACTCGAATATCAGTAATTCAATGTCATGCATGCTCCAACAAGGCTGAATAGTAGAAGGAATTTCTGGGTAATTTGCTTTGATTCATTGAGAGAGGTTTTCAATCTGAACATACACTGTAAAAAAAAATATCTGTAATTTTACAGCAAATCTGGTGTCAGCAGAGTCGCCATAACTTCTGATGTAAAAATACAGATTAGTTGTTATTTTTCCTATGACACTGATGTACAAATAACATCAGATTAGCTGTTATGGGTAAATACAGAACTAATCTGTATTTTTTTTCCTGTAAAAATACAGATATTTTTTACAGTGTACTGTTTCCTCGTCACTCGTTATTCGTACTTTAATATTTCAATTGATATGATTTTACGCTTCATTTAAACTTATGTTTGCTTTAGGCATAAAATCATGATAATGTAATAAAAGTGTCAATTTGAAAGTACATAAAAAGGTTACGCTCCATTCCATTCATTTTTCGATAAAAGATGACATCAGTGTATTGTGTAAATATAAGTTATATATATATATATATATATATATATATATATATATATATATACCAATATATGCAGCAACGGAAATACCCAAATGAGAGTCTACACGGGGTAGGGCCTCCCGGGTAGACCAACCCCGGGTCGATTAGGGAACATAAACATTTTACGTATGTTTCTGGCCATTTAGTCAACCCAGGGTAGATAACACTTCTAACTATTTATATCACAGGTGTCCCAGATGTTTTAATTTATTTTTATTATCAACCCAGAGTAGTATTTGTGGCCATTTAGTCCACCCAGGGTAGATAACAATTCTTCCTGTCTATATCACAGGCATCCACAAATACGAGTATGGGTTGACGACAAAATAAAACATCAAAGACATGTGTGAAATAAACAATTAGAAATGTTATCTACCCTGGTTTGACTAAATAGTCACAAAAACTACTCTGGGTTAACAAACTAAAACGTCTAGGATAATTGTGATTTAGGCAGTTGGAATTCTTATCTACACTGGGTGGACTAAATAGCCACAAATTGCCAATAAATTGAAACATCTGGGACACATGTGATATAAATAGTTGAAAGTGTTATCTACCCTGGGTTGATTAAATGGCTGGAAACATACGTAAAAAGTTTAAGTTCCCTAATCCTCACACACACGCATACACACGCACCCACACATACATCTCATAATAACTGATCTTACATAGGTGCATTATGCAAGCAATGAGTTTTACATTTGCGGTTGATATGTTATGACATTTGAGGTAAAAATGGATTTTTTTTACATCTGCAGGCGAAATGTTTTTACATTTGTGGTTAAACAGATTTTTACATATGAGGGCGATTTTTTTTTTTTTTTCTTTTTACATTTGTGGTTATTTTTTACACTTGTGGTTGACATGTATGACATTTGTGGTCATTTTGACATTTGCGGATGCAATGTTGTGGTAGATTTTTACATTTTGGGGCTCTACACCCCCCCCCCCCCCCCCCGCAAAGGATTTCTCATTCCGCTCGCTCGAATGTGCCAATAATTTGCACCAAGTAAGGGCAATATTTTATGAAAATGACCCCCTAAACTCACTCGCTACGCTCGCTTGCTCTGACAGTATATAATGAAATCAAGCAGATTGCATAAAGTATATCGGTGTAATCCTAAAGAAAACACAGGGTTAATGTACAAATTAAAAGATCATACGACATTCCCCAAAATGAATTTGCTGTGGTCATTTTCATTTTTCATTATATCCTGTAAATAAGGACTTCAGCATTGCTAAAAAAAAGTCTGAAAATTTTTGCACGCTCGCTTCGCTCGCTCGCACATGAATCGTTACACCATTAGGGCCTACACACAACTGCTAATAAGGGAAGCTGAAGTAATGAATAAAACCACAATAAAAAGAAAGAAGGTGATGCTTGATAATAACTATATCAATTAGACTGTATAGGGTTATAACAATGTCACAAAATGGTCCTTTTTCTACTTTATGTACACCCCTTGTAGGTGCCCCTTTTCGCCAAAAAGTGCCCTTTTTTGCTGGTGCCCCCCCCCTCCCAATTTGAAAGACGATCCGCCGCCCCTGCTCCTGGATGCTTGCTTATAAGCATATACTTGCTTTTTTAATACTTATGTTGAATAAATGTTCATCACCAGTCGTCATCAAACATCACTGAATTCCAGATATTTTTTTTTTTGGGGGGGGGGGTCATGATACATCAATCAGGGCGAATCCTGGTTCCTTTTGGGGTCAAAAACTTGAAAAGAGGTCACAGTAATTTTTCTTTTGTGTTCTTAAGGTAGGCTATTGTCATATTAGTTTTAAAAGGAAGCAAGGGTCGGTTTTCCACCACCCCCCCCCCCCCCCCCCCTTATGCACTAGGTTAATGAAGAGACATGTAATCACGTAATTTATACTGGTTTAATGGAAATATAATCTTCAAATGGATCTTTATGACACATCTGCTGTTCAGTTCCTTGATCATTATGCGTTCTCGGAACGGTTGATGGAGTAGAGGGGGCCGGGTCACTCGTAGGACCGTTTGATCTAATCACCGATTCATACAGGTTCCCCGCATGATCACTGGTAGACGGGTCACAAACCGAATACTCCGGCGGGAGCCCTGCACCGGCCACGCCCATCTGAAGGTGTGCAATATGCCTCACATGTAGATGAGGAGATCCCTTGGGAATCGCCGGTAGAGTACCGAACCGACTATCTTGTTCCATAGATCTGTTGATACGAGACATGTACATCCCTGTGTAGTCATTAGACGGGAAATCCCCAGGTATGACTTCTATGTAGGTGTTGTCGTCTAAACTCTTTCCTACGGCACAAGGGTATGGCATCCCACCGACAGCTCCCATTGCTGGAGTGTTGTTGGCACTGTTGAATTGCCGCTCGTTCAGCTGGACGCAATTGTTTGTCGATCCATTCATTCTCCTCCTTTTTACAAATCTAAAGAATAATAGACAAACACTTGTTAATGTTATGCTCCTTTTCGCCATTTCTGTTTCTGTTTCTCTCTCTCTCTCTCTCTCTCTCTCTCTCTCTCTCTCCACACACACACTTTCCGTTTCATCATTATTCTTAACTCCTCTCTTAAACACACACACTCTCTCTCTCTCCTCTCCCTTTCACTCTCTATCTTTCTCTCGCACTCTCTCTCTCTCTCTCTCACCTTCTTCCACCCTCTTTCTCTCTTTCTTTCTCACTTTCTCCCCCCCCCCCCTCCCCCTACTGTTTTCATCTAATGTAGACATAATTAATATTATGCAACAGCAGATATACACTGTGTTTTAACTGGAATATATATATACATGTGTGTGTGTGCGTGTGTGTGTATATATATATATATATATATATATATATATATATATATATATATATATGTAGAAAATAAAGTTCACAACATCGTATAGAATACACACACGAGGAGCATGTTTTAACTTCACAAGCGCTTTCGATTTATTCTCTTCAGGTGAAGTGAGCCTTTGATAGTTTTACATGACTTTATATACAAGTATAATTAAGGAAATACAGTAATATTCAAATGAGAACGAGGTTTCTAACATTGTCCTATAGTTGTTTTTACGACAAAATTAATCTTCAACTTAATTTTAGATTAAGCGTTGTAAGTAGGAAGTCTTTTATGTTCAGTTTGTTTGAGAATCCTAATCCATACAACTCAACACATCGTAAACATGTACAAAACTATATAAAAAGATTGATGCATTTCAACTATGTAATCCAGAAAACGATACCCTATGCATCTTTTACCATCTCTCCTCTCATTCTCTTTCTCTCTTTCTCTCTTTTCCTTCTGCCCTTCCCTCTCTCGTTACCCCTGTTCCCCCCCCCCCCCTCGTTTTCCTCGCTCGTTCTCTCTCTCTCTCTCTTCTGCTCTGCCCCCACCCCTCTCCATCACTCTGTGTCTCTTCTTAGGACTATTCACGTTCAATCCGAATGCTGGGAAATGTCCTATAACTTATCTTTTTTCTTTGTTCTTTTTTTTTACAATCACCCACCTTTGTTTGTTATTCCCATGAAGACAGGGAAACATTACATGTTTGACATCATTAAGAATCTTTGTGTAGCTTTACGATGTGTTGAGTTTTATGGATTAGGATTCTCAAACAAACTGAACATAAAAGACTTCCTACTTACAACGCTTAAATCTAAATTTAAGTTGAAGATAAATTATGTCGTAAAAACAACTATAGGACAATGTTACAAACCTCGTTCTCATTTGAATATTACTGTATTTCCTTAATTATACTTGTATATAAAGTCATGTAAAACTATCAAAGGCTCACTTCACCTGAAGAGAATAAATCGGAAGCGCATGTGAAGTTAAAACATGCTCCTCGTGTGTGTATTCTATACGATGTTGTGAACTTTATTTTCTACATATCTTTAACACTGCATTTCGTCGGAACTTTGTTCCTGAGAACATTTTGAGATATATATATATATATATATATATATATATATATATATATATTATATATTATATATTAAAGAAATATTCCATGCACTGAGAGGCTCTAGGTGAAATTATGGATTCCGAGGTCACAGGAATACCACTATTTTCTGAGGGGCGTAGCCCCGAAGAAAATAGTGTTATTTCTGTCACCGAGGAATCCATAATTTCACTAGTGGCTCGAAACAGTGCATGATATATTTGTTTTATATCCCTCCAACGAATCTTGAAAAAATAATGATAAAAATGTACCGCAGTTTACACAGTGGTCTATGAGGCAGATACCGATAACACTTTTCACACGTTATCGATGAAAAACCACTGATCGATCGCATATCTGTGACGACATTCAAGGTATAGAGCACTATAACATGAATGACGTCATGATAAAGCACATTTTTCTTCATCGGCATCGGTATTATCCATTAATGAGGGATATAAATATGTATATCTTTATGAAAAACGATTCCATTAAATTTACTTACTTGTATAGGAAACAGAGAAACATTGCAATGATAAGAACTAACACTGCGCCAGCCACAATGCCGATCAGAGCTCCGCTCGGCAATCCTGTTCGGTGTGAGAGAGAGAGAGAGAGAGAGAGTATAAATACACAATGAACAATTATTCGTTAAAACAACCGACGGACTTATCGAACGAGATTCAATAGTCCACAAAATTGTCTACAATTTTCCTAAAATCCCCGCCACCATCCCCCCCCCCCCTCCGAAAAAGTACGTTCCCAGATTTTAAAAGTTTTTTTTCAGACATTCTATATAGGGATGGAGATAGATTTGTAGATGACCACAAAAGAGAAAGAAAAGCCCTTAACATTTTAACTTTTGAGGGTCAGAGCTTTTTAAAACTAAATCGTCGAGTGAGTCGTACGACCCGTAGAAGATTACAAGATTATCTTGGATTGGATTTAATGTCAATTGAGTTCAGAGATGGCTGTCATCCCCCCCCCCCCCTCCCCTGGAGACGCCCCTGCTTATTAGTCTACATTACAATACAACGTTTTGTACCTGTTTTACAATCCAGATCTGCCAGCTGAATCCATTCCCCTGAAGTCCCATCGCATCTCCAAACCACGGATGCATCTTTCTCATCACACTCTATCGTGATAAGATCCTCTGGCATGTAGACACTTTGAGATTGCATAACATGGCTGAGCGGGTGGTCAGGTAATGGACAGGTAATCTCTGTAGATGAAATCAATGTGTAACAAATTCACACATATACTTAAAACAAATATTACGTGTTTCAGTCAATAAAGAGCATACTCTCACAGAAAATACAGTTGATTTGGGAATGAAAGGGCAATAACTGCCGAATACCTCTCTCCACAGGATCGATGCCCCTAACTTCAGAAAGTGCAAATAATCTCAAAGCCATCGGGTGTTTATCTTTCTAGGGCTTGATACATTTTGTTTCTGCAGAAGGTCATCTGCTATTTCCAATAGTACTTTTTGATCGAAGAAATTGTTTGTTGTTAAGGGGACCAATAATCCCAAAATAGTTTTGCTATTTACGTTCAGGGGAGCGTTTCATGAAAGGAAGTTGTCGGATATTTTGTCCGACAACTGTTATAAGCTACTGAAATCCTTGCATCTGATTGGCTGAGAGCAAATTTGTCGGATAAAATATCTGACAGGTCCTTTCATGAAACGCCACCCAGGATTCCATACTGGTATCCCATATTCTAAGTATCAGCTTTAAATAGCATTTCTGTATTAACATATGCTGATATGCAACCAGTGCGAATAACTGAACTGCATTCAAAATGAAGATCGAGAGACTTTTAGTAGACTCGTTTACGCACTCGCATAAACATGATAAAAGTCGGGAGTTAACTCAGAGGAAGTTTCCCTGAAGGCTTCTGATTCAAAATCGTCTGTTCCTTAATAAGCCCTCTAATTGTTAACCATTCAAATGTCTCATATATTTTTATTAAAAGAAATACATATTATCAAGACTATTATTTTTATTATGATTTGTCAACTTCAATTCATTCTAAAGCTTTTGGAGGATTGCCTACCTGTCTCGCAATATTGTCCAGTATATCCCGACTGGCAGACACACCAATAGTTAGGGTCACCGGGCATGGTACGGCAGGTGCCAAACACGCATTGAGCAGTAAGACATACCTCACCTAATGTGTGAGAAAATTTGTTTTATAGTTGAGAAAAATATTAAATACAATGTTTGAATACAATGAGCAGTTGTATTTCTTCATTATTGAATGCTGTGCCGTGAAACATGATAAGAGCCTACACATTTAAGTAGGCCTACAATTTTTTTTTTAATAATTATTCGTATTTTTGAAAAGGTGCTAAAAATAAAAATTAGATACATCTATCACATTTCTAATGAAACATCTCCTGAATTCGAAACCCTAAATCTTCATGACTGAATTGTGAACAGAAATTAATAATTACTGTTCTAACGATAAAACAGGGGCACAGTTCCATTATGTTCTGTGATGAAGTGCAGTTAAATTACGTTTCACTAAATCTACCAAGAACAAATGAACGTTCGCCAGAATGGGAATGGCGTGTTTGCACTAAGACACTTAGAACAGTAAGAGAGACAGGCGTTTTTGGAGGACAAAGAAACTACACCCGTATCAGTGAGCGCGCATAACCGGTCTTGATGGTCACAATGTAATGCAACATCGAGTTATTTCATCTAGTTTTCATTCATTCATTTGGAAACATAAAATAATATAAGTGTTGCCAACCATATGTAACTACTGATTCCACATTGAGACTAAAGGAACCATCTGCCGATTGCCAGACACCAGTTTGCTGAAGTCCTAGCGACGTCTCCGCTGTTGCAGATTGGTCGTTCAGGATACTCCTGTCAGAGTTGTAGATCTTGACCTCGAACTCCACCACGATGCTCCCCTCCTTAAATTCAGTGATGGCAAGTTCCCAGTCATTGCTTAGTGTACTCAAGGTACTCGTAAAAGCTTCGTTTATCTAATACAATGATAAATTACACCGGATTTAAAGATTATTTTTAGATCTCGTGGTGCAAAGGACATTTGAATGGAACTTCTCGTATTTGTTCTCATATTGTTCCACTTGTATCTTAAGGTACAAATGCCAGATATGTTTCGTCCGGGATTTGCTGATGAATTCTAGTGTAAACGTTTGACAGGAACGCCAAATCAGCATCCTGCAATGAGAGAATTTCCATTCTAACCAGCGATATATATGGTATTTAACTTCGAGAGGAAAAACTTGACAGCAGTTTAGAATTCCTGATTATCTAACAAAATCGAATGTATATGGCGAAAGGCTTTTAGTTCTTGGCCATTTTGGCTGTGAAACCTCTGCAGTACTGACATGACAGGATGGGGCACGGTTGAGTTAGACTGTCTAATCAAATAAGCCAGAGTCTTGCAAATGTGATCCTATCCACTGTTAAGATATAGTTCCATGCCTGGTACTGTCTGTATCCAGTGTAGCTCACCCTTAATTTCTCTGCATTTTACATGAGGCAAAAAAACCGCACTCGCAACAAATTTAACATATACATCATTTTAAAGCTCAACTGAAATAAATCACATCATATGAAGAAACTATAAAGCTCTAAGGAAAATGTGAATGTACACTCTTAAAAATCCCGGGTCAAATTGACCCGGAAATCAGTCCGTTGGGGCCACACTCCTTTCCGGGTCAAAAATGACCCGGAATAAGGTCCGATGTGGCACAGAAAGGACCAGATCTGACCCAGAAATGGTCACATCGGCCCTTATTCCGGGTCATTTTTTGACCCGGAACGGAGTGTGACCCCAACGGACTGATTTCCGGGTCAAATCTGACCCGGGATTTTTTAGAGTGTAGATCTATAAACGTCTTGCACTTTGGTGAAGCATCCTTTAGTGCAATGCTCACAGTGTGCCTCAAAACAGCAAAACATAAATCACACAACATATTTGTAAAGGGGAAATTAGGAAAAGAAAGCTTACGACTTGGTAGGAAGTTGTCTCCATAGTCCTGTATGCATCTGACATTGGATCATTGAGTTCATCAGTAAATTCAACAACTTCACCGTTTATCCGTGTAAACCGCACAGAACCACCAACAGACTGTGAGACTAATAACAAAAAAAAAATGACTAAAACTTTAAAAAAAAGATTAGGTGCAGCATTCTCAATAAATTCCAAAAACGATATTCAAATATAGAGTCAACCAAAGTTTTGAAGAAATGATAATTCAGATAAGATGTAAAGTTTTACATGCTGCAATTCATTCAAAAAACTATCAACCAAAATCTCTAGACCTAAATGAAAATATAAATTGTGCTTCAGAACAGGATCTCAAATCTAATCCCATGAAAATTCCACTTAACTCTTAGTGGAATATTGTCACCTCTGATGTTGAAGGAGGGCTTTCTAGATTTTCTTTTTTGTATTTTACATAATGGCTAAACATTCAAAATATCATTTGCTTTGTAATCCGACAGACTAAGGAACGAAGTCCTGGGTAAGGCCTTGCCTATAGAAACTTAGACACATACCTAGTATGAAAACACATTTAATTTAGTTTTAAAACTAATCAGCCAGTAAAAGAATAATTAATTCATGAATTACATTTGCAGTCACCGTTTCTCCTTTCTGAGCTTTCCAAACAGTCACACTGAAATCCTCCGTTCTCATTTGTGCAATCCTCGTTCACCCTACACGCATCACTGCGAAGACATTCGTTGATATCTGAAGGAAGCAAAATATTAGGTTACCTTGGGCCAAGAGTAAGGGAAGTGGGTTACAACCTACCCCTTAAAAACCTTCAATCAACAAATTTTAGATTTTTAACCCTTTTCGGAGAGAAAAGAACATGTAAATAGTGTGACTGACAAGGGCTATTTTTGTTGTTGTTGTTGCTGTTGTTGATGTTGTAATTTTTGCTGGTTCGTTAGAAGATTTCGGGAAACTTGTCGGTATATTTGGTGCGACATCCTCCCCCATTTTGAAATTGTCTGGAGACGCTCCTGCTTAGAGTTTGTGACATTTGGAAAGGAATTTGTAAGAAAATCATATTTCATCTTCATACTTCCTATTAAAAAACTAAATTTTTTCATGACATTCTTTTTTCATCACATTCCTATGATTTGAATTTTTTGAAATATTACTCTAAGATCTATTGTACAAACCTTCATCACAAGTATCTCCAGTGTAACCTTCCATACACTCGCATGCAAACCCTAATAATTCATCCACACAGGTGGCACCATTGACACACGGTGACGGATCACAAAAGTCGATATCTGAAAAAGAGAAGACGGGTGTCAGTTCTCAATTCTTATCATGTGATAGCTCAATTTGATTCACAAGAAGCTTTCTCTATCAATTTATGTTGTTTTTTCCTTATTATGATATTCTAATCATGCTAATCAATGATTCCTTTAAAGCACATGTACCTGTTTATTTCCGCAGAAATTGAGTCTTCTTCGTCCTTTTTAGATTTTATTTCATTTGATATTGATCGGTTTCTATATCATCTTTTTCGAACACATATTGTCATATAGATTTGAGCATTAATGTACATACCAATTTCACAATTATGCCCTGTGAATCCGGCCTGGCAGCTACACTCGTAAGACAACGCCCCCGTGTCGGTACAACTACCGTTAATACAGGGTGATGACGCACATTCGTCTATATCTATATTTCAGAAAAATACAAACATCTTCTTTTTTTTTTACTGCTTCACACAAGAAAGTGCTGATTTAAGCTTGTTATTGTATTCAAATGGCTCATGAATCAGCCCAAACACTTTGTGAACTGATTCGATTCATTACATGCTGTATTAGTACATAGTTAATTCATACCCTTTAAATGTATTTGGTACACGCTTTCATGAAACTGATGGATAATTTAAAAGCATTATGAGGTTTTATATGTTTGTAGTAACAAAAAGTAGCATTTATTTCTCTTACCCTAAATCGCGAGGAACGCTTCAAAAATGAGCTTCATTACACAAATTTGAACTGAGTGGATAACTTAAAGACATGATGACATCAAAAAAGTAATTATTTACCTTCTTCGCAGTATACTCCCGTGTAGCCTGGTTCGCATATACAAACAAATTTGGTCTCCGGTTGACGGGCAGTCACGACGCATTCCCCTGTTTCATCACAGAGATTGAACCCTGGACAAGATGTATCTTAAAGAAGAATGGAATTCATCCATGTTTAAATAAAATTGAAATAATTGGTAGATATTCTCTATACTGAAATTTCCTCAACCTCTCCTAACCCCCCCCCCCCATACATACTCACATACACACACATTTCGCCCTTTTTAAATGATATGTGGTCGCTGCTATTGTTTGTTCAAGAAAATCAGAACTTAACATGTAAGGCAAGAACCCTATTACCACAATAATTTATTTCTTCTAGTTATCGATGGTCGCACAAGAAGAGAAAGTACACAACACAACATTATAACTATTAAGATATTCCGATATCTTCAGTGAAAGAGCATAGATACAGAGGCCATGGGGGCATTTGCCTCTCCCCTTTTATATGGTGGAAAGATTTCTAAAGAGAGAGAGGGGGGAGGAAACGGAGAGCATTTTCTCTCGCTTTTGATAGATCCGATGCCGTCCCCAAGCCAATCTCGAAGCCCCCGCCCCTCCTCCCCCCCCCCCAAAAAAAAAACCCCCAGATAAAACAACAAACAAACAGTGTCCACTTAATTTGTTGACTCACAGGGCCCATATTTACCTGCATAGATGTGTATTTCGCCAGGGGTGGGCAAATAACGGTCCACAAGATGCAGCGAAGCACTTGGAAAGTCAGCTACATACACGCCGTCGAAGTTGAAGTCGGAGAAGTAAAAATCTTCAAAATACTTGGCAATACCGAACGGATGGATATCCAGAGTGCCTAAATCAATGTGTGAGAGTCGCGTCATGTCATCCAGATAAATACTTTCGATTCGGTCCAACGTTGGATCGGTCCAATACAGCCTCCTTTCTGTAAAATACGTTAATAAGTTAAGTAACAAAGGGAGTATTTTCAACATTTTTCGCTCGATGCCATTTAAAAAAAGCATTCATTAACATTTAATAATTTAAGCTTTTCTCTTTTTCCTAATTGGAATTTTCTGAAACGTTAACCGTGTGCACGGACTCTTTTCTCAATAATTTTCTCTTTTTTCATTTTAATGCTTTTATTCAAATTATTTCTCTTACTATCACGTTATTATCCACACTAATTTTTATGTCAGGGTTGACTTTCCCCTCTAACCTACCTGCAGAGTCCAGACATATTCCGTTTGGACTTGCAAGATCTGAATCTACCAGGATTTCTCGACCTGTGCCATCCGGATTGATCATCTCAATTTTCGGGCTTGGTCCTTGCTCGGTCCAGAAGATTTTCCTTTCATAGATAACAAAATGGATTGGGAACGGGTTTTTTTTTTAATTTTTTAATCTGTGTGATGCTGCAATTAAGTATGTGCATAAAACCATGGTAATGCCGATCTTAATTTGTTGCTGAGACTCATCATCAGAAAGTCTTACTTTTAAGAACCTTTTTATATTTCTTTTGTGTACATTAATCAAGGTAATTCTTCCTGAAAGAATAGACCAAACAATTAACAGATTCATATTCATGCCTCAAGAGAAGAATGTTACGAAATTATTTTTGCCACTATTTTGCCAATATAAGCTCAAATTAATCAATCTTTATGCATTCTCCAATCAAAAAAATACAAGCAGTTTATATTCAAGGTGTGTTATTCATGCCTCAAGAGATGAACATGACGAAATATATTTTTCCTCTTTTGCCAATTTAATATCAAAACAATTTTTATTCCTGTTATTCATTCTCCAATTTAAAAAATACGTTCCAAAAACATAAAATACATTCAAACTAAGACATACATGACATATAGTTGCGAAATTGCGAACTTTGCAAAAGAGGAAAATCAAAAATGGATGTAAAAGATCAACTATACGTTCTATCTTGGAATGCATAATTAGTATCCATACTTTCGTATTGTTGAGTAAACTAGGCCGGCTGCGTTGGTATTGAATCCCGTAGCTATCAAATCTTGGCGATTGGAGCCATCAAGGTTCGCCATCTCGATCACATCGTGATACTGGTCCGCCCAGTAGATCTTGTTATCATCCAGGTTAAGGGCGATTCCATAAGGATCTGCAAAGTCAAAAAAAAAAAAAAAAAAAAAAATATATATATATATATATATATATATTAAATGACACGTTAATCGTCGAAAAATTCAACAGAGGATGTGATTTAATATGGGCTTTCAAACTGATTTAAATTAGCTTTCATTTACTTTCCATGAAGTTTTTAGTCAGATCCTGACTCAGAGATATCACGCTTGAACAGTGTTGAATATCACATAACGTACGGACAGCATATATCTTTCCCGATGCCCCACTGACCCCAATCCTGTAAAGGTGTTTGATCATAGAGATACTACTAAAATTTAGATATCAATTCGCATTTCTGTCTGTCTCTCTGTCTCTCTCTCTCTTTCTATCTCATGGCTTTACTCATTATCAATAATGGACGTTTTATGAAAGAAACTTTCAAAAGAGCCCGACCAAAATAAAGGAATAAGGATTGGAAAGCGTCTGTATTGGAGAGAGACTGCGAGGGAGATTAACTAATTTGGCCCACTACCAACACTTCTCTATTTGTTTGTTGTTGTTGTTGGGTTTTTTTCCTATCACCATTGTGATATCATGCAAAACTGATACTTGACATTTACATTGTTAGTTGTTTGCCCAGCAACAGCACAGTTAGTCAGTCATGGATGAATGCATGTGATGGGGAGCAGAATCTCCGACCACATATTGCTACTTAGGTAATTAAATAGTAAATGGCAGGCTTTGCTGCCGCATTATGATGATGATCATAATGTCTATCGTGAAAATGGGGTTTACCCATTCATTCGCACATTATTAATTTGCCTGCTAAAATGGTTATGATTATTAAACTATTAAAGGGCTATTCGTGTCGATAATGAATACAAGTTTTGAGCTTTGTAATATCTATGTTGATAATATTTTCTGTACTCTTTCTGTTTCATTTCTGAATGATTTGAAGAAAAAATGCTTGTTAAAAACAAAGTAACAAGGACTGGAGACAGAAATCATCAGAGATTGATTATTTTTTCTATTAGCGCTTTAGATGTGGAAGAGTAAAAATACACTTTTTAGGAGTCATGTTAGGGATCAATAGCTTCGGAGTTGAATTCACTACAAAGAAGTTGTTGAATTACTCTTTTGAAAATGGATTCCACAATTTTGAGGGTGGGATTATCACTCCAACTGAAGTGATCTCTAATATTACTCTTTAAAAAAATGGATATCTACTCTTGTACATTGAGAGAGTAAGTTTAACGCATTAACTTATATTTTGTTATTTCTATTATTATTACTGTTATTTTTTACTATCATTATCATTATTATCATTACTGTTGTTGTTATTATTATTATCATTATTATTATTATCATTATCATCATCATTATTGTCATTACTGTTGTTGTTGTTATTATCATCATTATTATTAATATTAACATCATAATCCTATCAATATCGTTACACGAAATTGGCACCTACATTCGAAATTCGCCGGGATGCTTATTGGGTCCAACTGGGCAATGACCTCTTGCATAGATCCATTCATCGCAGCCCTATTGACTGTATGCAAAGAGGCATCTGTCCAATAGACGATCTCGGTCACAGGATCAAACTCCACACCTGCTGGGAGTACAAGCCCTGTGAAGGGGAGTCTGCTGAAGGAGGTGTTGACGAAACTTAACCCGTCGGTTTCGGCCATGAGGATGGAGGCATTGTAAGCATCCGCGACAAAGAGCTTGTCAGCTGCAAGTGAATAATAATTTTATCAAATTCGTCGAGATAAGACATTATTACCGGTATTCATTGCAGCAGACTATATGTTAAACTTGGACTAACTTAGTGAGGAAGCGTTGCTTGATAATAAACATGAGCAACGTTATACGAATAGTATTAGCTGATCAATTAGTCATGGACATTTCCTTCTTCAATGTAAGGTTTTCCCGATATTTACACTTCATACTTCTCTATCAACCATACGATTTAGCATTTCATTTTCATCGTGAATTGTCATTTTGAGTTGCGGGAAATTTTAAAAATGTATTCAATCCCATTATGCAGAATAAATAAAAAGAAAGAACAATACATAAATATATTATTAGTGAATAATAAGGTTAAAATTTTCATTCTATAGAACTTTTCAGAAATATAGAAAATTTTAGTTAAATTGCCCTTATCATGGAAGCTAATAATATTCGTAATCACTAAGGGGCATACATGAGTAATTCATCCGCTCGCGATGCATTTTGGACAGATGATGTAATGGTAGCTGAGCAAAAACATTCGTAAAATTGAATACTTGTCGGCTGTAAAACTATTCAAGATAAATGGTGTTTAGAAGTCATATTCTGTCATATTTTACCGTATGTGGAAGCTTCAACGCCTTGCTGTATTTTAGAGGAATTATTTGATCTGCAGTGCATTTCCACTGTTCACAGCAGTGAAAAGTGTCGCAGTTAGTGATAAGCCTCGTTTCAGCCTTCACAGAAAGGGCAGCACATCCGGGGGGCAGGGGGCACAGCCCCCCCCCCCACTTTTTCAAGTACCCCAAAACGTGCCCTATTTATTTCTGAAAAATGCCCCCTTTCTCTCTGATAAGTGCCGTTTTCATTTTTGCTACTAAATGTGCCCCTTTTCTTTTCTAATAAGTGCCCTTTCCCCTTCTGATAAGAGCCCCTTTTTAAATCAGATAATTGCCACCTTATCTCTCTAATAAGTGCCCTTTTCTCTTTCTGAAAAGTGCCCCTTTTAAAATCTGATAATTGCCACCTTATCTCTCTAATAAGTATCCTTTTCTCCTTCTGATAAGTGCCCCTTTTCAAATCTAAATATTGCCCCTTTTACTCCCTTATATATGCCCTTTTCTCCTTTGATAAGTGCATTTTTACTTCTGATAGGTGCCCCATTTCCGTTCTAATAATTTTGTAGTACCATCAGTGTAGTTCCTATTCTGTTAGTTAAAACGATTTTTGTAGAGATTATTTAAATATGAATTTTTGATGTGCTTCAATTTAACACGTGTTCCTATCGGGGCCCGAATAACTCGTGTGTGCTTTAAATTAGCTCCAGTCCGCGGATATTATATTAATTATTCATATAGCATCCGTGGACTGGAGCTCTCGGCGGAATTTCTCCGTATAAGGGAGAAGGCGCACTTGTCTATCTGTGCTGCACGATCACTAAAGCTGTATCGCGCGTTCTCTACACCCATTGTGAGTTATATTGATTTCTCCCTGGGCTGCGCTTTCAAACGGAGGTAGGGACTTCCCCCTCTGCTTGGTATGCCCCTGACTACGATATGTCCTCCCATACTGCAGGGGCCGTTGAGCGTTTTTGAAAGTGGGGGCTGACTTTATTTCAGTCATTAATGACAATTTTCGAACCTTTTTTCCGAGGTTTTATGACACGTGTCTACTCAAAAGAGTGGGGGGGGGGGGGGGCTGCAGCCCCCCAGCCCCCCTCCCCCCTCCCCACCCCCAGTTCCGCGGTCCATGTACATAACAATAGTTATGAATATATACTGATTGGGCATACACGCCTTATAAATCTCTCTCTCTCTCTCTCTCTCTCTCTCACACACACACACACACACACACACACAAACAGCAAATATACTTTCCTACGCAGCTACCTCCGAACAACACTACCAAAACATTACGAAGTAGGAAATACTGCTCTCTTCAGTGCGTATCAAAAAAATTACACACTGAAAATATCCTCAAAAATCATAATTTCACAATATCCATACGATGTTTTCTTATACATTTATGGGTGATGGTCTGTTTCATCGGATGACACTTTGAGTATTGACAATATTTTACGCTGGAGTGGATAATGTACTTTTGTAAAAACATCCACTTGGCGTATCCAGAAATTGATAAAGGGGAGGGGGACAGGATGCTGCCAAGACAGGGTTAAATGTATCTGGACAGCTCCGTTCTTGTACAAACATGCTGAGCATAGCAAGGGTTGTACTGTTTTTTCACCCTGGGCCTTCAAGAAGGAGCTACACCAGCTTTACCAATTGGATACGCCACTGCCCCCATATCACAGCCGCAACCATCATTGCAGGTGGTGTCTTTTCAGCACGAATCATCTGCATCAATACAAATTTTTGCCTCAAGAGTGTTGGAAAGACTGAATGCAATAACGGGAGGAGAACCCTAACATTTACATGTTTTCTTCTTCATATTTCTTATTACAGTTACAAAACCCCCAAAACAACGTCTTGTATAACAAATAAGGATTTAAAAGCGAATAAACTTTATTGATAAGAATAATGTTTTAACAATTTTTCACTTCAATATGTACAGGTGAAAGACATCATCATGCATTACAGTGCATCCTTTCTGCATGTCTTAGAGAGTAACGCATCCTCGACTGGTTGGAAGAGATGGGGCAAAGACAGAAATAACTTTAAATGGTCAAAACCGGATTTTTGAAAATCTCTCTTCTTGAAAATAGAACATTTGAGGTCCATCTTCCTGTAATGCAGTGCAATTTTCATCTTTTCAACAAGCTTCAGTCAAAAATGAAATTGTGTGCAGAAAGACATAATCTGCAATGTTTTGTGAGGGGCGTTTGTACGTTGTGCGCGCGCGCGTCTGTGTGTGTGTGTGGGTGTGTGTGTGTGTGTGTGGAAAGGAGGGGTGGGGATTTGCAGCTACGTATAGGATTAAGGATTAAATTATTGTTCAAATCAGTTATTGATAGTTGACAGAGAACATGCAGTTACTGCCTGATACGCACTTCGATCATATTCAAGACTCAGCCATTTTTTGCGCAAACCAATTTTGGCGAGTTTTCCAACAATAGCCAGTACTAACAGTACTAACTCTAGTTTAAAATATTGTCAATACTCATAGTGTCACCAGATGAAACAGACCCTCACCCCCCCCCCCCCCCTCCAAAACAAAAAAAAATGTGGGACGTTTCACGATTATGATTTTGGAGGATATTTTCAAAGTGTGTACTTTTTTTTATACGAACTGTATATACCCATTTCTAAATACTACCCTCTACTGAAAAGAAGTTGCCCTGGAATTGTTGTTGGGGTGTCCTACATGTCCTATAAAGTAGATGTCCTATATATATCACGATAAAAACTACTTTCGAAAAATGAACTCAAGGGCAATTTCAAAGGCCTATTGTACTACCCATAGAGATCAGGTTCGGATTACGTAATACGCCATTGTAATGTTCGCACATTTCTAAAGGTGATAGACAGGGCTATTGAAAGTGCCTTGAGTTGATTTTTCGAAAATAGTTTTTATCGTGTTATTTATAGATATCATACAGGATAGTTGTCTTGGGGGAAGTTGTCTGGCCCTGGGTTTAATGTCCTAGGGCGAATGTTCAGTTCAGTGACCTTTAGCACAAAGAGTAGCGTTCAAACAAAATTCTATTATTTAAAAAAATCAATAAGTCGTTTTACCAGAAGGAGAAGGAAAGGGAGACAAAGGAAAAGATGGGAAGACATAATAAAAGATTGGACAGACCTATACTTTGGCAATTCCCAAAGTATGGCGGGGAAAACAAGATGACAAGAAATGGTCAAAATATTTTGACCGCCCCCTGTAGGGCCAGGAGTTTAAGCAACATGATGATGACAATTAATTATTATGATTTTTAATTGCGTTTTAACGCAACTCTTTATGCAGGAAGATCCCCAAGGGTTATTATCAGGGGCAGTGGCATTGGAGCTAGTTATCCTGGACAAACATTGTCTGAGTGGTTGTCCAGTGGGGAGTTGTGTTGTCATAGAATTGTAAAATTTTTATTTCATTTTGTTTTCTCTTCATCTCTCTCTCTCTCTCTCTCTCTCTCTCTCCTCCCCCCCCCCCCCCTCTCTCTCTCTCTCCCTCTCCCCCCCCCCTCTCTCTCTCTCTCTCTCCCCCCTCCCCTCCCCCCCTCTCTCTCTCCTCATTCTCATTCAATCATTAAGACTGCATTAACCTTTTAGGGTAAAGAGTGTGATACTCACTGCAACTCGACGGTGAAACAAAGAGGAGTATAGTCATTAACATGATGATGCAACACCGCCTCGGAATGTCCATTATGATGTTCATTTCTGTTCGACATTGAGAAATAAAAATGGTAGAACAAGCTGTCATAAATAATTGCAAACAGGCACGTTCCGTTTCAACTTGCAAGAAAATACAAAAACTCTGAACTTCTAACCATAAAGCCAATAAACTTTAAAGGGCCCGTGCCATACAAATGCAAGTTGATACCTGTTGGTGTGCAGTCTACATTCAATTCAATTCAAACTAACATTTATTTTCTTCCATTGATTTTGACAACATTCAACATCTGTTCGAATAGTACAATTTACATGCATATAAAGTAGTATCAGTACAATCAAGAACTTGAAAAATTACAGGGAAGAAGGGGCGATCCCAATAAGCAGATACTTGTAGCGGGTACGCCTGAATACACAAATACAATATAATTTAATACAGGAAAAGAAGAAAGGGGCAGACAAAGAGAGGGAGAGAAGAGGATAGGGAACTTGGAGTAGAGAGAAAGGAAGAGGACTGCAACATAATTATAATCATAATGGAGTTGTATGGCATGAATGGTATCCATGGATAATACAGTGGCAAGATATACGGTGAGAGTAAAATATTGAAATATTCACAGGCATTCTTACAAAAAGATACTGGAAACAGGTTAGGATGATAGTAATTGAGCATAATAATCACCATGAACTATAATCCGATATCATACACTTTTTTAGCTTCCATGAGAAGCTTAACAGAGACACAGAATTTCTCATGGATGCAGGTAAATCGTTCCAAAGCTTAGGGCCGGTGAAACGGATATCATGTTGAAAAATAAGTTTACGGTGTTCGGGAAAATAGATTTCATCAGTTCATCTGGTACCATACTTATGAATATCTGAAACACGTTGGAAAAGGCCACAGAACTGAGAAGGTAATTGTGAGTTTAGACATTTATATAACAAGGTACGCTGTTGAAGTTTATTTATATCTTGAATGCGAAGCAATTTAAGAGATTTATATAAAAGATCGCTACCTGATATGATACGTAAAATCTTGTTTTGCAGTATACATAGCTTCTTAACATTAATTCGATATGTATTTGCCCATACTACGTTACAATAAGATAGGTACGGGAGAAGGAGCAGTAAAGTACGCGTTATCTTATTGTTTATAAAAACACCAAGAAATTTAGTAGTTTCAACTCTAGGTAAGATGCGATTATTTAGTATGATTTGTACAAAGCTAAAATCTGGAGCCTTTGGAGGGTTGCAGAATATTATGTAGTTACATTTCTTGTATTAACTTACTAGCAGCAAACCAATCGCAAACTTTCAATAAATCAGTGTTTACAGTTTTACATAAAACATCAATATTTTTATAAGAATATAGAAAATTTGTATCATCAGCGTAAAGAAAAAAAGTTTACAGTTTCACATAAAACATCAAGATTTTTTACAAGAATATAGAAAATTTGTATCATCAGCGTAAAGAATGAAAGATAGTAGATTGGATGATCGGTAAATGTACAAACAGAATGAAAAGAAGGGGGCCTAACAGAGAGCCCAGGGTAACACCGCATGTAATTTCTTTAAAGTTTGACTGAGAAGAATTATACACTGATGGCGATTATGAAGGTAGCTATGAAAAAGATCGTGTGGAGTCCCACGAATGCCATAATAATTAAGTTTAGATAGTAAAATGTTGTGGTTAATAGTGCCAAAGGCCTTTGACAGATCAATAAATACACCGATATCGAATGAGTTGTCTTCAAGTGCATCAATTATTTTGTTGGCAAGTTCCAAAAGTGAAAGTTGTGTTGAGTGTTCTTTTCGGAAGCCAAACTGATTTGTGAAAAGACATTTATGCTTTTCCAGGAAATTATATGTTCTATTGTAAATTATACGTTCAAAAATCTTAGAAAAAAACAGAGAGTACTGAAATAGGTCTGTAATTGTTAACTTGTTCTTTGACTCCACTTTTGAAAATGGGGGTAACCCTTGCTATTTTCATTTTTTCTGGGAATTTACCGGTACTAAGTGATAAATTACATACGTGGCACAGTTGTTTACATATTAGATCAATAACAACTTTAACAATTTGGGGGAGCATTTGTCTAGACCAGGGGCTTTGTTATTCTTAAAGGCTTTTACAATGTTACAGATCATTATCCGTAACAGGAGACATAAACAACGAGTTTGGGTTTGGTTCTGGTAGATATTGTCTAAAGTTAATATTGCTTTGGGGTGCGAGATTACTTAAACTAGAACCAATATTTACACACACAAAAATCATTAAAGGCATTAGCGATTTAGCGATCTTTTGAGAATCTGTTGACATTTCACCATTACATTCTAAAGTACTTGAAATTTGTTGTCTTTTCTTGTTTAAAAAATGAGCTTATTAATCGCCACATACCATTAACATTATGTTTATATTGATTAAATTTGTCTTTATAATAGTCGATTTCGCCGGTTTATTCAACGAATTCACTCGGTTACGTAATTCCTTGTACTTCTTTTCGTTATTTTTAGACGGGTTATGGAGAATTTTTTTTATATAAATTATTTTTATATTGAATTGACTGTAGTAAATCATCAGTCATCCATGGTTTTAATTTTCTTTTATTTCTTTTATATAGGCGTTTCAAAAGGAAAATTGTTATCATACAATCTATGGAACTTTGCCATAAATTCATTATGGGCTTGACTTGCATCCTGTATGAGCATGATGTTATCCCAACATGTATTCTCAATTTCATTTTTAAAATGAATTATATTATTTGATGAAAACATCCTACGGAGAACAATGACCGGCAAGGTCGTCACTTGAGCAGATTTCATAGAAGTTATATGGACTATTGGTAAGTGATCAGAAATATCGGAGTATAATAATTCGCTTGTAGTAGGTAAATGGAAATGATTAGTAATTATATTATCTAAGATGGTAGCAGTAGACTCAGTTATTCTTGTCGGTCTTTGATTTAGTGGGATGAAAAAGTTACTAAACAGCCAATTTACAAAGTTTTGTACTTGGTTATTTGAGGAAAGCTTCAAAATATCTACATTGAAATCACCCATTAAATATATTGCTCTCATATTTTGATATCTAAACTTCTAAATAATTATGTTTCATAGATTTTTGAATATTTTTTAAAATGATTTTCTAAAACCTGCTAAGCCCCGCCGACTTAAAAAAATCCTCCAGATCACATTTCCCCTGTGAGATTATGTGTCAATCATCAGTCAGCTAATAGCAATTTTGCAAGTGAATGTGGCATTTAACTTTGTCAAAGCTGACATCTGTTACAATACAACATACAATATCACTATAGGAGTTGCTATGTCAGGCATGCTGCAGCATCAGCAGGAAAACAAAGGCAGTGAGGAGGTATTGTATGAAAGCATGCAATTCTTTTATGAGCGTGTGCTGAGCTGGGGGAAATTACGTGCCACTCTCTATTCTACAAGACATTGTTTAAATATCAAAATATGAGACGTAAAAGAACTATGTAGGACTGCACACCAAAAGGTATCAACTTGCGTTTGGATGGCACGGGCCCTTTAAGGTTATGGAAGGATTGCATTCTTTTCTTTGCAAAGAAGCATTTTCTCACAAAAATAGAATATCATACGTTTAGTCAACTGTTTTATTATCAGAATGCAAATCTTCCCTTTGTTGAATAATTCAAAGAGTGACTTACTTTTCCACCCTCTACCATAGCCTCAAATATTGAATAACAATCGATGTCATACACAGTCATATACAATAGTGAAATTATTTCTGGAGTACATGCAACTCTTTGAGGGGGTATTACAATATTCTGACTGACAATTGGATGTGTTCGAACGATTAGTAGTTGGCCTGACAACAACACAATTTGTTATGGGTTAATGCTTGTATCGTGGGAGGCAGGATCTCCGAAAAAATCAATAACAAATGGCTGGCTTTGCTGCCGCTTATGATGTCTACACACCGGCGTAGCCATTTGGGCCTGGGGGTACGTGTCCACCCCCACAATTTCCTGTGCCCCCTACGTGCCCCCCCCCCCCCATGAATAATCCAGACCCATCAGCAATTTAGTGATCTGCCCCCATTTACTGTCCCATTATGCCACCAGTGACAAAAAAGATGTAAATTAACTTCCCCCCCCCCACGAACAACGATGACGATGTCACAATACCCATCCCTCCACCTCATGCAGCAAAACAGGACAACGAAATCGCCTACTGTGCCCTCTTACAGAAAGGCGGTGCCCCCCCCCCCCACCCCCCTCGTGCACCCTACTGAAAAAAATCCTGGCTACGCCTCTGTGTCTACAGTGAGAATATGGTTTACCAACTGATTTGCTCTCGCCTTTAATTTCTTTGCTACAATATTAAAGGCCTATAAAAGGCCTAATATTTAAGACGACATTGAATATTTGGTTCAGCTGCATGATATTTCATTTTGATCACATTATCTTGTTTTTTCCTGTTTCATTTCTACAATGATTTGACAATTTACTCAGAAATATCCACGGTTTTAGTGCTATCACCAATCCCTTTAGCACTGGAAGCATAATTATCTCTCAATGTTTCGGCGATAATGGCGATTGCATAGCAAAATAAGATTAATGCTGCCTAACGGCTTTGCTTTTCAGTGGATCCCCCCATTTCCACAGGTTTAACTTTTAAAAAAAATATATATATACTATTATACTGGATGTCTATGTATACTTTCTATTTTATCACTTTAAACCATGTAAAATGTATTTTGTTATTGAATATTGAATTGTATATTTGATTTGTTAAAATCACTGTTCTGTTGGAAATGAAAATAAAACTGAAACTGAAACTGAAACAGAAGTATATCGTAATTATTAATTTATTAATTAATATTTGTAGTGCCAGTGTATAGGCTCTTGGCGGATCACACACAGGGTAATGCCACCGTACTGTATTATTAGTGGCGGATTTAGTGGGGGCACTTCCGGTCCGTGCCTCCCCCCCCCCCCCCCCACTTGAAACCCAAGTTGCATACAAGTGTGTGCCCCTCCCCCTCCTTCTTTATTTGAGCTGATGACCTTTTTTTCTCTCTTTGTTTTTGTGCGTTGTTTTTTTTTTTTTGTTTGTTTGTTTGTTTTTTGCTTGTCAGAGAATTTTGAAGAGTAAAAAGATACACACAAAATCTGATGGTCTTTTTCTTCTGTTCTTTTCTTTCTTTTTTGTTGTCGTTGTTTTTTCAGGAATTTCCGAATATTGTGCCCCTTCTTCTACAAAATCTTGGATCCGCCCCTGGTATTATGCTTATAATAATGGGTTTGGTGATAGTGTCAAATGCAATGTACCGTATATAAATGTAATATTCACTTCAATTAGGAGAAGATCATTAGATTGGAGTCATCTAAGAAAAAATACCTACCATCGTGCACGTGAATAATAGATCCGTCATTTTATTCATTAATAAGGATCCTAAAATTACCTCTGGTATATAGTGAAACACATCATACAAAGCCAAAGTGTAAGGTTTCATGACACCAATGTAAATAACCTGCCATATATATATATATATATATATATATATATATATATATATATATGTAGTGAAAGGAATGATCACTATGAGACGGTCGTAGATTTTATTATCCTCCTTTTCGATCTGTGATCTTCATCAGGACTCTATAAAAACACAAAATGATGGCTGACATTTACATCGGAACATACATTTCAGTTTCTATTATTGTTAAGCACTTTAATATCATTAAATCATAATAAGATCAATTATTTTTATTATTATTATCATTATTGTTATTATTATCATTGTTAAAATTATTATGACAACAACCTGGCAACGGATTCATTATTGTTATTGTTAGTAGTAGCAGTAGCAGTAGTAGAAGTAGTAGTAGTTGTTGTTGTAGTAGTAGTAGTAGTAGTAGTAGTAGTAGTAGTAGTAGTAGTAATAGTAGTAGAAGTAGTAATAGTAGTAGTAGCAGCAGCGGTAGTATATTGTCGTTATTGTTATTATCAAGATCATCATCATTATTATACATGTGAATATCTTTTAAAGAATGAATCAATGTGTGAAAAGATACATGCATGTATTTATATTTATACAAATCTAATTCAGTAACAATATACTTGCATGTCTATAAATCAATTTCTATGAATATTTTCAAACTATACAGATCATAAGTGTAAGTGATTACCATGTGGACAATGTTTTCGTGGAAACTAGTTTTGTTGCTTTTTAAGGTGACATGGGCTTCTTTGGGGATCAGTATGAAAAGTGCACAACATGTAAGCTTCACTTGTTGCTTCAATATATACAAGATTGCATTTCTCACAATATATGTGTATATATACAGTGCGTCCCCCAAAAAAGTTAACAGTTGGAAAAAGTCCCTAAGCTATCCACAGGTATGAAAATTTCCTTAGAATAATTTGAAATATTTATTTGGGTAGACTTTTTCCAATTGTTATCTTTTTTCTGGGACGCACTGTGTGTATATATATATATATATACCGTATATATATATATATATATATATATATATATATATATATATATATAATTGTAAGGATTTGGCTAAAACACAACATGACGGGCCGTCTCGGGTGGATAAATTAAATAAATGAAATGAGCCAAGACTCAGGACGTAGCTGAGTAGCTGAAATATATATATATATATATATATATATATATATATATATATATGTATATATATATATATATATATATATCAAGTTCAAGTTCAAGTTCAAGTTTATTTATCTTTCTTCAGGATACATAAGATACATATGACCAATAAAATAATACATGTATGAGAAAATAGCTACATAGTAAATAATAACGATGATTTAACAACCTAACAGGAAGAGAGTATGTAACATGAAGAAAGACGAGAGACCTAGGAAAGCATAGCTTGTGAAATAAGGTCCCTCTCAAGGCGATTGCATGATAATTAATTTTCAAATTACTAGTAATATGGCTAACGACTAATTCTACCAAAAAAAATATTCTACTTAAATGTAATAAATGCATTGTATTACATATGCATATGATATCTAAAAAAAAAGAGAAGAAAGTTATATGTACAAAGGGGAAAGATAATTACATGACAAGATACATTTGAGAAAGGAAAAGAGAAGAGGGAAAGGAAAAATCATTGGGACAGAACACACATTCACAAGACAAAAACAAACAGGAAAGAAGTTGACTATGTACAGCAGTACATAATTAAAACCATTAACCTACCATTCTTCTGTTTTATCATGAGATTTCTCATTTAGAACAAAATGCATGTAAATTCTACTTTCAAGCCACAAAAAGTATTCAGTGATTAACACTATAGTCACCTAGAAGAATCAACTTTAATTTCCGCTTAAAGACTGGTAAACTTGCTGCCTGTTTTACACTAGAATCAAGTGAGTTCCAGAACCTTGGCCCAGTGCACACAAGAGTATTGAGAACAAATTGAGTTCTCGAACGAGGCAGATGAAAATCTGATGCCTGTCTTGTTGAATAGTTATGTACCTGATTATTTTTTACAAATATCTTAGTCAAAGCTAATGGTATAGTTCCTTCATTAAGACTGTACATGAAAGAGCCCAACTGCAGATTATAAACATCCTCTACCTTCAAAATTTTATGTTTCGAAAATAAACCATCTGTGTGGGCTCGGAAAGCTGCATTACACATTATCCTTACAACCCTCTTTTGAATAATGAGTAACCTCTCTAACTGAGTTTTGAGTGTTTTTCCCCATGCAAGTATACCATAATTTAAATATGGAAGAATTAGAGATGAGTACAATATAACTAGAATTTCCTCAGGGAAAACCGATTTCAATTTGTGTATTACTCCTGTATTCCTTGACAGCAACTTGCATAGTTTATCAACATGACATTTCCAGTTCAATTGATCATCAATATGTAACCCAAGAAACTTAGTTGTTGAGACCTTTTCAATCTGTACCCCATTAAAGTACACATCACCAGGCAAAGACTTTAACGAGTTACTAAAGAGCATGTAATTAGTCTTTTGTACATTCAAAGACAGTTTGTTAGCAAGCATGAATCCATAACGTAACATTAGCTAATTCTGCATTAACCGTATGTAAAAGTGTGTTGATTTTTATGAGAAAAGAAAACACTGGAATCATCAGCAAATAAAATGGAAGATAAAATATTGGATGAATATTGAAAATCATTGATATACAAAATAAATAGAAGTGGGCCAAGAAGAGACCCCTGCGGAACTCCACAGGTAACATCTTGTAACCCTGATACGGTGCCATTAACTGAGACATACTGCCTTCTTTTACTTAAGTAACTTTCAAACCAGTCCAGAGCTGTGCCTCTCACCCCATAATGGAATAGTTTGCTCAGCAAAATTCTGTGGTCAACAGTGTCAAAAGCTTTGGAATAATCCAAAAATACACCAACAGTATGTTCATGACTATCTCGAGCATGAGAAATTTTATCCACAAAGTGCAGTATAGCATGAGTAGTTGTATGTTTTCCACGGAAACCAAATTGAAAATTTGAAAAAAGTTTTTTTCTCTCGAAGAATTTCACAGTCCGACCATATATCAGTTTTTCAAGAATCTTTGAGAAGGCTGTTAGAAGGGATATTGGGCAGTAATTAGTCAATAGTTGTGGGTCACCTTTTTTAAAAACAGGTACGACTTTAGCGATCTTCATATTCATGGGTACAATACCTTGCAAAATTGATAAATTATAGATATGATTGAGGGGTTGCACTATTCCCGAAATAACATTTTTGAGCAAATCATTAGTTATGTTGTCATGACCTGGACTTTTCTTCTTCTTCAAAGACCCAACTACACATAGGCGCCGGAAGCGGGGGGGGGGGGGGGCAGGGGGCAGTCGCCCCCCCCCCCCCCAAACGAAAAAGTGGGGGGGGGCAAAATGCATTTTCGCCCCCCAAAAAAGCCCCCCCCAAAAAAAAAAAAAAGGGAGAGGAAAAAGAAGAAGAGTTGGAATGAAAATATTGTATATAACTTAGAAAAGTGGTTATTTTTCGCTCGCTCGCTTCGCTCGCTCGCAAAATAAAAGATTATATGTGTGATTTACGCCAGTGCTCGTAACCAGCTATGTTGCTTCGCTATCTCGCTTTCGAGTTTCTTCGAAAATTTTTACGCGTCTTGTCCCCCCCCCCCCCCCCCCCCCCAAAAAAAATGTTTTATTGCACTCTGGAATGGCTTGGGACAAATTCGGACCAATACTACAAAAGTATTCATTAAATTTTTCCACCATGACTTTTTTATCCTCAACTAAAACTCCATCCACTTTTAGATTCCTTATATTTGATGTTTTCTTAGACGATTTAAATACATTTCTTATTATTTTCCATGTTCCTTGTGTGCTGTTTAGTGTTGCTTGAAATTGAACAGAATAATAATTTTTCTTTGCCGTTCTCAATATACTTGTGAGAGTATTTCTATAATTACAATAGTGACGGTATGATGTAGCTGTTTTGTTAACCGTATACTTATAATACAACTTATTTTTCTTATTAATGGACCTCAACATTGATTTTGTTACCCATGGCATACGTGGAGTTTTTTTACGACTATTCTTATTAAACTTACATAATGGAATGTTATTATTATACAGTAATAAGAAACTATTTAAAAATACATCAAAGGAATTTTCAACATTTTGATAAGATAATACATCAGACCAATCAGTTGACAATAAGGCATCTCTCAATTTAGCAATGTTCTCAGGACTGCTTTTGCGAAAATATATACAAAATATAGAGTGAAGCCTTAAAAAGACTTCTCAAGGGAGACAAGAAAAGCGGTCTTTAGAGCTTTCCAGCAGTATTTCTTGTTAAATTTTGATTTAATTCTTAATTTATATATTCTTGAACATGTATATCTAAATGTATGTATTGATGATCTTTTTATACGGAAAATAAAACAAACCAAGGTACAGGTTCCTTTACACACGTTTTAATGAGAAACCATTTTTCAAGGGAAACGAAAATTGTGGTCTTTATAGACAGATGGTCGCTATAGACAGGTGGTCACTTAAGCAGGTTTGAATGTGTCAACGGTTCTCCGACACATGCCTCGGTAACACTTGCACAATGACGGTCCTACACTAACAGAATTTCTAAATTCGACCCTTGACCCAACGCTATACATTAGCAAACACACAGAAAACGCCTGATTAAAAATTATTTCCGCTGTAAAATCGCATTATCTAGCTCACCAGGAATTTGGTAATTTGATTGGAGAAGACACGTTTGAAATAACCAGGCCACGGGTTAAAAATTACCAGATTTGGAACTCTTGTGTTAAAATTTGTCAAGGAGATTTTTCAGTGTAACCCTACCCCTAAACCCAAGATAAAACCCACTCGCACCCCTAATCCTTACTCAATACCTTTGACGAAATGAAGCCCAGAGCTGGGAAGCAAAAAAAAAAAGTATCTGCAGCAAATTAAGGAGTTATCACAGAACTCCTTGGCAAAATAATGTCGGAGGCATAACAAAACGGGCTGGCGTGAGCGCCTAAGCTTTTTCTCTGGCCTTTCAGACATCATATTCGCTTCATCAAGAATTATAAGACAACATTTATAGATATATTCCTTTGTGCTTAATATCACGCATCAGTTGTTATCCCCGTGTGAAAACCCAATATCGGAGATCACATGTTATTTATACTGTTGTAATAATATTTGCGATTCATGTTGTGTTAAATAGATTTGATAGTTATCGGGGATGTTTGCTAGTTTACAAGAGAACAAAGTTCGCATACAGATTTTCTCTTCACTTTTCTAAAGGTATAGATCTACATTATCAGATTATGTCTAATCATGAAGAAGCTATGACAGAGAATGTTAAACCACCCGCTTCTGGAATTTTTACATATCATTAGTTATATATTAAAATGTAAGATTATGTTAACCTACGTGAGCTGTCACGTCTTCAGTATTTCGCGGTGTCCTTTCCGCGAATTTAAATGAATGAACCATACAAGAATATACAATTTTGATACAGATTTATTATTTCAACTGGTCAATATGTTAACGACTGAAGTTCAAATGCTTTTATTGTATTATACTCTATGAAGAAACCTTTTTAACTGTTTGTTAATTAACGATCAACTAAGTTCATTATGTGTGTGAAAATAATGAGGAAAATAAATTCACATCACATAAACAGTGCAAATTAGTAATTATTGTCTGAAGAGTTAAATTATGGTATTCGTGTGCTTTGCATACACGTTACAGAGGCGTCGTATGCGTCATGTGCTGAGAAAGTGATATATTACCCATTTCCATTACTCAACGTATCCTATAATTCCTATGATCCAGTCTTAACAATTTAATCTTACATATTTCCTTTTTTGAAAATTATGAAAATGATTTACTTACCAAGCTGCAAAAAAAAAAATGAGGACCCCCCCCCCCCCCTCCGTATTTTCACACCTGTCAAATCTTTAAGCCTGAGGATTTCTTTTCAATAGCACACGATCGCAAAGACTTTCGAGAAAATCTACTCAAGGGCAATATCAATACGTTATTGTATACCCTGTAGAAATCATGTTCGGATTACGTAATACGTCATTGTATTGTTAACACATTTCAAAAAGTGATGGACAAGGTTAATTTTGAAAGTGGCTTAGAATGATTTTTACGAAAGTCTTTGCGATCGTGTTGTAGATGGAACTTTCAAAGAGCCGTCTGTATCCACATTAATTCGAGATTGGGAATCACTGAAGTCCTCATTTCAAAGTACCGGTACGGTATCAAATTCCTTTAGGAACATGGTTCGCAAGCAGGCCAAATTAAGTCATGCATACCTCATTCTAATTATTGTGAAATACATGTATAGTTGATAGAATCTAACTTACTTTCCTTCATGCTGTGGACGAAATTACAAAGTCGGAGTATAACTTTAAGTTTAGGAAAATTATTCCTTCAGCACCTTTTCGATATTAAAACGCAAATTATAAGACTGATTTTTTTAAACCAGCTTCCAACCCTACCTTACCCCCCCCCCCCCCACTTTACTCCACAGCACTTACTCGATTGAGGAGAGAGTTTGGTTGGTTGTTTGTTTTTATTTCCATAACAACATTAAAAGTTAAAATATACATGGTAAATCAGAATATATATAATTTATGGATGGCGGATAGCCCATTTCAGTGGTACTTACATAGTGCCACTGTTCTTCCATGGGGTCCTATAGAGAGAGAGAGTCCTGGAATCAGTATGAACGTTGAAACCCCCTTTATAATATCTTACCTGATTCGTTTAATCTACATTTGATGCACTCGACCCAGGTGAGGTAAATGGGCACCTATAGAAATATTTACTTTGAATACCGCCGCTTTATAAGGGCCAGGTGCGTAGCCAGGGGATGGCGGTGGGGGCGGTCGCCCTCCCTCCCCCCCCCAAAAAAAAACAACTAAAAAAAAAAGGGAGATCGAAAAAGCGGGGGGAAGTGAGAGAAAAGTGGAAATAAACGAAATGAAATGAAATGAAAAAAAAGCCTAAAAAGGCGCTACGAGCCGTTATCTTTCTCTCAAGATTTGCTAAAACGTCAAAGTTTTCGCGCTTCGCGCGGAAAGGGGGAAACTCCCCCTCCCTGCACCCACCCCTGTTTCATACAGTGCAGTACTGCGTCCAAATAATTGAAAAACAGGCAGGGCGTCGAACTAACTTTCCGCCTAAAAAAAAAGGTTTGCTATGAGCCGTACACAACCGCACTTCCTAAAATTAAATCCTGGCTACGCGGTTGATAAGGGCAGCAGCCATTTAATAATTTCCAAAGCAATTTCCAAAGTACATAGAGACGGCATAGCATAATAGAATAATGCGTAATAGTACCAGAACCGGATATTACCTAAAATCCCCATTTTTTATCATCACTGTTATATTTTTGTAACGAAATCTCATAAACTTTACGTGCACTGTAAAAAATAACTGTAAAACTACAGGTTTTCTGGCCCTTGAAATTACAAGTTATTGCCGTTATTTCAATTTTACAGTCTTTTTCCTGTAAAACAACAGCTAGTTTGTTGGTTTACCGGAAACCAGCATATATTTACAATCGCCCGACATAAAACACTGTTAAAAACCATTTTCTCATATTTTAACAAGTTATCCTGTTAAATTACAAATTGTTTCCATGGTTCCTTTTTAATTTACATAGATTTTCCTGTTAGAAATTAAAGTTTCTACTAATTAACAAAAAAAAAACGAGAATCTGTTACTTTACATGAACGGTGGAAAAACGGGCATTCCCGGCATCCTGACTGCCAGGAAATTTCCTGTGAAAAAACGGCAAAATTTTTTACAGTGTAGGCCTATAATGATTATCAGACGTTCTCCTCGATAGCCTTTGAATAAACCTTCAATAAACGATTAGGTTATGTATTTATACATTTGTATTACAAATTTAATTACATTTGATCATTTTCGACGATATAGCCCAGATGATAATGTGTACATTATAAAACAAAAGAGTTTGAATACTGGGACAAATTTAAGCATTTTCGTATTAAGGCAAATAATCTGAACAAAAGGTTAAAGAAAATGTTTTGTCAGAAGGAACTGGAAAACTGGGGAAATGATATTGGTCAAAACTGGCGTATACTAAAAGACTTATTGCCTAGCAAAAAGGGTATTAGTGAAACGAAAATAATTACAAATAGTGAATTCATTACAGACAAAAATATTATTGCTGAAATCTTGAATAAGATTTTTAACTAATTTGCAGAGAATCTAGCACAGGATACTCAAATTTGGGTAGAGGATATAAATGGAATGAATACTTTGTTTTTGACAGATAAGAATTTTGTTTTTGAAAAAATAAAAGAAGAGTTTGCACTGAAAGAATTGCAGAATCTTAATATCAAAAAGGCAGGTGGTGTCGATGGACTGCATCTGAAATCATTGAAAAAGTCTGTCTTTTCTATTGTTAAACCTCTTACAAAATTGTTTAATAAATCACTTGAAACAGGAAAAATCCCACAAGAATTTTAAAAAGCTAAGATTACTCACATACACAAAGGTGGTTCTTATGAACAACAAAATTTTAGACCTATTTCGCTTCTGCCAGCGGTCTCAAAAATATTAGCAAAGGCAGTATACTGCCTTTTCTAAAAAGATGTTGATGTATACATCCAAGCTTTACGCTTATTTGAATGACAATGGCCTTTTATGTGATCTACAGTCTGGGTTCAGACCTCTCCATTCGACGCCAACCTGTTTGACAGAAATTGTCGATTTTCTCCTAACTAATATGGACTGTGGTCAAATCACTGGGGGTCCATTTTCAGAGCTCCAGAAAGCATTTGACGTTATCCCAATTGATTTAATAATGTATTATTATGGCATTAAAACTCTGAGTTACAGTGGTTTAAAATGTATTTAATTGAAAGGCAACAGCTAGTGTGTCTCAGTAGAAGGTACAACAAGTTCACTTTTAAATGTTAAGACTGGTGTCCCTCAGGGGTCCATACTTAAGCCCTAGATATTCTGTTTATACGTTAATGATATTGGTAATTTACCTTTTCATAGTAAAACAAAGGTGTGTTTATATATGCAGATGATACTGCACTTTTTAACTCCGATAACGATATAACGAAGATTTTAAAAAATTGCAATCTGATTTGGATTTGATTTTAAAATGGCTTAAACTTCATCGCATGTATTTACATCCACAAAAATCTAAGGTTATGGCTTTTGGTAATAAACATAAATTAAACAATAGGAAAATAACTATTGAATTTCAAAATACTCTACTAGAGCATGTTGATAATATTAAATATCTTAGGGTGATTTTTTATTCTCAATTAAACTGGACATTACATGTTCAGTATGCTTCAAGTAAAATATCACCGTCTATTGCTTGTATTAGAAGAATCAAACATTTTACCAACACGAAACAGTTCAAACATCTATATTTTGCATTGATATTGTCATAAATTGATTACTGTTGTACGGTATGGGGTAATTGTACCAAAGCTAACTTAACTCGGTTACAGAAACTACAAATAGATATGCCCGACTAGTTTTGAATACAGACTATTCAACTTCACAATATTCTTTATTAACTACCCTGAATTGGCAATATGTCGATCAAAGAATTAAATATAAAAAATGTCTCTTATAGTGTATAAGATTTTGAATGATTCTGTACCCAATTATTTGAAACCATTGTCTTATATGCGACCTATTATTTATAATATACGTCATGCCACAAACAGCCGTCTACAAATACCCTACTCTCAAACAGAATATTAAAAAAAGATCCTTTTCATTCTCTGGAAATTCTCTATGTAATAAACTACCACTATTTTTTCAAAACTGTAAGACGATGAGTAATTTCAAAAAACAATGTAAACATTTCTGTAACATGCTTTAAATAACAATCTGGCTTTTAAAGATTTTTAATTTATTCTTTTTTAATTTCCTTGTTTGTGCATGTCTACCGTCGAGCGCCGACTAATGGCCAAACGCGGGCCTGGTGCCTTTGGCATGTTTCTTGTAGGGTGGCCGTCCGATTCCGCATGGACTGTAATTGTCGCAGGGATGCTATAAATGTTAAAAATGGTGTCTCTGAAATGCTGTCACTGTGCTGTCTCCTTGTGTGGTTTCGGGTAGGTGCTCTCTCTTTTTTCTTTTTCTTTTTTTTCTTGGAGGGGGGGGGGGTAGGGGGTGGGAGACTCCGCTGGGCATCGCGCCCGTGTGCTCTGTTGGTTGGCGCTCCACGGTATCCTATGAATGTAATGATTCCATGTTTGATATTTTGTTTTGTGTTATATTTTTGTGGAGGGCTCCGTTGTAAAGCAGTTACAAAGCTGGATCGGACTACCCTGCACTATTTCATTTGTCATAAATAAAACACGAATAAATGAATAAATAAATAAATAAATACAATACATAATCAAATCAAATCAAATCAAATCAGTTTTCTCTTTCTCTCTATGTCGCAAATGTCTTACACCCATGAAAACAGGTAAATGGGACCTTTTTATTTGATCAATGATTTTCAGATAAGAAGATACAAAAAATGCACCCAGCTGAAAATACATGTACAGTAAAAAACTTACTTGTCTAGCACCTATATACTGCATAACGAACTCGAATAGCAAGTGGATCCAATTTATGCGGAGAGGTACCACGTAGATAAATGCTTCTCCCGTGTTAAAATGAGATTAATACAGAAATGCAAACAAACAGATTTATCGAGTTATCGAGGCATCGAGTTGTTTTCCTTTTCGGGAACAAAATGTTCACCGAAATCCCGTTTGTATTTACTTGAGATAAACTTCTTTTCAAGTGAGAGTTAGACGATGCATGAATGGGCAACAGTGCCAGTGGATCGCGTTTCCACGCTTCAGTAATCACACTGAATAGACAAACTGAACAGAATCAGCCTGGCCTTTCCCCAGATCACCTCACAATTGGAGAAATTACCCCCATGCCTATTCATGTAGTTCCTCCTTTTCTTATTTCGCATGTATATTTTTGTTATTTTTACGCATGTAGTTCCTCTTTTCTTATTTTTCAGAGTTGCGTAATATAGTATACATGTATTCTCCACAGTTTTCTCCACATTAAATCTTACTCGTATAGCTCTACAAACTTAGTAAGTATAACCAAAGAGTATAAATACGAAGAGTGCTCATTCCCGAAATAAAGCACGCGTACATAATTATTAGGTACATGTCGATCGGCCGTTGTTGTTGTTGTTGTTGTTAATTTAGAACATGTAGGACTATATCAAGAAATGACTTTACCAGCACGTAAAATTTGTAATATTTCTTGATTTTTATAACAAATATATATATATGTATAAATAGGGGCGGCGGATATATCAAGAAATACCTATACCATCACCCGAAATCCGTAAGTTGCAACAACTTTGTGAGCCTGGTCAGTTACAGTCAGGTACAATAGAATAAGAAAGTTTATCGCGATAATTTGAGTACATTTATTGATTTTTATGCCAAGTTCTTATGATTTATCATGATTCATTATGATTTATGTATGATCATGCATTTACAGTCATTGTATATAGGCACCTCAATAATGGTAAATTCAAGTAAAGTTTGCTTGAACTAAAAAAAAAAAAGAATAAAAACTAAAGTTAAACAAGTACAACTAAACAGGAAGGTTGTAAGAACAGTCATGATATGACTTGGATTGAAAACATACCAAGACTGTACCACATAAATATTAATGGTCTTCATCCTCCTTCCTTTCTATCTTTCATTTTTCTACTCTGTCTTCCTCTTTCCCTCTCCATCCCTCTTTTCTTATATTCTTATATTCTCTGATCAAATTTTCTTTCTTTTTTTCTTCTTGGAACCTTCTCTTTCTATTTCTAGCTCTCTCTCTCTTTCTCTCTTTTTTTCTCTCTTTCCATATGTGTGTGTGTGTGTGTGTGTGTATATATGTATATATCTCTTTCTCTGTCCTCCCTCTGTCCTCCCTCAGCCTTCTCTACCATGGTTGCGCTAGTATCCATGGAGCTTTTTGCATTTTTGCGCTTCAAGCTTTTTTGTTGATAAATTTTCATCATTTCCTGATGAAGGCCTATGGCCGAAAATTTGAAAACTTTTCAGTCTCACGGAATCTTTTATTTACTTGTCTTCTACACCTCATCTAACTACGATTCCGAAGCAGAACTCTTATTTTTTGTTATTCTATGTATATATATATATATATATATATATATATATATATATATATATATATATATATATATATATGTATGTATGCCTTTGTTCACTTTCTCCTATTTTCTCTGTCTCTCCCTCTCTTTAACCCTTCAACTTTTCGTTCCTTTTCTTCTTCTTTTCTACTCCTCTCTCTCCTTTTCCTCTTACCTTTGATGACACAGAAGTTTTAATTATATTTTTAGATTTTGATGCAATATTTTAGAGTTTTATTTAGTATTTTTATTATTCAAGATCTATGGTTGTATGTTCTAGTTATTCTCATTTTGATCGTTTGTTTTGTACATATGACTTTGTAAATTGAGCAATTTCAGCTGTCCAGCTGCATGTTCTTTTATTACAATAAACCAAATCAAATCAAATCAAATCATTTATCAGAAGGGGAAAATAGCACTTATTAGAAAGTGAAATATAATAATCTAAATAAAAATGGGGCACCCTTCAGATTTGAAAAAAGGGAGAATAGTCAAAAGGGGAAAAGGACGATGGGGCGTGAAAAGACACTTGTCAGAAGTATATTTTTTAAAAAGGGGGGCATAAGATTGAAAAGGGGCACTTATCAAAATGGGAAAGGGGCATTTTATAAGAAAAGAAAAATGTCACTTATTCAGAAGTAAAGAAGAGGCACTCATCAGATTCGAAAAAGGGCACTTAACAAGAGTAGAAAAGGGGAACTTATCATAAGTAAATAAGGGCACTCATCAGATTTGAAAGGGGAGTACTTAATATTAGGATGGGGAAAGGGCATTAAATGGAAATAAAAAAGGACACTTATCAGAGTGAGGAGAGGCACCTTTTCAAGAGGAAAAGGGGACACTTCATGGGTGCTTGAAAAAGTGAGTGGGGGCACTGGTGGGGGCACTGTACCGCCCCCCCCCCCGGGGTGGCCACTGGTAAAAAGGAAATGTTTGTATCAGTACATATTAGGCTGTCCTATGTTTCATCATTTCTTTCCCGTGGGTTGTCGGTCTATACTGAGATAATCCCAGCATATTGTTCTATAATAGGTAATGAGCAGTGACAAAGAAAACGTAATCAATGAAGTTAAATTGAACAACCCTTCCCATTCAGCGCTAGCTGAACACGCCCTCAATACAGGACATAACATTGGATGGGATATGATGCCCTCAAGCCCCTCATCATTGACTTTGAAAGCAACTACTGGTCAAGAAAGGTGAAAGAGTCTATTAGGATAAAGAGGATTAATCCTACACTGAACTCAGGTTATTTATTGTCACCTATCTTCGGTCCAGTGATCGCAAGACAGCAGACAGCAATTAGAAACAGTGTGACTGATCACTTGGCTTGAGAAAGTCCACAGGAGTGGACGAAAGCTTGCTAACAAAATTTAAGGTTGGTAGAAGCTTAAACTACAATTGTAAAAACAAAACAACCCCACTTGCGTCGTACTTATGCGTCTGCACATTTTTTTTTCCAAGCACGGTGTACGCAGGACCATAGACAAATTAATAGTATAGACGAAAAGGTGTGGCTATATACGTGTTCAGATGAACGCACGTGACACGCTCAGTCAATGTACTTCCTGGGGAGCGTTTCATCAAGTGTCTTGTCAGTGATTTTTACTGACAAATTTGCTCTCAGCCAATCAGATGCAAGGATCTCAGTAGCTTATAACAGTTATTGCAACTTGTCATTGACAAGTTTTATGAAACGGGGTCCTGCTTGCTTCTTGCGACCATCGCACGGGCTCCTTGCGGAGATCTCAGGAAGCCCAAACATATCGGTTGCACGGTACCTGTACGGGCCTGTACGTTCGCCTCAAGAGTTCTAGCAGGTAAGAGGGGGTATGTTATTGAGGAGGGTGCAAGATCAGTTGTGACCATGCATATAGCCAAGTTCAACCTGAAAAGAATCAGCCTGCATGGATTTCCCCATGTAGTTCCCCTTGTTTTTACTTTGTAGGTAATTGTTTCCACTTTTCTTGATGATTATTTTTACGCATGTAGTTCCTTTTTTCTTATTATTCAGGGTTGCGTAATATAGTTTGTGTTCCCAACACTTCCGCTTTTCATGCTATTCTATCACCATTTAAAAGGTCCGACTGCGGAGTGACGTTTTCTAAAATCTTGTATCTTGCTCTTTATATTTGGAGATCCACCATTATGAACACCATCATGAAGATTCTGTCCAGCCGCCAATTTTAGTAGGGTAAGAAGTCAGAACATAGGGGTTGGTGTCAGGGGCAGATAGGCCATGGGAAGTTTGGGGAGTTTTCCCCACGGGCCGGTCAAAGTTTTGGTTAAAAAGGGCCGGTTGCTCCAAATTCCCCACTCGAATTTTACTACCAGTCCACCCCCTGGGCGAGTGTCAGAACATAAAGGTTGCGAAACGTAGGGTTGCTCTTTTTGTTGTTGATTGGGGGTTTAGAGCATAATTGTCAGAATAATAACAGGGGTGGGGTGGAGGCGCGATGGCTCAGTGGTAGAGCAGTGGTCCCGAAACTGGGAGGACCCGTGTTCGAAACCAAGTTGATGTGGCTGCACCTTTAGCTTTGGTAAGGCATATCACCAAATCCCTCGGACACGTGGTTGCTTACTTACCAGCATTATCAGCATACACATGCAGGCATAAACCATCAAACCTTTTCAGTACATTGTATATGAGTTTTGGACAGTAGGCGTACTATTGGAGCATACTGTCGGAGCATAGGCCTACTGTCGATACAACCCTCTTCGTAAATATACATTTCCCTGCTCCGGCCTCTAGCTCACTTTCTTAAAGGGAAATCCAACCTTAATAGCAAGTTGCTTTGAAAGAAAGAGGAAACATCAGAGAAGCAGATTGGTGAAAGTTTGAACGAAATTGGACAAGCAATAAGAAAGTTATGAATTTTTGAAAGTTGTAATCACTATACATATTTCAAATTGGCCAAATAGGTAATGTCACTGTGATGTAGCTGTGGACAACTCCCCCATTCGCTCCAGCACACAAAATGACTAAAATGTCACTTTTTCAAAATGTATTACTCAGTAGGATCTTTTTCTTTCATGAGGACCTATAACAATATGCTATCTCCAATATATTTTGAGTACTGCCCCGAGGGTAAAAGCGCCTCGAAGAATTAAAACCGCAAATTAATGATATTTTTGTGTACGACAAATGGGAGACGGTTGTCCACAAAAATGTCCCAATCGAATCACCAAATTGCCAATTTGAGATTCCCATAGATGTAGTGATCTCATTTTTCAAAAATCCATAACTTTCTTATTCCTTGTCCGATTTCTTTCAAACTTTCACTATCCTGTTTTTTCTTATTTTTCTGCTTTCACACAAACCATCTCATTACAAAGCTTGGATTGCCCTTTAAGGTTTTGACACATTTCATAGGCAAGGTTGTTTTGTTTTGTTTGCTTGGTTGTTGGTTTTTGTTGTTCATGTTGTTGTTGTTTTGTGTTGTTGTTTTTTTTTGGGGGGGGGTATGTTTTTGTGTTTTTTGGGGGGTATGTTTTGCTTTGTTTTTCGGGGGGTTTGGGATGTTTTTTTTTAATGTTTTGTTTTTGTTTTTGTTTTTGTTTTTGTTTTGTTTTTTTCGGGGTGGGGTCTTTGCTTTTTTCTTTTTCTATAACGTGTGTACATGTACGTTTGTGTATTAACTCAATATTGATCAAAACATTGTTGGTACATGTAGGCATATGATCATACACACTTTACATATAATTACGAATTTCTGTATGCATGTACATGTACAGTGTTGTAATGACTCGACTCGACTCGAGACTCCACCCGAGACTCCACCCGAGACTCCACCCATTCTTGACTCGACTCGACTTGTGACTCGACTACTAGCCGACTCGACTCGACCATGACTCGGACTCGACATGCTTGTTGACTCGACTCGACTCCACTCCACTCGACTCCACTCCACATGACTTGATTATTTAAGTACACCCAAAATCCCCATACTGTACCCCATAGATAGCCTAGTATATAATAAGAATATAATTATAGCTCTTGTGTAGTGTACTACAGGATAGCAGGTCAACCACAACCCCCCCCCCTCCCTGCCCCCACCATCCTCACCCATTGAGCACCATCTCTTTGTACGTTTTGTAACCCATCAAGATACATCCTCCTACCTACATGGAGTTACATATACATGTACATGTAGATACCTATGCCCATTCAAGACAAGTGACCACATTTTGTGGTTTCGCTCAATAACTTTTGATTCAGAGCTGCATGAGTAGAAAGAGCAAAAATTTATGCGCACATTATGTCCATTTTTTTGTTGCATGACCACATTACATTTGATGCCAGGAATTTTGAAAACGCCAATAAGCTTTAAAATCCTTAAATTGGCAACACATTAAGAGGTTCAAAATCATTGTTTTTTCATCAAAATTGGCGGGGGTTTTTTTTTTTCAACTTTTCTACAAAATTCCTAACCATGTATGTTCAAAAACATTACACCTTATCAGAATTATATAGCACTATAGAAATATTATTGTTGCCAATTTGAAGAACAAAATGTGATCAATTTAGCCCTTAAATAATTCCTGTCCCGAAAGGGTTAAAGATCAGTGATACTGCATGTACCCATTGAAACTGCATGTATCTAGTCTACATCAAGACACCTACTCGCAGTCTTGTATGCTGTGTTGGGGGGGGGGGGGGGGCAGATGAAATTTTGGTGCTAGATGATTCTATCCGAGTATAATTTCAAAATTTGGAAAACAGCAATGCGAGGTAATCATACAAATGAAATTTGGTTGTATATACATGAGTCTGAGGTCCCAGACTATCAGCAGCATGGGCATATCTACAGTAGAACACTGTATTTCTATGAGGTCTGAATTTCTATGGATAAAGTGGGAGGCAACCACATGTACATGTTCATGATCAAGATGATAGCTACATGTACATCTATCATTTACATATCATCAACAATCAGTGAATGTATTGTGATAAATCTATATACAGTACATTAAAAATGTTTTCTTCTCTTAAAATTTGTATGTTTTTTCTTGCAGAGTGTTCATAATCATAACCCAGACATTGACCATCAATACTCCTAAAACTAAATTAACTTTCACCCCTTTTGGGGGGTTAATCTTAAGGTGTGTAGGTGTCACCATGCATACATTTTTTTTTTTTTTTAAATATATAAATGATGTAGGTTTGCATGATTAAGTGTGCATATGAATCATAGGATTGGTACAGTGGAACCTCGTTATAAAGAGCACTGATATAACAAACTCTCTTTATAACAAGGTGATTTTCCTGGTCCCATCTCTTTGTATTCTATTGTATTTTGGCCCTGATATAACAAGGTTTCGATATAAAGAGGTAATTTCTCTGGTCCCAAGGACCTCGTTATAACGAGATTCCACTGTATTGCAAATTTGTCTAACCACAATATCTGTGTATGTTTAGTGGGTCTGTCGTGGGTACAGGAAGTCATAATAGGCTGCCATATCAGACATGAAATACAAGAACATGTACAAGTATTAAAACTGTAGATTTGACTACAAAAATCCATGTTGACTCGACTCGCCACTTTGCCTCGACTCGACTCGACAATTTCTGTTGACTCGACTCGAGACTCGAGCCTCTTATCGACTCAGACTCCCCCCCCCCCCCCTTGACTCGACCCGACTCGATTACAACACTGTGCATGTACCTTTACACCACTCATTCAGTATATCTGGAAGCTTAAAAGCAATATCAGTATTGTGCATTTTTTTATACCAAATTTATATTGCAGCGTCACAAATCCACCCCCCCCCCCCCCCCCCCCCCGGCTGAGAGAGAGCACCAAAATAATACATTGATACATTATAAGCAATTCATTCTCTGTGTCTTTTTCTGTTCCCATTATTTTCCTCTCTCTTCCACACACACACACACTCACCCCCTCACACTCTCATTTATTCATATTCTCTCTATTTCTCTCATTCTCTATCTTTCTTCTTTTCTTCAATGATAGGCTCTTTTTAACTTGATTTATGTATTTCTCTATCATGTCATCCCTTATGATCTTCTTGGGACCCTTTTCACTTTCTCAACACAGACTTGCACCAAAAACTTTTCGGCCATAAATTTCATTAAAATTTGAGTGGTTTATTACTTTAACATGATAATACAATATTGTTTGAACAAAAATATAAATCATTACAAGGTTGTAAACGAGAGCAATGCTGAAAAAAATTAACAGGAAATAAAACTGACAATACCACATCAAACTGGCATTTTCAAAAAGTGCAAATTTATTTCTTGGCGACCAATGACCATGACCGCTTTACAACAAGTACATGAAAAATTCCCTGGATGTGTGTATTACATAAACTATATGTATACACTGTGGAATAGAATTTTCTCCTATGTAAAGTACAGTGAAAACTCAACATAATGAGGACCTTGGGACCATGAAAATTACCTTGTTATATAGGGAATCTCCTTTTATCAGGGTAAAAAAAAACCAAAAGAACTTAAAGACTTGGGACCAGCAAAATCACCTTGTTATATCAGGAATTTTGTTATACATGTGTATCAGAGCGCTTTATACAGAGTTCCAACTGTGTGTAAGCTTTGAGAAAACAAACTAGAAAACAACAAAAAGATTTCATTCTCAAATCACCAACGACCTTGTGGTCAACCTAACACCTTTTGGCATGCAATTGTTTGCAATCACTAGCCTGCTTTCTGCCGCAGATGGCAGCAAAAGGGTTATTACTGTCAGCAATGACAAAAATGACAAAAGCACACAATCGCGATCATGTGCGTCCATTATGATCACGCTTGCTTATCCTCAATCAAGCGTAACATTGACCGTCGGTGGGTCTGTACAATTTCTCTTGATCAAATGAGAATAAATGGAGAGGAAACTTATCATAAATCACAGGTATCATGAAGTTTTATTGTGTCCCTTCATTTATCATTAGATGTACATTCTACTACTATCATCTGAGCAATCTCATGAATTGTTGAACATTTGTACTGTTAACCCATTGGCTACAGGAACTGGGTGGTTTGTGTATTAAGCGTATGGGAATTAAAAAATTCAGTAGTTAACGGGTTAAAGAACGTTTCTTTCATAATAGAGATTCTTGTATTTGGGGTTATTTTGTACATGACGGTACAGGAGGTCACTGGTAAAATAATTCAACAAAAATAACAGAATACTGTTGAATCCAAGCAAGATACTGTATGATCATTCAGAAATCTTCAAACATTCTAAGAGAGATAGGCAAGTCACTGTATTCTGCATGTGAGATTCCTTTAAATGTACATATATAACACTTCACAGTCTGTCCGGTGTAGTTTTTCCATCAAGCTTCTGGAGGAATCTGATATGAAGTTTTTTTAACCAAAATCATTTCAGTGGACAAATAACTGTAATCCAACTCCACCAGAAGACATTAACAGAAAGAACAAAAAATGGATTACAGTGGAACCTTGTTATAACAAACTTGTTGGGACCAAGGAAATGACCTCTTTATATCAAAACCTTGTTATATCAGGGCTAAAAAACAATAGAAAACAAAGAAGAGGGACCAGCAAAATAACCTTGTTATAACAAGAGTTTGTTATAACAGTGTTCTTTATAACGAAGTTCCACTGTATCTATGATGTTGATTTCCATCCGTTGTTATTTTTTTTTTCTTCCTTTGCTGTTTTCTACACTGAATGTTGATAAAAAACTTATGCTGAGGTATGTAATAAATGTGAATCTTAGGACTTCAGGTCCAACTTTTCCTTCAAAACCTGGACACCTTTTGATGTTAGCTTTGCAAGGTTCTTCTGGGACCCCATTAACACGTCATGTATCCTGTCAGTGGCAGCTTTATTTCCACAATCTGCAAGGCTGGAAAGGGTGATCAAAAGAAAAAATTACATAATATGATAATGGGTTATAATAACTTCCAAGTGCTTGACATGACAGGTATACACAAAGCGTCTGAAAAAAATGCAATGAGTTCTTGCTTGGCAATATCTTATAAAGTACTTCACTATCCTCACTGAAACTGTGTAGGCAATGTTATAATAGTATATTCTAAACTTTGTGGGAATTTCACAAGGACTGAACAGCGAAACTTGCAAAGTTTCATATAAATTGAGCCAGTACTTTTAGAGATGTTGCCAATTTAAACCTTTTTGCCTTTTTGGAGAGCCTCCCATATATACTTAATTCAACGATCAATTCAAAAGGTAAAGTCACCCGATTTAAAAGAAAGACTGAAGGAAAAAAAGGTTTTAGAACAACAAAACAGGTGTTCTAAAAAGGGGAAGCAGCAAGGACACTTCACAAGGGCTATTTTTTTTTTCATTTTGCCTATTGAGTAACAAAGAATGCAAAAGTGAAATAAGATGAAAGAGACGATGGTGGTACATACCTGACTAATACAAAAGCACCTCTGTTTATCCTCAGCCATGATCGGATGTTTTCATCAGATAATTCCTCAAGTAGGCAACTGGATAATGAGCTTGATACATCTACAAAGAAATATTCAATTATAACATTGCATTATTGGTAACTAATAGCAGCACTCAAAAGCCAGATGAAAGAGGGAAAATAGCCCATCAGAATCACTACATTATCATCATTAGGGAGATGTAAGGTGGTCTAGCAGCAAGTTCTCTTGGTCAGCTCTCTGTCTTCACCTACAAATCGACTCAGACGAACCCCGGTTCGAAATTGAGTCACGTCTTTCTGATGCTGACGTTAAAGATCAGTCCCTGGAGGTGAATAATCACATCTGATTGATACACATCTCTAAAAACCCAATTAAACACAGACATACATCACCCTGTAAAAAAACAGCCCCCTCAACATCATGCAACTAGCCGATCTGCACAATGATAATTCGCCATACCAGACAATTATCAAAGAGACAACTACCCTACAGCATTGTACTAGGCCATTATGCATGTTACCTTACAACATGAGGAAATACTACAAAAGTAAAAGTTGATGTACATTTGTAACTGGCCATGCACTACTACTACTACTTGACCAAAACATGTATGGCATCTTGTGCAAATAGAGTGTGTATGTATCTTCTTACCTCCTCCTTTTTCTCTCTCTGCTTTCTCATAAGCCAACAATCTCTTGAACAGAAGATGCCCTGAGGGATGCTCTACAATGTGCATCTGTGTGATAAAAGGACAGAAATGGTTTGGTTCAATCATTATATTTCATTGGGGTTGACACATCATTGCACCATAACTGTAATAAAATTCTCCTAAGGTGTTCACAAATAAATTAGCTTTGGCTCCTCGTTTTGGCTCCTCGTTTTGGCTCCTCGTTTTGGAAAAAAATCTTTCTTTATTTCTCTCTTAGATTCTAAACACTGATATGAAGTTCTGGTAATGGAAAGGCATTTCTTGAGAAACATTCACTGAAAAGCAGAACTCGCAGCTGCACATACAACATGTACATGTATATGACATTGTGAGTTATGAACAAATGTTGGGACTACTGTAAATGCAGAAATATTCGCGGTACATTAATTTTCGCGGATTTCGCGCTATTTTCTGCAAGCGCAAATTCTAGAACTCGCTAAAATATTAGCCTGATTTCCTATGCAAGTTGAAGTGCGTGCTTCGGCACATTAATATGTGTCCAATTCATTTTTGAGCGCATGTGTGTAGTTGCGCATGCCGTATGCATTTGAATGGACTGCGTGTGTGTAAATTAATAAATGGAGTGGGTGTATGCGAGCCTGTCATTGTGCAGCGCAAATTTAAGAACCTGTGAATATGTTTTGGGGTCGCTCCGCACGAAAATTTAATCACGCGAAAATAACAGAGTTTACAGCACTCATTCATTTCTCTCTAACTTTTGCCAATTGTAAAAGACAACAGTTTTCATGGCAAGACAGTTTCCCAATAGGAAAATGTGTCATGTTGTAAAATCCATCTAATTCACTTTTCTCACAGCATGAAACTTTGGTAAATCTTGACCATTTGCTAAATCTGCTTAAGTTTCATGCACATGAAAGCCTCTGTTTTTACAGTATTTGAAGTGTTTGTAGTATTTTTTGTATTTGCAGTATCGCACATTCAATGTAAAAGGGACTTGATTTTGTGATAATTCATTTCTGTTCGTAACCTAGTGCTAGGCCTCGTCTTATAGAACATTGCAATTGATTCAAATCGATCGCAACTCTTTGTAAGACTGGGCCCAGAAGTAAATATTTTCCCAAACAGATTTCTCTACTCACATCGTCCATCTTATCAGGGTCATTTACAAGGATTGGAACCAGATCCTCAGCTGCCAGGGTGGCCAACATACTATAGACTGCACTCTTGTCACCTAAGATATGAACCATCAAAGAAAATATGTTGATGTTATGAATATCATATGAACATCACATAGGGGATGCAGTATATAAAACAAATATTGACTGGTTATGCTTTAAGGGGGGCGTTTCATCAAGTGTCTTGTCAGTGAATTTTACCGACAAATTTGCTCTCAGCCAATCAGATGCAAGGATTTCAGTAGCTTATAACAATTATTGCAACTTGTCATTGATGACAAGGTTTATGAAACAGTGCCCAGGTTAAGCTAAAACCTTTGCTTATCAATGATCACAATCACAATATGCCCTCGACTCCATCTCGGGGGCACAGTATATTTTCACGATCATCTCAGATAATAGTTTTAACAGTGCCCCTCAAAGGAGTCAATATTTATATACTAGGTGACTATATGATTTTTCTGTATGCCATCTCCTTGGGATTTATTCACTATACATTGTATAAGGAGGATAGTCACCTTCTATGTGTTGAAGCATAGTCATTTTAACTGACTCTTTGATTCACTGTATGCCATCTCCTTAGGCGACTATTACTATTGTATGAGGATAGTTACCTTCTATGTGTTTAAGCATAGCTAATGCTAGCTGACTATTTGAATTATTTTATATTATATACCTCATACATAGATTCTTATTCACTGATTGGTCAAAACTATATCACATGACACGGCGCATCTCGATCTATCATTGCGTCAGAGGGTTTTGGCATTCTATCAATTGACCTAAGGTCAAATGATAGAACGCCAAAACCGTGATAGAACACGTAACCCCTACGCGACTTTTGCACACACGTACGTACACAAAATTTGGTTCAGGTTTTAAGAGCGCTTTCGCGAGTTGCTAGGCTACGATTGCGTTAATCAATATACGCGCAGCGCGAAAGAATTCAACATGAATCAATGAATCAATGAAAAGGATATGAGGTACATGTATATAAAACAAATATGGAGTGCTTTATAATCAGATGGTGGTTGAAATTATCACTCCCTCGGTGGTGTTCATACCGACCCTTCTATCACCCCCTCGGTTTCGCCTCGGGAGTGATAGAAGGGCCGGTATGAACACCACATTGGGAGTGATAATCTCCACCATCATCCTCATGAGCAGTCAATATTTGTATACTATCACATTTAATAGACTATTATATAGAAGATATTCACCTTCTATGTGTTGCAACATAGCCAATGTTAAGTGGCTGTTTGTTTTACTGTACACAAAATCTGTAGGGTAACTATTGTATGAGGAGAAAAGTCACCTGTTATGTGTTGCAGGATAGCTAATACCAGCTGATTATTTGATTTACTATATGCCATCTCCCTACGCTAGCTACATGTATTATATGAGGACAGTCACCTTCTATAATTATGTAAAAGCACAGCCAGTGCTAGCTAACTATCTGAGTAACCTCATACTATCTCATAAATAGACTATCATATGGAAGATATTCACCTTCTATGTGTTGCAGCATAGCCAATGCAAGCTGACTATTGGATTTACTATATGCCATCTCCTTCGTGTGTGTGATGAGGAGCTTTAGAAGGGCAGGGGATGATGCTTCTAACAGCTCCTTTCTTCTCACTGCACTATCCTTTTTACTGGAAAAAAGAAAACAGTCGGGGGAAAAATTACTGATAATAAAAGTCATGACGATGATGACGACAATGATTATGATAACAACAACGATCATGGTGATGATGACGATGATGATGATGTAGAAGAAGAAATCCATATTACCTGATTGGGTTGCCATCGCCTCCCTGCAGCTGCTTCACTATGTCCGGGTGGAAGTGGGATGAGTCTCTCGGAACCAGCAGATAGAGCAGTACCTTACGTCCATACTGATCAGTGGCTACCTCGTAGGCAGATTTCATTATTTCCTACATGATTTCGTATGGAGGGGTGAAGAAAATGTGAAATGAGATAAGGAATAGCTATTATATGAGGACAGTCACCTTCTATAATTATGTAATGAAGAGAAGGACTCAAAATGGATATTTCCTATACCATGAAAGTCAGATAGTGTCTGCTGAGAGCCAGAAGGGCATTAGGTCATTCACTTTAACACAGAGTTCAAGGGTAACTAAGATAGAAATGTATGTTCGCTTTTACTGATCAGTAATAATGTATATATCACAAATCTTTTGACTTTTTAATGTACATTGGTGTCATATATATTTTTAAATATTATTTATATTATTTTTGTTCTACCTGCTAAGCTCCACCCTCAAATATTACAGCAAAGTAATAATCTTGAAAAAAATACAACGAAGAGTATGTAAGATCATTTTAGGGCATAATTACATCTCATATACAAATTCATGTCAAGTATGTAACTTACCAACTCTTGAGGAGAGGGGACTAGCACTGTGTATAAAATTTGCAAAATCATTTTCAAATCAACCTTTTTGTCAGACATGGTTACCACAGAAAAAACACACTAACATATCTCTTCGCCGTATGCATACTTATCAGCAATTTCAAGCTAGAACAAAACGGTTTAAAAATAGTCCATTGCCCTTTTTAGTTGATTTACTCAACAAATGTTGAAAATTCTTTCTCTCTCTCTCTCTCTCTCTCTCTCTCTCTTATCACTTTTATCACAGGTATATGCACTAAGTGCTAGTCTCCTCCCCCAAGTCGACTGTTATGAATGTATATATTTCAATCATTTTACATGCAATTAATAACAACTTTTACATGTCACCATTTTTTATGAAAACCTGTGCAATGTATACCCTTTTTACATGTTTAGTCTTCTATGAATTTTGTGCCTATGAACATGTAAACATGAATATTCCAGCTGAGGCTGCTTTTCATGTACGATTAATATATTTGCTTCATGTTTGTATGTTAATAAAGACCATTTTTTAATTGAATTGAATTGAATTGAATTGAATCAAAAAAACCCTCCAAAGCTAATTTATTTTTCTGACATCGTCAGTCAGTCATCAGTCAGCATGATGAACATGGACAAAAGAAATTGGCAGGTCCCTTCCTATCAACTGACCACCTGTTCACAATAGCATCATTGCAAGTTTTCATGTAATAGCCCATTACAACACTTCTTTTCATGGTGTTGCTTGGCATTTCTGAAATAGCAACTGCTTAAAATACAATTGAATTTTGTGAATTGGCATGGTAGAAAAACTTGCAATAATGCTATTGTGAACAGGTGGTCAGTCAATGGGAAGGGACCTGCCAATGTCTTTTGTCCATGTTCATCGTGCTGACTGATGACTGACTGATTATGTCAGAAAAGTAAATTAGCTTTGGAGGGTTTTTTTGTGGGTGGAGCTTAGCAGGTAGAACAAAATAATATAAATAATATTTTAAAATATATGACACCAATGTACATTAAAAAGTCAAAAGATTTGTGATATAAACATTATTACAGATCAATAAAAGTGAACATGCATTTCTAACTTAGTTACCCTTTCACATCCTAACACAGCATTTTTCTGCTGTGTTACATGCTGAAATGATTAAGTTTTATATTCCTAAATTACTTTGCTGACAATCATATTATCATTCACACAGTCTAACAATGCAATCACCTGGTACTCTATGGCAAAACTCTTCTTTGCAGATTCCACTTTTGCACTGCTATACCTTTGCATTGTTATGGAATCCATTCTATATCGTGGCTAAAATACTTCTGCATCAAAGCATATATTCCAAGGTATTCATACAACCTTACCTCAATGATAACTTTGCTGACGATCTTTGTATCGTCCACACAATCAAACAGAGCAAGCAGCACTCTATGGCCAAACTCCTCCTTGCAGATCTTGACGACAAAGGTTTTGAAGGACTTGATGATCACCTTACGATCCTACAAATGAGGTGACCAAAATAAATGTTACAACTTCACTTCATGTTACACACAGCAGCAAAAAGACAAATATACATGTAACTACTACATCTACACTACTACTACTACTACTGATATACTACTACTACTGCTACTACTGCTACTACTGCTACTACTGCTACTACTGCTACTACTGCTACTACTACTACTACTACTACTACTACTACTACTACTACTGCTACTACTGCTACTACTACATCTACTACTACTATTACTACTACTTTTACTATTACTACTACTACTTCTACTACTACTGCTACTACTACTACTGCTACTACTGCTACTACTGCTACTACTACTACTACTACTACTACTACTACTACTACTACTACTGCTACTACTACTACTACATCTACTGCTACTACTATTACTACTACTTTTACTATTACTACTACTACTTCTACTACTACTGCTACTACTACTACTACTACTACTACTACTACTACTACTACTACTACTACTACTACTACTACTACTTCTACTACTACTACTACTTCTACTACTATTTCTACTACTACTACATGTACTACTTTTTTAGAAATTATTACTCTGGCTTTAGCTTTAGCAACTGTGCATTTCAAGGAACAACCCTACCAGGTACCCACTTAAATACACCTGGGCAGAGAGTGGCAAATGTAGATCAATATACTACCAATGGACACAAGTGAAATGCTAAAGCTTGAACCCATGACCTTCACTTCCCTAGTCTAGTGTTTAAAACAAGACACCTCAACAATAAAACTTAAGGATCTGGGCCCGTATTCAATTCAATACTTAAGAATGTAATACGAGTAGTTTACTTAGTTTTCGGCTGAGATAAAATAGTGAAGCAATTTCGGTATTCAATTGAATCATTTGGCTAAGTATTTTACCCAAGTCTAAGACCGCTCTCTAGCAGACTTAAGAAAATTACTTGATTGGCAGGTATGTGGCTTTCATACATACGCAGAGCAATATAAGCTGCACACAAGCAAATCATATAAGCGCACATCTACTGTGACGCATGTTTTTTGGACAGGTTATGTGACGTCACAATAGATATCCGTAAGTATTTTGCTTTAAAGTTGGCTTGCTAAAGTAAAGTGCTTAAATATGATCTGAATACAATTTAAGCCAGTTTACTTAGCCAATCCAAAGGCTTAGTTAAATGCTAACTTCATGTGCGTTTTTATTTGAATACCGCCCCTGATCTTGCTTGAAGTTAAACTGATAAGTCTTAATGGTGACATTGCCAAAATATTTCCAAGTCCCAGGTCTCGGAAAACAGGTTTTCAACATTACCTTTGCAGTTCCGTACCAGAGACAGTGCATTGCTGCCCTAGCACCATCCAGAGTGTGAAGTATCTGGACTACAACCTCCCTCATTGCATCAATCAGTTCCTGATGAAATGGCATGAAATATTTCTTTAAGTTCATGTACAGGTGAAAAATAATTTGTGAGCTTTCTCATTCTTAACATGTCGGTGTAAAAGAATATCATAGTAGAAATATCCCCTGAAAAGGGTTGTTCTTCAAATGCCCTCATATTCGAAATATGAATAGAAATGATCTTTGGACCATATTTCTGGCCATACGAGTGTGTCGTCCCATATTCCAATTTATGTGTGTTGTGCCTTTCACTTTGTGTGATTTTTCAGCAAAGATTGAGTAAGTTTCAAAACGTTTTGATGATTAAAACACCTAACAGTATTTACTGATGCAACAGAATCAAACTTTCGCAATAACTTCTAATATGTTTCTTTTAAAATGTAATCACATGAAGTTATGAACAGTACTCAACTGTATCTTTAAGGACAATAGTGCCACTTTACTAATGTCCTTTAGCAAGACTGATGCTAGAATAAAGCTGAAATTTTTCTATCAGAATCATGAAATATCATATTATAAAGTGAAAGCAATGATTAGTTCGAGAATGTCATCGGGATTATATTCCCTGGTTAGATGTTTGCTGAAATATTCACCACAAAGTTTCCGTGTCTGCACTGCAGAATGCTTTGATGGTCTGTATTTATAAAACCCCTCTGCAACTTTCAAAGACAAAAATACAGTTGCTCTAATGTCCTTGATTAAGATAAAATTGCTAGAACACAGCTCAGACCCTGAAATCTTTTTAGCAGAATCATGAAATATCATATTATGAAATGAAAGCTATAATTTGATGGAGAATTTCACTGTGATTACCCTTTGATGTTCTCTGAAATATTCTGACACAAGATATTATGGTTGGGACTGCAGAAAGCCTTTTTTGGTCTATACTTATAATAAAAATTAAAAATTAAAAAAAAAAACCTCTACAATACATGATTATATTTAGATTTAATATTTAAATATGGAAATTGTTACTATGGCCTTGAAAAAAGAAAAAAGTTTGAAAGAAAAGTAAGAAATAAAAAATTACTTACAGCTCTCATCTTCTCAGGGGCATACTGCAAGAAGTCATAGATAGCCTTATGGACAATAGTATGCTTGATTACAGTCCTAAAGAAAGGGCAAGATGGAATACAGGTATAATTTCAAATGAAATGAAATGGCACATGCATGTATTTAAATCGATTTGCACACAATAATTTCGTACAGTTGTTCACTTTAACTATAGCAACAAGCAAATAATTTAGACATATTATATTTTCTGAGCTGATTGATAAATTATATGAGTAAATATTACTTTGGGACAACAACAAAGAGCTACATGTATGTATGGAATGACCATGAGAGGGGTTTGACACTAATGAATCAAATTTATTACTTACTTATCAAGCAGAGGAGTGAGTGTTTTCAGCATATGTTCCATGATACCTTGTCGAAGAGAAGGGTCTTTCTGAAGAATGTCATCAAGTGTGTGTACATCTGCAGACTGAGGAATTGATAGAGGAATGTGTCAGCCATACAGATATTGCAACTTTAAAGATATTTAGAAGCTGGCACGGACTTCAGAAATAAAAAAAAACACAAAAGGTAAATATCTCATGACTAGGGTACCTCCCAAACTAACCCCTTGGGATGCTGCACAGTCACGTTCCACTCAATTTAGACCGCGGTTAACCCTTTCAGGATAGGAATTATTTAAGAGCTAGGTTGATCACCTTTCGTTTTTCAAATTGGCAACAATGATATTTTTCTTTTAGAGCTGCATGGTTCTAATAAGGTATGATGTCTTTGGAAACAATATACATGGTTAGAAACTTTGTCGAAAAGATGAAAAATTGGCAATTTCAATAAGAAACAATGATTTTGAATCCCTCAATGTGTTGCCAATTTAAGGATTTTAAAGCTTATTCTTGTTTTTAAATTCCCTGCTATCAAACACAATACGGTCATGCAACAAAAATGGACACAGAGTGTGCAGAAATTTTTGCTCTTTCTACTCATGTATCTGGTATATTTTTAGAGCTCTGAATCAAAAGTTATTGAGCCAAACCACAAAATGTGGTCAATTGTCTCGAAAGGGTTAACAAAGTCCTGCAAAGAAGTGTGCATGTATCACCAGGGACCTGTTTCATAAAACTTGTTATCAATAACAACGGCCCCATTTCTAGGACAAATCTGCTCTCAGCCAGTCAGATTCAAGGATTTCAGTAGCTCATAACAATTAATGCAACTTGTTACTGATAACAAGTTTCATGAAACAGGACCCGGTTTTGGACACATGCTTCAGCAACAATTGCTCTGCGGTCTATTTCCAACACTAATGAATCCCAAGCATCACGCCTGGACCCTAAAACTATACCTAAGCCTAACCCAAAACCCTACCTAAAACAACCCTAACCCTGTCTTATATCTTTTAACAAGAAAAATAAAACGTGAAGCAATTGTCACCGGAGCAAATGTTGGAGCACCGTCTCACCTTGAAGACAGCAAACCTGGCTCCATAGAACTCCTCCATGAGAGCAGACCTCTCTTGGGCATTGGCATGGTTGTTGTAGGCTTCCTCTAAAACCTCGGCAGCCTCCTTGTGCCTCACCAGTTGGCAGACCTTACCGTAGAATGAGCGCATCATGGCCAGACGCTGCTCCTTGGACCCGTAGCGGAACATCTTCAGCACGTAGAACTTGGCATACTTGCACTTGGTGAGCTCGACAATGTGATCTGTTGAGAAGATGGAAATATTCCGATGGGCAAGTCCAATGTATTTCGTCTTTTACGTCTCACAAATACAAAATTAAAAATGGAAGTACATGTATCATTATCCTTGATATTTCATTGGTTCCAAGCAGCAGTCTTTGATGTACTGGGGAATGTAAGGGACAAAATGCCTTGGACTTGCCAAATACATTTCTTTAGCATAGTTGATATCTACATGTAGTACTATAACAAAACAAAAAAAATCATCTTACATTCGTGTTTTTAGGCTTCATTTTAATTCTTACTGTGCCAAAGGAATTTATATTTTATGAAATACAGTGTACACGTATAGGGAAACATAAGGAAATGCTGCTTTTTCAACACTTTTCAACTCTTTACCTGAAGCAACTTTAAATATGTTGGTATCTGTCATCTACATGTATATCTTATAGTATCATTTACAGCAATACCTTTCACTTCTTCAAATATTTTAGTCCTCTGCTCAGGTGTTCCAAACTGAACACAACACTGGATCACTCGAACTGTGTCATGTGCTTTCACCAACTGAATAAAAAAAGTCAAGAAAATTAGACTAGTAATTCAATTGATAATAAAGATTTTTTTTTTTTAATGTGAATAAAGATAAATTTGAGTACTGGTCTTGAGATTGCACTTTGAAAGAAACTGTCAAGAAATTACGATGAAAGGCTGTTTGTGAATTACAAGAGGATAATTAAGTATTTGGAGTTTTGGGGATCATCAAAACTGTTAACAAATCGACCCATTCTTGTTACGATTCCTCAGCAGTGAAAAAGCACTGCACATACATGTGTAGATATGGGTTTATGGGACTACACACACATGTGGCATCAAATTTTCTAGTCATATTTTGAATATAGTGGCATTTCCAGAGCAACTGTTACTACGATATTCCTCCACAAGGGTATGAAGTGAGAAGGTAAAAAGGAAAATCACGATGTCATTTCATTCAAAATTTAACATTATACTTAAGAAATTACAGCTTTATGGTAGATAATATCATTTCTTTGTTTAACATTTTAAAAAAGGAGAACTGTGTACAGAAGCATATAAAACTTACATCCAAAACTCGTCCATCAAGCAGTTCACATAGCTCTGATATATGCTTGGTTCTTGTTTCTGGTTTGCAATTATGTCTAGGAGAAAACATGTGACAAATGAGATGTTATATTCTAACTGAAAGACAAGGCTCACTTTGAAAGAAGGGAGAGTAAAGGATGGTACAGGTCTTTATTTTCATATAATCCCTTCACTTGAACAAATGAATATTCATGACATTGGCAGCTGACTATCAAGTTCTTTTTTTTTTTTAACATCATTTCACATTGTAATTCTTCATCGATCAATCATGATTTATGAAAATTAAAATATCTTAATGATCACTGCAAATCAGGAAGTTTGCTCTACCATATATATTCTAGATGTGTTGATTGCAAGTGAGGTGGAGACTAAAATCAATATGGAAATGCCTTAGAGCCTGATCGGTTAGTCACGGACAGACATATGACAATTTTTTAGTTTGAACACCTGTAGAAAATATGTATTTAACTGAAGAGAGCTTTTTTATGTTTCATTGTGAAGGGCATCACTGAAGGAGTTGAAATTTGTTAAAATTTGGTTGCCATGGCCGCCCACTAAAATTATAATCCATAAAATATTCAATGTCATGGATGGACAAAATGCCTACTCTTAACCGATCAGGCTCCTTATGCACCACCAAATACAAGGTTATCATACTGCAATTAGGCCTTCTCCTTTTTTGTCATCATTAGTTCCCATATCTCATCAATAAGATAACTCGTACTTACTTTCTAACAACCTCCCAAGCGTTTTTGGCTTTCTGAGCGAGTTCAAAGTTGCTCTTTACTTGCTTCCTGACCTGCTTTCTCTCCTTCTTCTTTAGCTCCTCTAACTTCGGACGTTTACTTTTTTCTGCGAGGAGAAATCAAGAAGGATCAAACAAAATAATACTTAATAAATGAAACTACAGAAACAGATCATTCATTTTTCGTGTAATGCACCATACTTTGATAAACCTCTTCTTATCATTATATGAATTTTTAACTTAACCATTTATGCAAAACCTAAACAAAAAACTCCATTTCATTCAAAATAAATTAAAATCATCACTCTATTTTGATAGGAGAAAACAGACGCATAATAGAAAACCAGTGTTCACATTATTTAACAAGCCTTTGGTTGTATGTCTTCATGTTCTATTACACCATTAATATCAAACTCCCAGCTTATAATTTATTTTCCTTACGGGTCCCCTGACATCATTCTCCTTTAAAACCTGAAAAAATAAGGTTATCACGTTGTCTGACCTTATTCCTTTGTTATTATTATAGTACATTCTTGAAAATTATAAAACTAAAATTATTGGAAAGAAGTTCAATAATTCACATAATCACCTGCATCATCTCCACTTCCTTTACGCTTCTGTCCTCCCTTCCAGGGTTTTCCCTTATCCTGCTTGACGTGCCCTTGCTTGGGGAACTGCTTTCCTCCCTTCTGACTTGTCTTTTTGAAGTTCTCCTTCGGTTTGGGGGCTGGTTTCTTTGCACTGAATTTGTTCTTGCCTGAAACCTTGGGGAGTTTATCCTTTCCAGTCTGTTTTAAAGCTGGTGTCTGGATCTCTTTCTTGGCATTCATCTTTCGATCTGATGTCTCTATTTCTCTCTTGATCTTGCCCAGTTTACTGGCTTTCTTAGCATCACCAGCAGAGTTGTCCATTTCTGAATGCTTTCTCTTCGCAGATTTCTTTGCCACACGGGTATTTTCTTTGTCAGTCATTTCTATGTTCCTATACACGAAAAAAATGAAAAACAAATCTGTGTTAACTTTTATTAGCATAAGATAGAAACAATGCTACTGTAAGCCACGTTTTATTCATGCTGCTCATTAATTATCAAATTTTGTGCTGGTGTTATTTCTATTAAGTCCCTTTGTCAGATAAATCTCCAATAATGGGGCTCGTCCCCTAAAAATCTTCAATATCAGAGTAGGACATCGATGTAGCACAAGCTCTCCCCTATACGTCAGAATCTACAGGATGACAGTAGTTTCCTGGGCTAAACACCAAATCAAAAAAAGAGCAGTCATATATTAAGTCAATAGACTAAAGGTTTAGTTGTATTCCAACAAGCCATGCTAGCTTCTTCTCCTCCGGCCTCCTCCTTTGCCAGTCCAGGCGCACGGCCAATATCGGAGACTGTTTCCTATTTGGGAGACTGTCTCTATTATCAGAGACTTTTGTCAACATTTTGGGTAGCCTATTTGGGAGACAGTCTCCCATTTAGAAGACCAACTTTCTTTGTTTACATTTGCGGCAAAGGGATTACCTCAGCTCAATACGAAAATGTGATAAGCAGATTCCTCATGAAAAATTACCTCTTTTTAACGGTCTACTCTAAAAATCCACCATCTACTTTTGCTTTCATTACATTTTTTGTTATGATCCACACACAAAACAAATGGGCTTCTGACCTCAGTGAGGCAAAAATTTGGTTGAGAGAAACTGCCTTTCGTTGGTGTTTCTTTTGTCCTTTTGTAAGCTAAGTCTCCAATATGGGAGACAGTCTCTCAAATCGGAAAGAGTCTCCAATATCGGCCGTGCGCCTCTACTGTTTGCTTCTCCTTCCTTTCACTCTTCTTCTTCTTCTTCTCCTCTTCCTTCTCCTCTTTCTCTTTCTCCTCCTCTTTCTCTTCTTCCTCCTACTCCTCCTCCTCCAAGATGCAGTTCTTGATTCTTCATCACTCGTCTCGAGTCAAGGCTCCATGATCTCTTCTCACATCATCACCATGCATTCTTAAAAATATTAATTCACTTTCTTATTCTTACCTTTCCTCTTTAAAAAACTGAAATAAAATTGGGTCTATTTGAAATTTTTAAAAATAATACCTAATAAATTGAATGTCTCGTCGAGCCTACGTATATAGTACGAGTACGAGCCCAACAAATTTATAAGTTGTTGGGACTAGAGTAATTTTTTCACACATGAAATCAAACACTCACGACTTAAATTAAATTTTCTTTGCTTAGAAAAAGTCGTAAACATGTACGTGAAAACGAAATGAGGTCATACTTAAGTGGTAACAGCAACTTAGGTGCAAAAATCTGGTACGATTTGAGCAGCGTTTTCGTCGTTTTAGTCCCACGTGAAAATCAATCTGTAAAAGTATGGTGGCTTTGTAATGACAAATCAGTGATGAATTTTTTTAAAAGACATAAGGAGAGGCGGGGGCAAAATAATGATAAGCCTATAGAGGCCACTTACACTACGTATAGTGTAGAATGCAGTGATAGAGGGCTATAGTCTAGACCCTAGTTCTCAAATAATGAATAATAATTTTAAAAATCGATAGGTCTACACATACAGAGGTTAAATCGCCATCTCTTTACTTCAATTTTTTGCAAATATATCATACGTTACAGGCCCTTATGCCTCAGGCGGGTATAATTGAATTGTAGGGGGAAATTATGTCACTCACGAAATGACAAAGAAATTGAAAAATAAATACTTCATCAATTTACTTATTTCCAGGAATTCAGCAGCAATTTAGCCTTTCGGCCTTGTTACCCATCCTTACGCCATGCAATCCCCCCCCCCCCCCAGGCCATATACCCTATATAAAGAAAATATTGAGGATATCAGATTTGAATTATTTCTCACTTTTTGAAGAAGGGGGCTATGAATATGTTTTTCCTCACTTTTGAAAAACTCTAAAGATGTCGGTATTATAAATTAAGTTGAGTATGAAAAGAGTTGATGTAGAAGGGTAAAGTTGCCCTATTGAAATAATACTGTACAGATTTGAAAGCTTATGAGCCATGCTTCCCTTTTATTAATTGTCTCTCTTTTCAGAGAAAGGCTTGAAATAAAATGCCACATTTTGAGGACCCTGAGTTTCCATTCAATTTATTTTCAGGAGGACGGGACATGTAGCAGATTAAGACATATTATGAACATTGCGAATTATAATAAAGAAATGATTTTAGGAATCCAGCCGGCACACATGCAGTCACTGGCCGGGCAGGAGGGGCGGAATAAACACCCCCCCCCCCAAAAAAAAAAAAAGAAACAAGAAAAGAAATAGGAAGCAAGAAAGCAAAAAGATGGAAATAAATCATGAAAAGAAAGGAAAAAAGAAAATCTGTGGGGGGATCTATTTTATAAAATATAACCTACCCTTTGAATTCATTGATTATCAACAAAAAAAAATAACTACACCCATACAAAACATTAGACCTATTATATTTCCAAGGAAATCATAAACGTATACAGCATTGACACTTCTTGGGGAAAATACTTAATACACATCAGTGTAAGCAGTTAAAGAAAAGATCTGAAGAATGATCAAATGAAGACAAATGACCATACATTTGTCAGTCTGCCCGTTTTTAAATTTACTATTCATGAAGCGATTACTCTAGTAAACCCTTATAGACTATTATGTAGGGCACAGTCAATGCGTCCCGAGTGGTAATATCGTAATATATGCAGCCTTTATATTCGGCTGCAGCCCCCCCCCCCCCCCCTCCCGACCACTTTTTTTTTTCAGTAATCTTTATTCAGTTTCTATATATAACATAACATTCATCTTGAATGTATACAACAAATTACCCTCGATAAAATCATTGAAACAAGGCATATACAACAAAAATATCATTGAATGAAATGTAATCATTAAAAAAAAAAAACACACACACACACACACGCACGCGCACACGCACACACACACCCACACGCCCACACTTTTGAGTAGACACGCCGTTTCATAAAATCTTGGAAAAAATGTTCGAAAATTGTCATTATTGGGTGAAATCAAAAAGGCAGGGTATCTCGAGGGGCCGCGGAGCATTTTTAAACGGGGGTAACCTCGCTAGTCATAAGGACCGCTATTCATAAGGACCGCTATCCATAACGCGTGACTAAATAAATGCGGTTTTGTATGAATAGCAGTCCTTCTAAATAGCGAGCAAACCATAGAAAAATTACCTCGCTAAATGGACCTCCATTCATAAGGACCACTATTCATAACTACTCATGAGGACTGCTATTCATAACGCATGTTAAATGAATAGCGGTTTTATATGAATAGCGGTCCTTATAAATAGCGAGCGGAACCCCCCCCCCCCCCCGTTTGGCAATGCAAAACTATTATATAGGCTCATCCTCAAATCAAGACACAGCTTTTAAATTTGGAACTTATTTTGCTTTTATCTATACCTTTCTTATCAGTCAGATATGATAAAGCCATTCATCATCATCTTCGCCATCACCATCATCATCATCATTGTCATAATCGGTCATCATCATCATCATCTTCTTCTTCTTCATATCATTCATAGGCTACACGTTAGACCTTCGACTGTTCCTGAACTTTGCATTATCAGACAAAATTAATAGAGGTTGTAGTAAAAAAAAAATATTATGCAGACCCGATATAGAATAATTATATCTCTCATCGTCATAATATTGAATAATTTTTTTCTTCATACGACTACAAATTTGAATTTTGTTATTAAACTTTTGCACAAACAGTTGTTGCTTAATCAAAGTTACCATGCAATTTAAGGCATCCTTTCTCTTGTCTTCAAAACGAAAAATTACATTTTCTAAATTAAACTTAATCTGTACTCGAGAGCCTTCACTTATCCATTTTGCTGTTTCATTCCAGATTGATTTACTGATCTTACATTTATAAAAGAAATGTACAATGTCTTCCAATTCTTTTTTTTTTTTTTTTTTTTTTTTTTTTACAAAAGGAACACTTTTCGATACTATTTTCATCTTAACTGCTTATGTAGTTGTCAGTTGCTTGTTCAGGAACAGATTGAATCCTATTTACTATCTTATACTGAAAATATCTTAAACCACTATCAGGAGTAAAACGAAATATCATGGTATGATATTTCTGCATTTTTGATCTATCGGGGGTGGGAGAGCGGGGTGAAGTGGGACAAGAATCGTGATTTTGCACTCTTTTCTTTGTAACTTCTAGAATATTCAGTGTAGCCTCTCCATTTTTACATGGTAAATAATATCAATAGTAGGCTACAAAACAAGTTATTTGACACAATCCCTATGTTTTTAGTTTTTATGCAAATAATCATTAAATATGAGGTACTTGAACGGGGTGAAGTGGGACACCATGGAGGTGAACTGGCCACTGGGACAGTATTAGGGGTGAAGTGGGACAGTCGGGGAGAAATGGGACAAAACTCTTGAAATGCGAAAATCACCTTCTTTTTTTTTTTGTACTTGTCTAAAATAAGTGCTGGGAATGTTAAAGGTAATATATTACTTTAAAAAAAAACTTGCTCAAGAGTCACATGTAAAGTTCATGCCCATTTAAAATATATTGGATGAAATGATGTGCGGTTTGTAAATTTTAACCTATATTTTGACGGTTTGGGGCAAAAAACAAATAATTGTTCATAATATTTATATATTTTGGGGGTTACACACAATTAAGTAGTATGAATGATTTGTAAAAAGGAATTGACCGATATGAGATTTTACGATTTTAATGTAGACCAAAAGATATTTTCATGTAATACTGTCGTATGGATTATGAATGATAAAAGCTAATATTCCTTACATACACAAAAAGTATCTGGGGTGTACTGGGACAAGATGTCCCAGTTCACCCCGATAGTAAAAAAAAAAACAACAACAAATGCCTGCAAAATATTAGTATTAATATTTATCGCTAAAAATATTGTTTAAAATTATAGGGTCATATAAGACTTATATGCTGTATTTGGGGTGTTCACTATAGCCAAATGGTATAATTGTAAAATATTTGACAATGAATGATGACAAACAGAAGAAAAAAAAGTGGTCAAAAATAGAAGTCAAAATTAAACGTACAAGCAAAATCGCAGTATAGCTGTGAATGTATTTGTTAACATTGATAGTTAAGACCTTTCGTAGGAATCAAACTAATTTATATAGGTCAATTTTTTTTTTTTTTAGTTAGAGGTGGTGTCCCAGTTCTTTCGCGTCCCAGTTCACCCCCTCTCCCCTAATCTAAATGTCGTTCCCATTCCAAACATATTGAGGGTACCGTATATATTTTGTTTTTCCAAGAAGAGTTTTGTAGATGTATCTACATCCTTGTAGGTCATGTACTATTATTTTAATATGTGAAGGCTTTACTTATTGAAGGAGCCTGCGCCTTTGAATGTTGTATGGCGCCATACAAATGCTGTGAATCATCATCATCATCATCATCATCATCATCATCATCATTAATGGATCTACTCTATCTTTTTCACCTTTCTCTTTTATGTGCATTCTATATCCACACTTTATTGCTTGAGTATATAGAATAATAAGACAAATAAATCAGTTTCAAGCAGAATTTTTGTTCACATTCTTTACGAGTCAACAAATTCCCCTCATCATCAATCAAGTCATTTGTACTTCTGACGCCTTTTCATACCAAGCTTTAAAAAAAATACATATTTTTTCCTAATTTCGATGCAGCTATTTCTCCACCACGGATAAGTTAACCAATCATTTCCCTCTGCTCGACTCAACAAAGACAAAGCGTGAAATACATCTTTCCAAAATGGATTATCAGCTTCATGAAATAATGTCGAAAAATATTCATCATCAAATCCAACTAAGAATGGTTTTGATAAAACGACTTCATTAAGTGATTAACATCATAGCATATACCTAAAACCATTCTTCGAATCCAACATATAATCCAAAAAAAACCCCTCGACATCTGTCATTTAATTTAAGATCCCTTATTTTGTAATGTGCCAACAACCTTATCTGGCTTATTCTTCCATATAAAATCAAAGAACTTTTATGGTTTTAATTAACTTAACTGAAGGAGTTTTATAAATTCTTTTATAAAAAATGACTTCCAGTTAATCCAGTATATAGTATACTGCAGGGCCTATACTGTATAGTATTTGAGTCTCTTCTTGGGTGGAGCCTGGTTTTTCGGTCTCAAGGTCATGCACTTCATGATTACCGTAATGAAATAATTCGCCTGATTCTTTCTTATGCTCAATCCTCCCAAGTAATAAACTCCAAGAGAAACAAAAGTTAACCACAATAGAACCCCCCCCCCCCCCCCCCCCCCCCCCCCCCCCCCCCCCCCGCTCGTCGTTCGACGCGACCATAGGACCTCTAGCTTAGCTAGCTAGCTTTCAACATTTGCAAAAAATCAAGGCTGCTAACTTCAGCGTCATTGAAAGCGGAAAGATGTCGGGTCAGAGAGCTTTCGCCCAAAAACTTAACAAGTAAGTTATTTTATTCTATTTAAAGTTATTTTTATGTAATATTTTTTCATACGTTGTATCCTTCATGATTAATGTGTTACTTAGGATTATGTTGAGTGTATTTTGTTTTTGAAGTGAAATGAAATCGTGTGAAAATTTGCTTCTGGATTGTTGATGTATTGAGCCGCTGCGGTGGTTATGCTTCAGCGTAATCTCGTTGACACTGTTCCCACTCCTGTCGGGGCTAGGGAATGTTCAGAGCGTGGTGAGGATGCAGCTGGTGGAGTGTTTCATGTCATGTGTACATGTAGGTCTATGACTTATTCATGATTTCTTGGGGTCGGGCGAACTCGGCACTGCGCGGTGACTACGTTTCAAGAGTTGAAGTCCACGCTACGCACCGTACCCTTTTTTAGCCTCAAATTTCATGTTTTGACTTTTGTATAATTTTCCTTCTTGTAATCGTCAACATTACTTCTTTGCTAATCATTTTACACATTGTTATCAAATAATTTGAATTTAAGTGTTTTGAAATGTATAATTAAATGCGAAATTCAACACAAGTGTTTGCAATCAATTTAACTCTCTGGGCTCACTCAGCCGCGATTTTCCGCCAAGGCCGAGATCGCCCTAGTGCCGAGTTAGCCCACATCCGATTTCTTAATCTCCTCAAAACCTTATTAAAAAATTATTGGTCAATGAATTAACACCAAAATGAAAATGAAATTATAGATTAGCATGATTTACAGATTTAATCTGTTAATACTATACCATGTACATCATATATACAGAGCCACTCAAGACTCAAGTCATACATGATCATCATGATTAATTCCTGTCAGGCTGTTGTTGACAAATCCAAAAATCTGGGGCCGGGGGTTGTTTCATTAAACCAACTTTTGTCAACTCTTGTCAGCTGGATTGTTTGTCAGCGATCTACAGAAATGTCCGGGACCTGACAAACCGTTGCATGAAGACATGATAAACGACAACTCGATGATATTGATGCTCATCAGCTAAAAACATAGTCTTTCATGTGTCTTTATCACAGTCCATCAGATTTATTGTCAATTAATCTACCCAAACAGATTTTGAGGCTCATTTTTTTCCTCCAAAATGCCAGAAATTGCAGCGAAAAATTAATACTGATGATCAGATTATACAAACAATAACATCCTGTTTACAGGTGTTACTTATTGGTATCTTAGAATTTTTAAATTGAGAAAACTTCAGAAGTTGAGTGCTTTTGCGATATATATATACGAATCTCGATTTTTAAGTAGACCCTAGATCTAGAGTTGGGGGGGGGGGGAAATTGGCCACTTAAGACAAAATCCTATTTTTAGACTCTTTATTTCATATTTATTTTTACTTCCAATCATGAAAGCCAGTATTGTTACTATTTTTTTTTTTTAAATCCCGGAAGAAAATCAAGAATTGCCATGGCAATATTCATTTTCATTTTCGCTGTCTCGAAGGCAGTTTTCAGCCTAGCAGATCAGTTTTTGGCCGCATGTACAAAGTCAATAGGGGGAGCACTCGCACCGTGCATTCGCCCGCTGAGATATTGTTTTGAAATTGCACGGTCATCTGGGAACTTTTGCGCAAACCATGAGATACATGTACGCTAATTTTTCTGGTCGCCTGAAAACCCTTCATACAAATAATAATTATGGATATTTTTTTCATTGCTACTGCAGTTCCCCTGTGACTTTGGTACATTTACAATGTATGTGTGTGATATGTGATATACAGTGCGTCCCAGAAAAAACGAAACCCTAAAACAAAGGGTTATTGTGACCACACTATGTGCTGTATGACAATGATTATTCATTTTCCATACACTAGAAGTATTATGCTATTAAATGATACCTTGATGGCATTCATCCATACATTCTTTACCGAGCAGCAGCATTTTGAAAATGACATGTACAAGTGTAAAAACCCAGTTGTGCCAGATTTGGGTAAAACCGTGAAAACGTTAGGATCACATGCGAACATAACCCAAAATGTAACATGACTTTTAAAACCCTGCAAGAAGACTGTTTTCATGTGTTTGTTTCAATAACGATGGTAAGGATAATGCCATCATCGTGAAATAAAGGATGTTCCATGTTTTGTCGATGTTGGGGGTAAAGAAAGGGCATGTTTTGTATTGAAATGGTACCTGCAATCGAAATGAAAAGTAATTTTTTGAATTTTGAAGATGGTAAGAACTTGCTTGCTTTAAGAACAAAGCAGACAGAAAGGTGATATTTTTTCATAAAAGTAAAGTTAGTGGCACTTTTCATTGTCATCAAAAGGAAATACAAGGTTGAAAGGGCACATAAGACAGAAAAAATATCAAGATTATGGCAATTTCCCACCTCAGGAGGGGCACCTTTTCTATCACAGGAGGGACACTTTTTCATCTTTTGAAGGATATTTACTGATTTAGGAAATTTTGGGGGCGTACGCCCCTGCCACCACTGGAAATTGGTATCGACCCGTGTTTTATGAATTTCTGATTGAATGCATGTCATCACATGAAGGAATTTCACCTGTCATATCTCTTAAAGCTGGTATTTCCCTTGTGTCATGTTTGCATGTGATCCTAACGTTTTCACGGTTTTACCCAAATCTGGCACAACTGAGTTTTTACGTGTCATTTTCAAAATGCTGCTGCTTGGTAAAGCATGTACAGATGGATGCCATCAAGGTATCATTTAAAAGCATAATACTTCTATTTTTTTGGAAAATAGATAATTATTGTCATAGAGCACATAGTGTGGTCACAATAACCTTTTGTTTTAGGGTTTCGTTTTTTCTGGGACGCACTGTATATGCTATCATGCTATGCATTTTAAAGTGATTTTTGCCATGTAACGTCGGACTGGCCAAATTCTCATCCCGGCCGAAAACACCCGCCTTTACTCTACCCATAAGAGGATACCATAATTGACAAATTGTGGAAAGAAGACCCAAATCGTGTTCACTTTATAGAAACTAATTAAATTAAAATACTTTATAACCCAATTTTTAATGTTTATTCATAAAATACCCGGGGGGGGGGGGGGAGAATTCAGCCACTTACGACAAAATCCCATTTTTGGACTCTTTATTTCATGTTTATTTTCACTTCTTACTCAAATCATGAAAGCCAATATTGTTACCATTTTAGCCGGAAGAAAAATCCTGGAAGAAAATCAAGAATTGCCATGGCAATATTCATTTTCATTTTGGCTATCTCGGAGGGAGTTTTCGGCCTAGTAGATGATTTTTTTCAGCCGCATGTAAAAAGTCCCACCTTTACTCTATATCAAAGCATTGCGTGAAAGAGGAAATATATAGGGAAAATACATAGATTCCACATGGGTCTGTAGATACAGACTGTTCCGTTTTCGATGCTGCTTCAATGGTAGACGGATGTGAGGACAAATAATATTAATCTCATGTACTTGTTGGGGGGTCCAGACGCCATAAGAAAATATTGTCTGTCTGTACAATATCATAAACATTAATAAAACTATTTGATAAAGGAATGTGCTTGGAGATCAGGAAGTAAATTTTTGCTAAATCTATATTTTTCATTTTTTTTGCAGCCCATAGACTAATTGCTGGCTTGTGATGGCATTCTAAAAAGATATGACAGGTTTGGAGTAACGCCAAGTCACCTGTCAGGGAAGTTGTCGCTAGTCTTGGCAAAGACGGCTTTGTGAAACACTTCTAAAGCGGACAAGTTGAGCGACAGTGTTGACATGTCGCTGATCTTGTCGTTACGATGGTTGATGAAACGACCCCCTGCTTTCCCCATTGACTGTTTGCTGACAGTTGACAGACTCTGTATTATAAGTTATTTTGCACAGAGCCTACATCATTTATGAATTATTAATTCTAAAACAATACACTCAGTACATTTTGAAAGGTTGCCACCTTAAACTATCCTGAGGAGAGGAGTGCTAGAAATTATCTCATGACCAAATTCAGAGAGCAAAGATCAGAAGAGAGATGCAGGGAAATCACCCTGTTGAACTTTACCATTTTTTTCCCTCCATTTTCCATATAGGTCTCAGCATGCAGCAGATATACGTCGTCAGGTTTCATCGCATTATTCAAGTAAAGATGTAGCAAGGTTTGCAGGAGGTCTAGGTCCTGGTGGAGTAAGTTGATCTAACTTGTTCAAAATTGAAATAGTCTGTGATGATTACTTGGATGTGTGAATGATCTGTTATGTCCACACTCTGCAAATACTAGATTATTATTTGTTAAATACACAAAAATTTTAATGTTAAAAATTACTGTTTAGGGGTTCCTTATTCAATGGCCAAATAAAAATTGGGCAGTAGAGGCACACGGCTGATGTTGGAGACTGTTTCCTATTTAAAAGACTGTCTGTATTGCCAGAGACTTTTGTCAAAATTTTTGGGGTAGCCTATTTGGGAGACAGTCTCCAAGTTAGGAGACCAATTTTCTTTGTTTACATTTGCTGCAAAGGGATTACCTTGGCTCGAAATGAAAATGTAATAAACAGATTCCTCATGAAAAAATTACTCCTTTAGACCATCTACTTTAAAAATTCACTGTTTACTTAAATTGTTTTTGTAACATTTTTTGTTGTGAAAACAGAATGGGCTTCTGACCTCAGAGAGGAAAAAATTTGGCTGAGAAAAAGCGAATTGTTTTTGGTGTTGTTTCTTTTGTCCTCTTGTTAGCAAAGTCTCCAATATCAGAGACTGTCTCCCAAGTGGGAGAGAGAGTCTCCCAAATTGGCCGTGCACCTCTACTGTTGGGGTAGACGTGTCGCAACTTAGTGAAACATAGTTGCTTGATTGAGAAACCATGTCCAGGACAAATGGACGTCAACTGTTGATGAGCCGATATTGTAGTCTGAACTTTAATATCTGACTGACCTTTGCATCAGCTGAATCTGTTACTTGTACTCTGTAGTTGGGGTCTTACTAAAATTATGATTATTATTTAAATGATATTGATATGAAATATCTCACCAAACCTCATCTGCCGGGATGCATTATTTTATGTTAAATTATATGTTGCTTTAGGAGCTACTCTGTACCTTTCACTGATCTCTTTCTTCTAAAATGGTGACTATTTTCATCTCACTTCACTGACTGTTTTAATATCAAGTTTTACTGTATATGCCATATATTTCGCGGGGGTTTTATTTTCGGGAATTTCGCGAATCGCGAGAGGGTCGCGAACCTTAACAACACGCCAAAATATTTCCAACATAAGAAGTCGGATGAATTTGTTGTCTCCTGGTCATAAATTCACCACTTCGCTTTGCAAAAGTACATCATCACCACTGTTTGTAGATTTGAGAATTTTCCGACCGCGAATTCAACCACTCGCGAAATAGTCTGGTTAGTCCTATTCGCGAAAATTTATGGCCGCGAAATTTATGGCTTATACAGTATGTTGTGATACAATCATGAATATATCAGGGATGCAAACAGGATATAAATTTATAGGAATTATCATTTCTGGAAAAAAATATATATATTTACATGTATTATCTCCCAAAGGTGGGCAAGTATGTTTTAAGATTTGACCTATAGCCTCCTACCCACTTTAATCCACAAATTCTTTAATTGGTTCAACCATCTTTGGTCCGTTACAGATCCCACTGTCAGAGATCCTGGACCCGTTGGACTATGAGGAGTACATACAGCAGAGTAAAGGAGCCATGGAGCTGGATCCACTCAAACAGCTCCTGGAGTACCCTGAAGATGATGTCAGGGTGATGGCCTTGTCCAGAGAGATGAGGACCACCAAGCAACCCCACCCCGGACCAGAGTGAGTTAGGGACTTCCTTGTGAATTCTATGGTCCTGGGTTCTGTAATACAAAAAAAATGAGTTAACAATTGATTGCTATTTCATTGTATGCTGTTGATTACAAAATAGATTGTACAGTTGCTAAGATTTGTTTTACAGGGCCAAGGTCGAAGTCGTCAAACCATCAATGAAAAGAGGTCCGACTGAAAGTTGAAGTACATTTCAAGAAAGAAAGAGATAATATCAAATTTCAAAATAACATTATGGTTGTACTAAATGTAGAAATGAATACATAATGTCTCTGGTGGTCAACTTACCGAGTTATAACTATTAAATCATTATTAGTCAGAGGCATCAAATCTTGTTTTTAGCACTGTGTACCAATAAATGCACACATACACTTAATGGCATTTTTATGAAATTTTTTGAAGGGCTGATTCTTACACTCAATTGGTATGTAAGAAAAGGCTGAAATGGAGAGCACAGAATGCCCCTGTCTAGTTGAAACTTAGAAGGATGGATCAGAACCCTTGGGAATTTTTTTTTCTACATGTCCCTACCTGTGTATTTACAGAAATACTAATTTTATTTTCATTATTTTCCTGAAAAGGGCTGAGAACGTGAGCCTCCAGGTGCGGGACTGCATCAAGTGGTACACCTGTGAGTGGTCTGTAGTGGATCGGAAGTACAAGGAGAATGCCATGTCTCACCAGGGCAACATCATGAAGCTGAGACAGAGGACGCTGGCCATCAACAGTGACAAGGTGTACGAGGTGGATGAGGAGGAGAACGAAGAATGCACAACGGTAAAATTAGCCCCTGAAAAAGAAAATCGTACATAACAATAAGCCAGTTTGTTGTTGTGCAACTTCATATTAGAAAAAAAAGTGACATTCTGACATTTTCAAGCCTTCTGAGCATACAAATAATTAATGAAAGTTTTGTTTTTTGGGGCAGTCAAAAAGTACTACCGTGGTGTTGCTTCCATTGCATGTAGTCACCTGTTTGGGATGACGTAGATAAAAAAACATATGGTATACAGGGGAGCATTTCATCAAGTGTTTTGTCAGTGATTTTTACTGACAAATTTGCACTCAGCCAATCAGATGCAAGGATTTCAGTAGCTTATAACAGTTGTCGGTAAAAATCACTGACAAAGCGCTTGATGAAATGCTCCCCAGGTGTATGTTGTACAGGTCACAAAAGTGTCTCTTGCAACATACAGTGTATATGCCTGATTTCCATTCATTTCACCCCATAAGAAAAATCTCTCATTATGACCAGTGACTTATATTCCTTCTGGTGGTATTACTTTTCAGTGAGAGTCAATAAAAAGGAAACCCAGATTCAGCCCTAAATATCATTGCAATCAGTACATATAGATTTTATCAGAGATACTCATATTGTAGTCTATCATGTTTCCTGTAATTTGACACCTTGATTGATAAAATCCGACCATAGACAGCTGAACAGTTAATTTTTCCTGATGCATGTCAAATTTGCCTCTGCCCAAATTTTAAATGAAATGAATGGTCAACACAAGGTTGGATGAATGCACTCACAAATAATGAAAGAAAACTCTGAACACCATGTAGCCCAAACTTGGGCAAAGATGATATTGACATGCTTTATAAAAATGGCCAGTTTTCTGTCATCCATGATGATTGATCGAATTAAAGAAGATGTTATTAATTAGCATATAATTATAATACACTTCAGTGATTTCACTTGGTTTTTAAGATATTAGAGCTTGAATATGGGTTCCTTTTTATTGACTCACACTGTAAAATAACCACAAAACAAATTTTCTGTGATTATCTATATTGTTAGTAGGTCAGGAAATGTATTAAAAATGTTTAAATGCAATTGAATTATCATCTCTTATTTTGATTGATGGATAAAAAGAAAAATTTGGTTTACAAAATTTAATAGTTTCATATCATTGGTTTCATTTCTATTGAAGCCATCAATACTTCTCTCAATTTTATTTTATCGTTTCATTCATTTATTCATATACATGTATATATACCTGTAGCCCACAAATGAGAGAAAACGCACTTCCATCCACCTGGATACCACACCCCGAGGGTCATGGGCTTCCAGTATCTTTGACCTGAGTCACAGCGAAAGCGACGCCCTGCTGCCACGCCTCCTTGATCACATTCCTGTCGAACAGCAGGATGCCATGAACGAAGAGGTCCGGAAGAAGAAGAGGGAGAACAATATCTTCAGCTTCTACCCTCCACCGGATGAGGTTTGTATCGATTTGTCTTGTGGGAGATACATCCAGAAGATAGATTACAGCCCTTCAAATTAAAAGAGGAAATGAGTTTTATCAGTCCATTCATAATTTATCCCCACACTACACTTCATGTTTGTTTTGCCCCATCCAGCAATCACGTTATTCATTACGCTCAAGGTCAGACCCTCTTCTTCTTCAGATCCCCCACATTAATTCGAAGAAAGGTCAACAATAGGTCAACAGAATGTTTTCTGGTCCTACTATTTAGAATGGTCTACCCTTAAACATTTGTTCCTGCCCTTCAGTTGAATCTTTCAAAAGAAATCTTAAGACTTATTTGTTTTCTCTGTGATTGGATTTGGTTGTGTGCACTTGGAGAGCAAAATAATTACTTTGTTTCACTTTTTCTTATTGTAAAGCGCCCTGAGCATGGTTATGTATGTGTGTATGTATGTGTGAGGTTTATGTTAGAGCTAATATCAAGTTCTGGTAATGGAATTTTGTTTCTCGAGAAACTGACTCAAAGTAATACTGAATTGTTTATAATGCGCTACATGTACATTGTGTAGGTGAGATGTTTAGAAAGAAAGAGGGGGAGAGAGAGTAAGAATAAGGGAGAGAGAGAGAGTATCAGAGACAGAGAGAGACAGAGACAAACATAGTGTCTGAAGTGAATGAGAGAGAGAGAGAGAGAGAGAAAGAGAGACAGTTAGAGAGTCAGAGCTAGAGAAAAATGATATAAAGGAACAGAGTAGCTTGGTGGAGAAATAGTTCAGGACAAGTGTATGTTACGCAGTGGCAACATACATGTATGAGCATTAGAGGTCATAAGACTACTGCTTGTACACGTATATGATTTGTGTAAATTTGTAAAGTATGTCGGATGTCCAGCGACATCACCCAATGTACAGGAAGCAGGAAATAGAAGATTTATGACAAGATTACATTTAACCTTCCATTAGTTCCTCCACTTCCTCTTCATGTAAACCCAAGATAGTAATTTATGGCTTGTTTGGAATGACTCCATTACATGTATGAACATATGGATGCACACATTCTACAGTAAATTTTTTTTTAAAGGTTGCTGGGTTGTGACGATGTCTATCCTTAAATCTGTATTATGATAAACCAAAAAGCCAATTTAGGACTGAAATGTTCTAGAAATTCATTATTGGGGATCTTCTTTGCAGATGAATTCTATCTATCTACTATTACTGTACTTTGGGCTAAACAGTATTTTTGAAAAAAAAAAACATAATCCAATATTGTTTTTATTTCATGTTTTATTTTTCAACGTAGAATGATGCTAATGAGAAAAACCTTATCCACCCGTGATAAACAAAATTCAATTTGAACTGAAGTATAATAGAAGTACATGTTTTTTTTATCTTCAATCCAAAATATATTACTTATTTATTTATTTTTACTTTGATGTAATTTTTTGACATAGATCCAATAGAATTTCATTTAATGTTTCAATGTTTAATGTAGAATGACGCCATTGAGAGGAAGACACTCCCACCCATTCCATCAGAACATTTTGGATACAGACTCCTCATCAAATGTCTGCAGCTCAAGTAAGTTCTTAAAAACTAAGAAAAGATACGCTTAATATTTATAAAGACGTTCTGGTTCTGACTACGTATATTTCAACAACAAAAATTCTGTCCCTATTGCTCTGTATTTTGCTACTGTAAAACCAGAATCTTTTGCGACATAAAACTTTGGCGAATTGTTAATGACAGCCAGTTTTGAAGCAAGAAACTTTCGCAAATTGTAATAATTTTATGTTGCTTCAATTATGATTTATTATTTCGTGGCATGAAACTTTCGCGAATCTCGACCACTCGTGAAATTCGTGAGTTTCATGCAAGTGAAAATTTCTGGTTTTACAGTATTCTCCATCTACCCCTCTGTCTCTCCCTCTGTCTCTCTCTCTCTCTCTCTCTCTCTCTCTCTCTCTCTCTCTTCTCTCTATCTCACACACTTCTCTTTCACTCACTCTCTTTGCTTACCTCTTATTCATTTTTATTTTATTACTTTATTTCTCTTGTCACTGTCAAAGAGAGGCAAATCTGTGTCACGCATATGTAACTACAAAAATCTTTCTGTCTGTCTTTCACCCTCTCTGTATGTCTCTTTCCTTCTCTCTCCTTCTCTTTCCTTTTTTCTGGTTGAGAGATCTGCATGATGCCAACAATGTCCGGTTTCTTATTTTTCTAAATCTGGCTTTCTAGGTGTGTGCTCCCTGAATATAACCAATTAATAATGGCATGTATAATAAAAACAAACTCTCATTTAGCTTTGATTTTTTTTTTTCTTTTTTTTTTTTTTTAAATGAAGCAGGTTTTCATGATTATGTAATTTCAGAAATCGCTATTAAGTTTTATATTGATTTTACACCATGTCATAGAAAGTATTTCATTTTCCCTCCATTTTTCAGACTGGAGCCAGATTTTGAACCAGTCTTTGCAACAATGGCCTTGTATGATGCAAGAGAAAAGAAAAAGGTAATCTGCATGTATTCTTGTATTATCATTTAACAAGTCCCCAGGTCAGGTTTTGATATTGGAAATGCAGTACCTGCATAGTAGTACATGTATATAATGGGGGGAAAGGAAGATTAACCATAATGTCAATTGCATAGGAATATCCACAAAATATGTATTTGTATCTGGAAGATACTTTTGTATAGCGACTAATGATACTTTTGTAAGCAACAATGTTTGGAGTTAGACATTTATTAAGTACAACAAGGAAGTGAGAGAGTTTATGGAGAGATGTAATTGTGAAAAAACCCCACCGCTGCAGTGGTTTGGTCTTGTAACTAGATGAAAGAATGTCTTGGCAAACACCATCTTGCAAGGAGGAACCAATGGCAGAAGAAAAAGGGGCAGACCGACTAAGACCTGGGGCCTGTAACATAAAGAGATACAATATCAGTCGTAAGTCTATGGCAAACCATGTACTGAAGAGTTACAATTGATTGTAAGATTGATTGTATCTCTTTATGTTACAGGCCCCTGGATTGATCACATAAAGCAGTGGACAGGAATGTCTTTTGAGCAGCTAACTAGAACAGGCTGAAGACAGAAAGTAATGGAGAACCTGTTTCTCAAGACCAATCACATTGTCACCCCAAAGGCCTCCAAGCTATTGGACATAGATAGATACATGTAGATACAACTGTAGATAAAAGCTATTTTACATTAATTTACTATTTAGAGTATGGCAATGATAGCACAGTGATAGTGATATAAGGTCAATCCAGATGTATATAATCATATCTGATTACTTCATGTGTATGACACTTGCGCACATTCTAATGTGTTTTACTTCAACACTGTATTTCATTGTCTCCCAGATCTCTGAGAACTTCTACTTTGACATGATGCCCGATCAGATCAAGGGAATGATCAAGAGCAAGCTAGGGTACCCTGATGTATCCAGCATTGCCCGGGGTGCCATCTTCTCCCTCACCTACCCATCCAACGATGTCTACATCGTCATCAAGCTGGAGAAGGTCCTGCAACAGGGTGACATTTCAGAGTGTGCTGAGCCGTACATCAAAGATTCCGACAACCCGAAGGTAAGGATGTTTGGAATGGCATAGCTCATTTACGCAATGTGTACACTTATTATACTTGTCTATTAACTGCTGTAAAACCGGAAATTTAGCAGGCTGAAACTTTCGGGAATGGTTAATGATGGCCATTTTCGCCGCAATTTGCAAACAATCACTTTTAAAATTCAATTGTTATGCTAATATTTTGCTCAAATCTGAACCACTGGCAGAATTCACATTAAATTTCATGCAGATACATGTAAAAGCTTTTGGTTTACAATGAAGAATTTTATCTCTGCTAGCATAGTGAAGAGGCATTTCATGTAGCTGTTCCAATTGATAGCATTTTTTTCTTTCCACCAATATCATATATGGATTCATTAGTGATGTAAGTTTGGAAAAACATAAAGAAAACTTTCAAAATTATTGTGAATAACCTTTTCCAGGAAAATTTGCATGAAATATTAAATGTTTTATGTTTATTTTTTATTTTTTATTTTTTTTAATAATGTCCTATTTCCGGACTGCAATTGGCAGGACTGAAGCACCCAAATGAATGCCAATGAATGAATGTTTCCCTGAATCAGGCATTGTGTTACATTACAAAAAATACATTTTGAAACATTAAGACAATGTAATTTACGATGTAAAGCTCAGTTTCTACAACTGAACCATTTTTTATTAGACACAAAGAAATCAGTGATGTATGATTGATACTTATGAACAATTAATATCCCAAAACTTGATTTACAGCATATGGAAAAGATCAAACAAACAGCTAAATATTACTGTGAAAAACTAGGAGCATACAGGATGCCTTTGGCTTGGACAGCCATTCATCTAATGAACATCATCAATGGAGCTAGCAGTCTAGACAGAAACTCAGATGCTGATATCGGTACAGTTATCATCATTTTTTGAAGTCATATCTTTATTCCATTAAAGGTAGCACAGTATCTTTATTAATATTCCTGTGACTGATTGCTCGTAAATCTATCCTAACAAAGTGTATTAGTTTACAAATTTCTGAATGTTCACTTTAGCCTTTTTTGTCCCCGCCGAACGAAGTTCGCGAGGGGACTATGAAACGGGCTCCGTACGTGTGTGCGTCTGTGTGTGTGTGTGTGTGTGTGTGTGTGTGTCCGTCCGTCCGTCCGTCCGTCTGTCCGTGTGTGCTCAAATGTTAGAAAATGCTACTTCTCCGTCATTTCTTGGCCGATTTTGATTCCGATTGTTTTATCTGATAGGGCTGGGTGGGGGCTTCCAAACTTCTACACAGAATTTTGAAATTCATTAATTATGCAAATTTATGCAAGTTTATTCAAAATCGACGAAAAATGCTACTTCTCCTCTATTTCACATCGGATTTTGATTCCGGTTGTTTTATCTGATAGGGCTGGGTGGGGGCTTCCAAACTTCTACACAGAATTTTGAAATTCAATAATTATGCAAATTTATGCAAATTTATTCAAAATTGACGAAAAATGCTACTTCTCCTCTATTTCACATCGGATTTTGATTCCGATTGTTTTATCTGATAGGGCTGGGTGGGGGCTTCCAAACTTGTACACAGAATTTTGAAATTCAATAATTATGCAAATTTATGCAAATTTATTCAAAATTGACGAAAAATGCTACTTCTCCTCTATTTCACATCGGATTTTGATTCCGATTGTTTTATCTGATAGGGCTGGGTGGGGGCTTTCAAACTTCTACACAGAATTTTGAAATTCATTAATTATGCAAATTTATGCAAATTTATTCAAAATTGACGAAAAATGCTACTTCTCCTCTATTTCACATCGGATTTTGATTCCGATTGTTTTATCTGATAGGGCTGGGTGGGGGCTTCCAAACTTCTACACAGAATTTTGAAATTCATTAATTATGCAAATTTATGCAAATTTATTCAAAATTGACGAAAAATGCTACTTCTCCTCTATTTCACATCGGATTTTTATTCCGATTGTTTTATCTGATAGGGCTGGGTGGGGGCTTCCAAACTTCTACACAGAATTTTGAAATTCATTATTCATGCAAATTTTCTGCAAATTTATTCAAAATGGCTGAAGGTTCATAATGTTTTCATGTTTTATATTTCAGTTGTATACATGCATTGTTGGTATTCTCTTCTTTTGCATGCAGTAACATTATTATTTTATTCACTAAAGTTTTTCACTGAAGTTTTAAGGTTCAGGCTAGTTAATTTCCGCAGATCTGCACTTCCGGCGGGGACATTTATTACGCATTGCGTAATTTACTCATTCACTTGTTATTTTTGGACTTGTGATATTGAAACTAAGGTTCCTTGTGGGTGATTCTTCTTTGTTTTCTTTGTTCCTTTACCAGAGCCCTTTTAAGCTTTCTATATCTACACTATATACAGTGAAACCTGTATATAAAGACCACTCAAGGAGACAAGAAATGCGGTCTTAATGTACAGGTTCCTGTAATACACGTTTCAATGGGAAGCACTTTTCAAGGGAAACAAAAATTGTGGTCTTTAAAGACAGATGGTCACTAAAGTAGGTTTGACTGTATATATATATATATATATATATATATATATATATATATATATATATCCATCTCTGTCTTTTCTTAAGTAAAGAGCGTACTTAAAGGAGTCTTGTTAGATATTTTTGGAAGTCTTCTGCTGTGGTTGAATTGCTAAAAATGTGTTCTGAAATGTGAGAGGAAGGAAATTGAAAAGTTTGTAGCAGAAGGATATTTGTTAAGTCTGTTAATGTCTTAAGATTAAGCCTTCATTGTAGGATATTTTGTTAATATAATTATGAAAATGACTATCAGAATTAAACTTGTATCTTTCGCTGTTTTGAATGTATAGTAATGTCATTTATTTTTGCTTGAATCATAGACAAGAAGTCCAACAGCTTGGAGATGGGGCGTAAGAAGAGCACTGTGGGGGAGCCAAGTCAGTATGGCTCTCTGCCCCGACGAGGGGAGACCGCCTCCTCCTCGTTGAAGCGCAATGGATCCGAGCGAAGGAGCTTCTACAAAGTGGAAGATGACATCAGTAATCTAGAGACATTCCATCCCGTCACCATCACGGTATCCAGCTTCTTCAAGCAGGTACGTTGTGCCACGCCCACTCCAGTGCTCCAGCATTTGCTCCAGTAGCAATTGCTCCTTGCTTTAGGGTTAGGGGCCAGTCATAATATGGCTAGAGTGCCCAAGTCTGTGCAGCGCCCTTGTATGGGCACACACGTAACTGCGCGATTCTAATGAAACAAAGCAAGCAGCGAACACGAACTTTTCATCTTTATTATAGTGATAGATATTCTTTAAAAAAAATGAGTCAAAATATTGAAAAAAGATCTTATTTCAGATAGTTTATGCACAGGCCTTAAAATGTTGTCTTTCTCGTCAAAACTCCCGAACTGCGTGTAAAATGAATGAGTGCGCAGAGATAGGCACCATTGTTTTTTCAGTGTCAAAATGACACGGCCGCCGTTTCTTGTGAAAATGGCATATTCTTGCTCTAATTTTGATGAGATTTTTTGTACACTTGCTCTTTAGAATATCAGGAATAATGTGAAATTAAGCATTAGTGTAATATTAAAGAAATTCTTGTTAACTTTTAGGTCAAATCTTAGGTGCGCAGACATAGGGCTCCCCATCATACATTAACAAGATTTTAAATGAAAGGTACATGTATACCCTACTATGTGGTGTGTGCGTGTGAGTGTATGGTCGAGTCTGTTGATAGTAGTGCAACGCTAGGGTGTACTGTACTTTCTTGAAAATGTACACCTGCGCACGTCGAGCTCACTGCCTCGATCAGCTATCAGCTCAGCCTCATCAGGACTGGGGCATTTTGCAAGCGCAAACAAGATTCATAATTGGTGGATATGCGTAAATTAAAATTTAATCGGCAATCTAATTATCAAAAGGAATTACTAGTTATAATTCCCAAGTCTCCCGTCGATATCTTCTCCGTTATTGAAATCAGGGATGTCTCTGTCATATAATCAGAATCCGACATGTCTGGTTCAAACAAATATGGCCGTGCCCCTAATTCCTCTTTTATTTCTTCTGTCTGAAGAAGATGTTATCGTTCGTTGATAAAGGATTAAAAAAAAACTAAAATGAAGGGCTGTAATGGCACGAAGTCGAAGCTAGGATCTACACGAAGTCGAAGCTAGGATCTACACGAAGTTCAATAGCCTACACACACACTTTCAGCTTGCGTGGAGTCAAGCATTCTGAGTGTGACGTCACATGACGTCATCGATCGCTGGACCGATTTTCCAAAATTTTTAGGGGCGTTCCCAATTAATTTTTTATTTTCAAGTTTACAGATTAATGAATGGAATTCAGGTAAAATGGTTGACAGATCTGGATTCACAGTAGAAAAGTCTACTAATTGAAGTTCCTTTGTAATTCCATAAAAGGGAACCTTTAAAGGTACACTCAAGAGCTGCCCTACTACTAACAGGCATGAGCATACTCACAAGTTCACACCATATAGTACATCTAGGGTGTACCTTTAATTGAAAATCTCGTTATCTGACAAGTCTGCCTAGCCCCGATATTACCCTGGTTCTAATCTAGCTGCCCTGATAAGGTGCTGGGGCATTCCAGGAATTTCTTTGTACCTTTACCCATTTAAGTCGCATACGTAAATTAATGTTGTTCCAAAGGACGTTACTGCTTTGGGAGGGATTTGAACCCGAGTCTTGTGATCCACAGTCCAGTGACTTACTGTATCAATTACTGTAAACGCTGTTATTTTCGCATGATCAAATTTTCGTGCTGAGCGACCCCAAAACATAATCGCGGATTCTTAAATTCGCACTGCACAAAAAGTGCAATTACACGCTCGTACATGTACATGTACATGTATGTACACCCACTCCATTTATTAATTTACGCACACACAGTCCATTCAAATGCATACGGCATGCGCAACTACACACACGCGCTCAAAAATGAATTGGACACACACACACATATTAATATGCTGAAGCGCGCAATTCGACCCGCATAGGAAATCAGGCTAATATTTTTGCGAGTTTTAGAATTCCCGCTTGCCGAAAATAGCGCAAATTCCGCGAAAATTAATGTACCGCGAATATTTCTGCATTAGACCACAGCATTTGTTCCTTGTTACGCAAGAAGGATTTTGGACTTTGGATGTTTGAAAGCCTTCATGAATATGTTTGTCGGTGCACTGCACGCATACATGTGTATGGTTTAATAGACAAGGAATGTTCCTTAGACATTGCTTCCCTCAAAATGGAGATAGTGCACATATTGTTTATATCCAGTGAATAGTATTAGTACTTGAAAAAAAAAAAAAGTCATTATTGTCCCCTCCAAGATGCCAGGGCCCTGTCTTATAAAACTTTTTATCAGTGATCACTGCCACATTTCTATGACAAATTTTACGACAGATTCAAGGATTTCAGTAGCTTATAACAACTAGTGTAACTTGTTATTGATAACAAGTTTTATGAAACGGAGCCCTTGTGTAATAATTCATACAGTCCAACCATAATTTGTGCTTGATTTTTGTTGTCGAGTCTCTTACCCATCCCAGTATGATAGATAAAACCACATCCTGTTGCTCCAATAATTATCCCAGTTATAGTCGAGCCTTGTACAGTGTGCTACTGTATCTTTTCTGCACATCTTTACACACATTTCTACGTAAACTATTGATTGTCAATGATATTTGCTTTTAGGAGGGAGACAAGCTGAGTGATGTTGACCTGTACAAGTTCCTGGCAGATCTCAAGAGACCAACCGCTGTCCTCAAGAGGTTAAAGTGCATCCGAGGTGAGAAACAGTCCTATTGACCTCAAAGCCACATTTATCATTGACTTTCTACATGGTATTAATACTTTTGTTAGTGGTAGGGTGTGCTATGCCTTTTTGTTCCAGTTCCATTAGACTGCAAAATACATATAAGCCCTCAATATCAAATCATTTTGAATGTTCCCTCCAGGATGTTTGTATGAGAACATGCATCTATAAGCTACATGTAATGCAGTAAGAAAACTGATCTTTGACCTGACTAGCTTTGTCACTCTTTTTCTTTCAGATTTCTTTCAGGTTCTGTAAAGCTTGATACCTCTCCAGTAATAAACCACCCTGGCTGCTATATGACCCTTGATCTTTGACTTTGAACTTAACCTTTTTGCTTTTTTCCCAGGTTCTTTGAAACTGGATATCTCCCCAGTGATAGGCTACCTAGCCTTCTGTATGACCCTTGACATTTAACTTTGACCCTTAACCTTGTAGCTCTATTTCTCTCAGGCTTGATATCTCCCCCATGATAGACCACCCAGCCAACTCTTTGACCCTTAACCTTCTTACTCTATATCTTTTCAGGTTCTCTGAAACTTGATATCTCTCCAGTAATAGACCATCCAGCCTACACCTTGACCTTTGACCATGAACTTTGACCTATAACCTTTTTACTCTATTTCCTTTCCAGGTTCTCTGAAGCTTGACATCTCCCCAGTGATTGACCACCCAGCCTACTGTTTGACCCCAGACCTGTACCAGGTCAAGCCATTCCCAGACAATAGGACCAGACCAACCAAAGAGATCCAGGAATTCCCAGCCAGGGAGGTCTATGTACCGCACAGTGTTTACAGGTACATGTATGTCCCAAGAGTCAAACAGATATCATGCACTTTAAATCAAATGAGTTCATTGGTTCGATCAGTCCTGTCATGACTGATAGCTCTGGACCTCAACAACCTTTCGCCATGCCTGATGATCTGCCTGACTATAGAATTAGGTTTATTTTGAGTAACTGAAGTTCTTCAAGCTTTGTTTCTGTTTCAGCCCAATATGAATGCTGTTGGTGATTTTCTTTGTGTCTGTTTGAGATTTTGTACTTTTCCTCTTTTTGTAATGATCCTGTCTTGTGCCTCCTTTCTCATTTGGATCAGCAGACATTTTGTAACGTGCACCTTTTTCATTATCGTATTCATTATCTTATCTTCTGTATTGGTTTCCCTTTCTTTAGTACATATACTTGTACATGTATGTTACTTGTGTAATTCCTCTCCCTTTTCCCTCCTGTGTTGTTTTTACGCATCTTTCATCTGTTCATCCCTCTACCAATTTTATATTTTGTTATGTTTCCACCTTTTCTAGCCCGAGTGATATGTTCTGATTTTATCCTCGATATCTTCCACTTTACAGGAATATCTTGTACCTGTACCCTCGCTCCCTGAACTTCTCCAACCGTGGTGGCTCTGCCCGGAACATCACTGTCAAGATTCAGTTCTTAGCTGGAGATGACTTTGGAAGTGGAATGGAGGTACTAGAAATATATGCTGTTAATAATTTTCTTTAAAGCCCATGAATATAATTAAAAAATAAAAATAATTAGTAAAATAACATGTTTTTGTATAATACATACTACTTTGAATAAGTTTGAAAAAGATAAATAAACAATTATCCTTGTCCACATAAATAAAGTTTATATGGAATTTCTCTGTTATTTGGATATTATTTTAAAGTCCTGTGCTATGGAAACTTCACTTTTCTTTGCCTGTTACTCCAGTGCATTATGGGTAAGTCCAGCTGCCCCGAGTACGGTCGCCATGCCTACACCTCGGTGTGCTATCACAACAAGTCACCTGACTTCTACGAGGAGATCAAGATCCGTCTCCCTGCCGACTTGCGAGACCAGCATCACATCCTCTTCACATTCTACCACATCTCCTGCCAGCGCAAGCAGGATGTCGCTCCCATAGAGACTCCCATCGGCTATTCAGTGAGTTAACCCTTTTGAGACAACTGACCTCATTTTGTGGTTTGGCTCAATAACTTTTGATTCAAAGCCTTAAAGACATACCAGACACATGAGTGGACAGAGCAAAAATTTCTGCACTCACTGTGTCCAATTTTGTTGCATGACCATATTGCGTTTGATGCCAGGAATTTTAACTCTTTCAGTGCCGATGTCACATATACATGTACTTGTACAGATAGACTTGTCATTTTCATTCACCAATTGCTCGACCACAGGAAAGGTACATGTGTATGGTGGTCAATGTATATCAAAATTGTGAGCATAAATCAAGCATTCTAAATATATGATTAAAATTATATAATACTATAGAAATTTTCTGAGAAGATTGCAGATTTTTAAAAAGATGTTATCTTATTTCAACATTAAGCAATAGTAAACAAAATGAGAAACCAAAAAATAATGGGCAAAAAAGAAACTCAAAATGTAATTTTCAATCATTCTTATGCACAAAGTTGGGTAAAGTAATTATGTTTGTTATAAGAAATGGTAATCAATTTCCTACAAGTTTTCTACACAATATTTTGTGAAATAATAGATGGTTAATGAAGTGCAGACATTTAAAAAGTAAGCATTGGTCACATTTTGGTAAAATTTTTAAGAGAGCTACATGTATACCCCTTCGCACAGTAAGAGTTAAAAAGGAAAATAAGCTTTAAAGTCTTTAAATTGGCAACACATTGAGAGGTTCAAAATCATTGTTTTTTTTTGTCAGAATTGGCAATTTTTTTTTCAACTTTTCCACAAAGTTCCTAACCATGTAGGTTAGTCAAGTATAACTTAGGCATACATTTTTTTATAGTAAACATAGGATTTACTCATTTCTCTTGCAACCCTATCACTGTTTACCCTTTCAAGACAACTGACCACATTTTGTGGTTTGGCTCAATAACTTTTGATTCAGAGCTCTAAAAAATATACCAGATGCATGAGTGGAAAGAGCAAAAATTTCTACACACACTATGTCCATTTTTGTTGCATGACCATACTGCGTTTGATGCCAGGAATTTTGAAAATGACAATAAGCTTTAAAATCCTTAAATTGGCAACACATTGAGAGGTTCAAAATCATTGTTTTTCATCAAAAATGACAATTTTTTCCAACTTTTTGACGAATTTCTAACCATGTATATTCTTATAAAGACATTACACCTTTTTAGAAGCAATTAGCACTGAAAGAAAAATATTATTGTTGCCAATTTAAAGAACAAAATGAGATCAATTTAGCCGTTAAATAATTCCTGTCCTGAATCATACTTTTCTCCTTTATCAGTGGCTTCCTCTCCTTCGTGATGGCCGTCTCCAGACCGGCGATTATAATCTTCCTGTTTCGTTAGAGAAACCACCTTCCAACTACTTCATGCTCTCACCAGATGTAAGTCCACTCACTGTTCTTATTTTATTTGCTCTCATATTTTGTTGGGTACTGTTTTCATGATTTAAGGCCTTTTACATTCAATTGGAGTCAAGGGCACCTTTCATAAATTTTCTTAAAGAGAAAGGTTGAGTTCTGGGACAGGTGAGAAATAATTTGTGAGCTTTCTCATTCCTTTTATGTCAGTTCGGAAGAACATCATAGTAGAAATGTCCCCTGAAAAGGATTGCTCCTCAAATGCCCTTATATGAGAAATATGACGAGAAATAGCTGAAGTGTTCGGGCTGAACATTCATGTCATACATATGTGTGTGTGCAGTCCCATATAACCGATTCTTTGTGCAGTGCATGTGCTTTCCAGCGAGGTTGGGTCAATTTCTTATCATTTTGATAATTCCATAACCTTTAAGTATACACCGATTCTTAAGTAGACATGATCAACCTTTCCCAATTGATTCAAGACAGTTTCTTTCACAATGTAATCGCATGACCAGAACTTAAATTTATTTGAGTGTTTAAATTTAGGTTTTGACTTGTAGTTGAAACAATTGTTCTTTCATGCACTTAGCAGTCACAGTTGATGGATTTTCTTGTTTGCAGTCCTCTCCGTTTGACTGTACAGGCCTGGGATACATTGCAGTTTAGCTTGTAGTGACAATGTGAATGATTTATTCAAAGAATATATGTTTAGGCACTTCAAACATTCTCTGTGTTATGTTATTTGTTCTTTCCATCTCTTTCCTTTTTCCTGTCTTTCTATGATATTTGTACTTTATTGATAAAATGAATAACCACAAATTTATGAGAAAGATCTGTCAGTAACAGAACAACTTTGTACAGTGCTGGCACTATGGGTGTCCACTCAATGGATTTTATACCAATTCTTATAATTGGCCACTACACATCATTCAAATTTATATTCAAATTTAGGAATGTCCATTGAGCAGTCATGAATAAAGATTTTAAATTTTATTAGGTCAGTCAAAAATGAATGAACCAACTAAGTTTATGTTGGAAATACATGTCGGATTTTTTTTATAGTTTTGTTATGATTTATGTGGTTTTGGGGAAAGTACGTTCTTTGGTGATATGGTCCTGAAGCTTTCTGTTACACTGTATGTCAAATGATTTGTATTTTGTATGTCCGTTTTGTCTTTCTAGAAAAAGGCCTCGTCGAGCGATCAAGTTAGTAAGACGTTTCTTGTTAGAGACACTTTCAGTGTGGTTGATTAGTGTTTTGTAATCCATGCACTGTTTTGAGTGGGAACATGTAACTTGCATTGACCATTATCATATAGAGTGCCCCATCCCCATTTAGAGAATCTATTTAATTGTCATTATGATGATTGATATCTTAAATACAAGGCATCAAATACTTTGTAATCTATGCACTTTTTTGAGTGGGAACATGTAACTTGCATTGACCATTATCATACAGAGCATACCTGCTAACCATTCTTAAAGAAAATTGGTAACTTTGTGGAGGCTTGATTTAATAAATTGTTGAATTTTGATATCTGTCTTGTATAATGATGTTCAGAAGGATAAATACATGTAGATAGCCAGGCATAGAAAGGTTTTCAAATATACAACTTTATTATTATTAAAGATATCTATGACTGAATACTGCCCTTTACGAAACTGTATGGGGGTACGCTTTAGTCTAACACTGCAGTCTATGGGGGGGGGGGGGGGGGGGGGGGGAATGAGTGTGGCATTTCCGGTCACTTGTATGTGTTTACTTTTGTGAAACACATGATGATTTTGAAGTGCATTTTTTTTCCTGGGATTCATTTTTACACCATATTAAATACACTGATAGCATGTAAGGCCAAGCAGCTTAGATTTTATCAAACCTGTACAAAGTTACCAATTCACTTTAAATTTGGGAGGAATAATTCCCATTTTTCCCATTGTAGTCCATCCTTGTATGGAATACATGTACACGTATCATCTTCGAGAATGATAATTGAATTCAACACTGACAGTTCTAGAGGCAGACAGTTATGAGGATTAGCAACATGTAGGAAAATTATCATGGTAGCTTTTGCAATGCTCCGGGTGCAACTTTCAAGTGTTAAAGGGTTAGTTCATCATCCATTCCAAAGTGGTGATAGGCATACATTTGGGTCCCTAGCTTAACTAATCCTAAAACATGCTATGGCCCCTGCCATGATGATTTGTTGTCATTCGGTATGTCGTACGTATAGCTGTGTTATAGGTCACCCTCAAAATCTGGCCGACAGAACACAAGGATACGTAAATATAATATGTTAGCTTGATGTACGATGATATTCAGTAACCTCAGACATCACTAAGACACCATTTCCTGCGGGCTTCTTTGGCAAAACTTTGTTTACACATACTGTAAAACCGGAAACTTTCGCACGCATTTAATGTTCGCGAATTTCGCAAGTGCTTCTGATTCGCGAAAGTTTCATGCCGCGAAACGATGGAATCATGATTGACTAAACACTAAATTTTTGCCAATCGCAAAATGTTTCTTGCCGCGAAAATGGCTGTCATTTACAATTCGTGAAAGTTTCATGTCACGAATGTTTCTGGTTGTACACTAAGATTCCCCTTCTTATGGCACCCCCGGGGCTGATTTTGCAGGACCAAGGCAATTTTGCGGGTTGAATGCTTGCATTGGCATTTCCCTTTGTGAAACATCTGCCGTGTTTCACAGCCTCAACATTTTGCTAAGCTCCCTGTAATCTGACTATTGATCATCTACCGATATACCCTTTACACTTATATACATTTTTGTACCTCCCCGCATTTTGTCATTTTGCATCGTGCGTACAATATGGACGAGTAGCCCTTTTATAAAAAAGACCATGTCCCCCTTTGCAAAGCTTTAAGTACTGACTAAATTCATTAATCCCTGCAGTCACCCCCCCCCCCAGATCTTGATATGTATTCTACTTGTTAGATTTATGTTACTGTAATAGATACATGTACATGTACATTGTTCATTTTAAATGTATAACTGTTCATGTTTGTGTGGTCAAATTCCAGACCTCATATTAGAGGACTATATTCCTGTTTCATTTCATATTTCGAATTTATAAGCTACATGTATGCTTGTAGCGATGATTGTGCAGAGCCTGACATGCAGTTTCATGGGTTTCGTTCATTCTCCATTTTGTAATATGTACAGATTGTTGCCATTGTGCATTTGGAAGTAAATGTTCATTTACCGTAATACTGAAAAAAGGAAATGTGCAGGTAATTTTTAAAATAAGCTTTCAAATTCTAGGAAACAATGGTTTCATAAAGTCTTGTTCTTGATAAAAGATACAACATCCTCAAAGTACTGTACTCCGCAGTGCAAAAACTATTTTTGTGATGTTTATAAACTTAGAGGTACATGTATACTGTACATGTACAAAATGCTTACATCTGGGGGGCGTTTCATCAAGTGTCTTGTTGGTGATTTTTTAGCGACAAATTTGCTCTCCGCCAATCAGATGCAAGGATTTCAGAAGCTTATAACAGTTATTGTAAATTGTCAGTGAAAGCAAGTTTCATGAAATGGGGCCCTGTTTGTGTACTCTGCATGATGTACATGTACAGAGTTATAGCCACACTGGGCGGCAGAACCCCCAAATCAGGTTTAGTCCACCACTAGCTAGCAGTCCACTAGAGCCCATCATTCAAGAGTCCAAAATTCATATATTTGATCTTTTATGTCAAATTTATCAAAAAATTGAAATTGTGTGACAGAAAACAACAAAGTGTGTAAATATTCATCAAATGCCACCTGGCACTATAAATTGGCTGCCAATACAGTTACGATGTATACATGTATATGTATTAATAAAGTAAAGGTCATAAATATATATACATGTACATGTATATCATGTATTTGCATTTATTTGATTATTACATGTATTTATCTATCCTTCAGAAGTTCAGACCCACTATATCATGCCCCGTTGAAGGTTCATACATGTAGCTTTAGCCTGGACATCATGAGCATAACTGTATTGCCGATTTGATCATTCATTAATAAAATTTCCTTTCCTTAAATCCCTCTATATGCATTTCCCACTGGACTCACTTTACACTATTTTTCCATACGAAAATATATGTGTACATGCTTTACAGGCTTATGATGTAAGTTATTATCAAAATCCTGCTTTTACTGTTCAGTGTTTCAGCCAGCCTTTGTGACCTATATATGGACCCATGTACAAATGAAATGTATGACTCCTTGCTTCATATAATCGACCTATTATTTACATGTACGTACGTTCATGTATTTTGCTTGAATATATTTACCTTTTGTGCTCTGATATGTAAATTTTAAGGTTTGATACGGTGGGTCCACGACCAATCTCATTCTCGAATTTTCGGTGTCTTGGTCGTGGTCTCGACCCGAGACCTAATATAAAATGAATGGTAGCATAAGAAGTCCTCCTGGTCTTCGGACCCATCACTGTTTAATGCCCCTTTAATGGCATGCTTTTTTATTACTTTTAATAGCATTTAGCCATTTATATACATGTATGGCAATCAGGGGGATGTTTCATAAAGCTGTTCGTAAAGTTGTGCATGACTTTACGAATGACTCAAATATGACAAGCGAGATAGGATGCTCAATCATTTTTAACTGCATCAACTTAAGTTGAACTGTGCAGATGTAGATTAAAATTCTTATAACAGACATTTTTAATGCAAAGTATATTTTTTTGCCCTAATTTGATTGAGGTTATGGGGAATACATGTACACTCACACTTTGTTAAAACATCAGGAAAAATTTGGGGCATCCTATCTGGCACTTCATGTTCAAGTCGTTCGTAAAGTCATGCGTAACTTTATGAACAGCTTTATGAAACACACCCCTGGTCACTTTATTGATTTGATAGTGTTCATTTTTAAAAGAGGATATTTACAAAAGTTTGTTTATTTTCCAATTCGGTGATATCCCACCACCTGTGAGATACATGTATGAACTAGTACTCAAAGATTTGTTTATATTTATTCAATCTTTTACCTGACTCCATGTACATGTACCTACCGATATCATAAACAATGTGCCTGTTTTTGAATTTGTAGTGATGTGATAGGAGTAAATTTGTTCACAAAAAATTAGTGAGATTTCTTATTATGGAGAGTTTGGTCTTCTAGTGTATCCCAAGTAGCATAATACATGTACATGGGCTGTTTCTCACATATCACAGAATTCATTGTGCTGCATGTTGTCAAATCAGTGGGAAATTCAGGTCATACTTTGTACTGTAATATTCTGTACATGTGTGATACATGCCTACACAGTGTTTCATAATACAGTACATACATGTACATTTACTTTTGCATTAGTTGACATTAGTAAAAAAAAAAAAAAAATGAATGGAAAGAATACATTTTAGCTGATGTTTTATTCCATGAAAATGTCCACTTTTGGTGAAAAAACAAAGTTTATTTTGAACATTTTCCTTCTATGTCACTTGAATATGCATGATTTGAACTTTATGGAACAATATTCATTTTTTTAATTTTTTGAATATTTTGACCCAAAATGGTCATTTTTTTAACCCAAAAATGAAATTACACATTTTTATGGTAAAATATGGTGAATTACATATTGTGTCATTTTTAGAAATTTCATCTGTTATAATAATAAAGACAACCAAATCTAGTTAGGACTAAGGGGAATTTTATGTCTATATCCAAAAATTTTAAAAATATTAATATTCTTCTGATTTAATGGAGGTCAAAGGTCAAATGGATTTTTGTCCCGTCTGTCACGTTTTTTAAGGTACTTTTTGTATTTACAATAAATTAGACCATTGTGTTTTAATAAAATTTTGCAGTCTTGCTCTTTGGTAGGGGGGAAATTCATTTCTACTGCTAACTTGGCAGAATTTTAATTTTATGAAGATAATTATGATTGATAAAGTAATGTCCCGTCTGTCACGTTTGGCATCTACAGCAAAAATATGTATGGATGGGACTACATGAAAATTTTCCGATCGATGAAAATTAAAATCCTTTTGCTATTATTTTTCATGATATTAAAGATGACCCTTTAACCCCTTTAGAACATGAGAATAAGGTATTTGATGCTGGAAATTTGATTGTCTTCAAAAATTCTATTTTGTGTACAATCTCAATGTGTCCCGTCTGTCACGCTCACTTTTTGGCATTTTCCTCCAAAAGTAAGATGAAATTTCAAATGTGTACTAGCAGGTTTCAAAAAGGTACCAACAAGTGATAACATGAATACACATATTTTGTTTCAAGATTTTCCAGTGAGGAGAGCTTAGTCCAAAAGTATCAAAGCAGAAATGGCTTGGTAAATTCATGTCCCGTCTGTCACGCTGAACTTGAAGCCCCACCCACAATTTGTGGGTGGGGCTTGAAAAAAAAAATTCCTCCCATTTTGTTGACCAAACCCTATGGATCACATCTCTACATCAAATTAAGCATCACTTTTAAATGAAATATGAAATATCAAGTAAAAACATAAAAATGTGAGGGTTGGATGTCCCGTTTGTCACGCTGGAATTACCCTGTTTTATTGTATGTTTAGTTTGTTTACATGTAACTGTCAGTGTACATTTGTAGGTTAGAAAAGGGCTTTTCAACAACTCTCATGGTTTTTGTTTTCTCCTGGGGCTCATTTCAAATTTTCAAGAAATAATTGTTCTTAATTGTATAAAGAAAACTATGGATCCACAATGAAATTTGGAGTCTGATAGGGACTGTTTTATCTTTGTGGTACAAGAATAAAAATTACCCTTATCATATATGTACATGTACAGTATGTATGTGTTACATATACATGTAAGTATGATGCAAATACATCTTAAGGCCACCGCACACCTTACGATCAGATTTCAGGTATATGTATCCGTTGATTAGACATGGAAAAATGTATTTTTCCTTAATACATTTATTACTAAACCGGAGGTGATTCAGCCAGTGGAAATGCATGTTAAATGTCTCAACAGCTTTTGTGGGTTCTTTTTTTCTTTCCTTTTTTTTTTCTTCTTTTACTTTGTGCAAGGCCTTTTTCAGCTCATTCATATCAATTGGAAACAGTTGGGTTTATTTATATAGTTTTTTTTTGTTGAGAATATGGCAAAATATATGTCTTTCTGTATTAAAGTACACTTTATCAATGCATAAGCAATGATGAGTTGATCATTTAAATAATATGCACTGCATTTTAATGGATGCAATTATTAATAATTCACCGTGGGGGTGTGGTGTGCTCATGAGTGCACTTTGCATCATTGCGAATTCTACTAATTATGTTTAACGCTTACTTTTTTGGAACAGACTAACACCATCTAGTCATGCATAGGTCGAAATGATTAAAACCATCCCTCTTCCCCCATTGCCCCACTCACTGTAAATTGCGTTATGTTTTCTTACCCTGCTAGGTCCAGCTACCAGGGATGAAGTGGGTGGATGGACACAAGCAGCTTTTCAGTGTGACTCTCAAGGCTGTTTCCTCGGTACATCCGCAGGTAGGTAATCTCAGATTTCTCAGGCGACATTTGCTCCTTGCTCTATTTTGCTTTGCTTGTGATTGTGTTTGAGATTAGCTTGTAATTGTGTCTTAGGTTAGGATTATGATTAGGGTTAGGGTTACATTGGGACCAGGATTAATGTTTGGAATTTGATCAGTAGTACAAGTTGACTATAAAGCAATTAGAGGTAGCATCATGTATGGATGCTGCTGCCCCGTCTCCTGCCGCCGAACCATATATTAAAGCCTACATGTAAATGGCTGGTGGGAGGACGTCAACTAATGATCCAGCTGCTCGCAGAGGACACTTCCTGCACAACATGCAAGGCGTTTTGATCATCTCATCTTTTTTTTTTTACAACACTAACTTACATTATTCAATACCTACTCTATGTATTTGTGTGTGTGTATGTGTGTGTAATTGAGTTTTGAGAGACATGTACATGTATCAATCAAATATGATTATTTACATCGGGGACCGACCTTTAACGTCACCATGCAAAAGACGTGACTGAGATTCGAACTTGGGTCCAATCAGAGTCAGTTTGTAGGAGAATGCAAAGAGCTGACCGTAGGTGTTAACGCTAGACCAACTCCTGATCCCACTTGTTGGTGTAAACTCTTTAAGTACTCAATTAATCTGCTCATCTACATGTAACACCGTGCTTTACGTTTTACCGTCGCGTATAATTTTTGGTTCGAGCAAATATTTTCTTCTTAAATCTTTGTCTGCAGGACGAGTACGTGGATAGGTTCCTGCACCTGTGCCATGCCGTTGAGCAAGGAAGCATCCCTCGATCCATCGGAGATCAGAACATGGAGTCGGAGCTGATCAATAGCACCGTCAACCTTGGTCAAGCTGTGGCCGAACCGCTGGTCAAGTTCCTCCACATTGTCCTGGATAAGCTCATCCTCATGATGGTCAAGGCACCCATCATCAATGGAAATATTGGTGAGTGAAGGAACCTGAATGAGATGAATCAGGGTGGACATTTCCTGTTCCAGCCTGTACCTAGAATGCCTAACCTCCATGTAAATTTCGTACACGTACAGGTGTATATATATTTATGGAAACTGTTTGAAAGAAAAATCTACGTTATAAGGGTCTCTTGTTAGACCCAAGTCATCCCACCAAAACGACTAAATAATCAACAAAATCTAGGCCATTTGTATAAGGAAATTTTTTGTTAGGTCTATTGTCAGTCCTAGGCTGATATTCTGATGTAAGCTGCTGGATTTCTACATGCAGGTTCTCTCGAGATCAATATTATTATTGTAATTGTTTTGTTGGTACATTAATTGATTAGTTTGTGTCTTTGTGGGTTGATTAATGTAATGATCAGTTGGTTAGTTTTCTTATGTATTAATGTGTTTATTTGTATTTAGATACATGCCTATGAAAAGATTGACTGATGGATGAATGCATTTGATTTGATCAAGTTTTATTTTGACAGGGTAGCCTCATCAGTGAAACAAAATACCGTTCTTCCTGAGGGCCCTGTATAAAGATCAACATACATTCAAATGACAATGACATAAAACATATGATAATACAACAGTAACAAATAGGGTGTCATATATAAATATATAAATATATATATATATATATATATATACATATATATACATACATACATGTACTCCTGAGATACAAGTTGAGATATTATTTCATATTTAAAGCAAAGAAAAGAATCCAAATTAAGTATGATAAACTAGCATATCAATAACATATAGCCATAGTCCTGTGGATAATTAGTGTAATCTCGAAAATGGAATTATGATACCGTTCATTTATTAAGTATGATATTAAAGTTAAATTTTACCATTGTTTTGCATTATGAATTATAGAAATATTTTGTAAATTTACGACACATTTAGACATTATTACATGAATGCATAATGTGATTTCACAGTTGATATTATGTATTCACCGTTATTATAATTATGTATGATATTATACAAGATCATATTCTTGTTTCACAAAATGAAATATAGCTATTCTCTATAGAGTTGAGATACATTACGGCATAATAAAAATTGAAACATTGTAATATTGACAGGGCACTTCAAATTAATTATGTCATAAATTATAAATAACATTATTACATAGTACTCCAATTTTCCATCATAAAATATAGACAAATTGATATAAATCCTTTATAAAATTAGGATATTTAAATAAAATCAAAAGAAAGCATTCATTTAAGACAAGTGATTTCCAACTAGTTCTTAAAATGGAACTGTATATACTTCCATTACTATACATGTACATCATGTTCCGTACCTTCAGAAATTAGTAGAAAAAGCTTGTATAGTTGTTGAAGCTTTAACATTATTGTGAAGACTATTCCACAGCACAGGGCCCTCGTGGGAGAAAGACATCTTTCCCATCTGTGTACGTACTTTAGGGACCACCAAACCTAACTTTGTCGCGTTTCTTGTCCTATGGGTATGGAGTGAGCTGGATCTCTGAAACAATTTATTCAAATAAGATGGAGCCTGACCGTGTATGATATTGAAAATCATTTTACTTTTTTGAAAGGTCCATCTCTCCTCAATGGGTCTCCAGTTTAGCTTGCCCATTACTGTAGATGTGGGTGTTCGATAGTCTGTTTTCAATACTAATCTACCCATTCTTTTGTGCTGCTTGATCAGAATATCCTTTGTAGTTTGATTGCAATGTGACCACGCTATGCTACAATAGTCAAGGTGTGGTAACACCAAAGCATTTGCCAACATCTTAGCCATTTTTAATGTTAGTAGGTACCGGTATCTTAGACGGCTGAGGAGAGCTAGCCTACAGCTGATTTTTTGTCCCCGCCAAACGAAGTTCGCGAGGGGACTATGAAACGGGCTCCGTTCGTGTGTGCGTGTGTGTGTGTGTGTGTGTGTGTCCGTCCGTCCGTCCGTCCGTCCGTCTGTCCGTGTGTGCTCAAATGTTAGAAATGCTACTTCTCCGTCATTTCTTGGCCGATTTTGATTCTGATTGTTTTATCTGATAGGGCTGGGTGGGGGCTTCCAAACTCCTACACAGAATTTTGAAATTCATTAATTATGCAAATTTATGCAAATTTATTCAAAATTGACGAAAAATGCTACTTCTCCTCTATTTTTTTGATTCCGATTGTTTTATCTGCTAGGGCTGGGTGGGGGCTTCCAAACTTCTACACAGAATTTTGAAATTCATTAATTATGCAAATTTATGCAAATTTATTCAAAATTGACGAAAAATGCTACTTCTCCTCTATTTCACATCGGATTTTGATTCCGATTGTTTTATCTGATAGGGCTGGGTGGGGGCTTCCAAACTTCTACACAGAATTTTGAAATTCATTAATTATGCAAATTTATGCAAATTTATTCAAAATTGACGAAAAATGCTACTTCTCCTCTATTTCACATCGGATTTTGATTCCGATTGTTTTATCTGATAGGGCTGGGTGGGGGCTTCCAAACTTCTACACAGAATTTTGAAATTCATTATTCATGTAAATTTATGCAAATTTATTCAAAATGGCTGAAGGTTCATAATGTTTTCATGTTTTATATTTCAGTTGTATACATGCATTGTTGGTATTCTCTTCTTTTGCATGCAGTAACATTATTATTTTATTCACTAAAGTTTTTCACTGAAGTTTTAAGGTTCAGGCTAGTTAATTTCCACAGATCTGCACTTCCGGCGGGGACATTTATTACGCATTGCGTAATTTACTCATTCACTTGTTTGCTTGTGTATCTGATTTGCTCTCTCCAGTCTAGAGATTGGTCCAGCCACACTCCAAGGTATTTAAATGTCTGTACCTGACTTAGAATCTGATTTTCTACAGTTAAATGAATTGATTGATCAATTTTTGTGAGCTTCTGAGAAGATCCGAACAACATAAATTGTGTCTTAGAGACATTGAGTGTTAATCTATTTTCTTTGAGCCGAGTTTGCACTGTTTGTAATTCGGCATTCAGAACCATTTCAATTTCATTTGCATCTGTACCCCACTGTACATGATTGCAGCATCGTCTGCATACAGCATAATCTGACATTTATTCATGACACTTGGCAGATCATTTACAAATATAGTGAACAGCAATGGCCCTAGGATGGACCCTTGAGGGACACCTGTTTCTGTCATCCTCATATCTGATTTGGTACCCTTTACAGTGGTTACTTGCTGTCTATTCGTAAGATAATTGATGAACCAATTCAGTTCTGTGTCTTTTAAACCGTACATCAGAGCAATAGATCATGGTCAACCGAATCGAATGCCTTTCTGATATCCAGAAAGACAATTCCCGTCAGGTGGCCATGATCCATTGCTCTGTATATGTAATCTGTAACATATGCTATTACTGTACTGATACTGTGCTCCTTTCTGAACCGCGATTGTTGGGGAGCAAAAAGCTGATGTTCTACAAAGTGGTCATGGAGCTGGTTGTGTACTGCCCTCTCAAATATCTTCATGATAACTGGTATGACTGAGATTGGTCAGTTGGTTAGTTTTCTTATGTATTAATGTATTTATTTGTATTTAGATACATGCGTATGAAAAGATCGACTGATGGATGAATGCATTTATTCTCATACAAACATATTTTGTATTCCTCCTTCAATCTCCTCAGTGAACATGGGGCAAGTTTGCTTTGAGACGATGGCTGAGATTGTCGACCGGCTCCACGTTCTGCTGGACAACAGGCTTGACAACCATGGACGCAACTCCCTTCTGGCTTCCTTTGTCCACTATGTCTTCAGGCCTCCTGATGCCGATGATACGAACATGGTGGCAGGCAATGCTGGTAAGGGTATGTACATATAACTTGTCAGCTATTTCTACAATAATAATCAAATAATAACATTTGGATACTAATGATGATAATGATGATACGATGATGATATGATTAGGAAGTTGATGATGATGATAATGATGACATTGATGATAATGCAGATGATACTGTATCATACCTGCCAACCATTTTTTGAGGAATGTTTCCTGTTTTCCGACTGTATTATGTTTCAAGCCACTCCTCCCTTTTTTAAAAGAAAAATTTTGTGTGAAAGCATACAAACTACACTATTCCTAATTTTCCCTTGCAAGATTCCTTATTGTTCATATGGAAGGCTGGCATACATGAAATATGGTCGCAGATACTGCTATTATTAAAGGTGTTTCTCTCCTTAACGATTGACTGCATTATGATGTTATGAACAAAACAAAATTAAGTGTTGAAGAGATCAAACACATGATTTGTATGTACATTGTACATGTAGCTGTATGAAATTTGACTTGATACGATGTGGCCAACGTAGGTTGTTTATTTTTCTATCCGATTAACTACAATGACATAGTGTGATAGAATCGCAGAATACATGTACATGTACCTCCTTTCCCTTTACCTTTATCCATCCTTATTTTTTTAATAGTCTCTAGGTAAATGAAGGATCCAGTGTGAGTCATACTCTCGACCTTTAGTTACATATGAATGTACATGTACATATGCATGTACATGCACATGTACATGTACATGTATGTAACTATGTATATTTAGAGCATTATATTTGATCAGGTTTTATCTCGCAAACTTGTGTAACAAAGATGCTACATGTAAATTAGTATCATACATACATGTATTGTCTTTTGAGAGCCAGAAGGCCCAATCGGAAGCCGTCAGGACTCAATTTTTCCGGACTTTCCGAACTCCTCTCGAACGCTACACGAAACCACTTACAATTCATGACGTTATCGAAGGACAGTTAAGCTCCGCCCCATTTCCTTCACTATTCATCAACTGTATACAGCGCATATTTTTTCTGTACAAAAAGCCAAATTATCTACATGTACGTCGAATATGACAGATCCTGAGTCAATTCCTTTAGATTTGGAATTTGAAGCGGCAGAGCAGGAGTCCGGTTCTTCAGAAGATGAGGAATTTTCAGATGAGGACGAAAGAGAAATTAGTGAACTGATCGAGGATGATCAGCAGATAATCGAGGATGATCATCAGCAGCAGATTCTACCGTATCAGGAGGAACCTGAACCAAGGAACCCGGGCAGTGCCGGCGGAGACGAAGGGGGTGTTGGTGGTGGTCCAGCAAACATCCTATAACTATCAACAGGCAACACATGAGACAATTTCTGTTAGTTTTCGGAGGTCTTCTCTAAGAGTCTAAGCCTAAAGCTAAGCTTCCCATTTCCAATACTAGTAATTAGTATTACCGCATTTTGAATGCGCAAAATGTATAGCGCTCAATGCATGTATATCATGAGTTTTACGTATAGCGCTGAACTGCCCTGCTAGAACTTTAGAAGCCAATCGGTAAACCTTAGACTTTTAGAAAAGTGAAAAGTGACAGAGGTTGCTGTAAATAAACAAAATTTTCTTTTGACTCCACTTTTGCCTCAGGAGTATGCCCAATGTCAGATGTATTACATCTGAAGGGGTATTCCCGTTTTATGGACTAGATTAGGCTGGAACACTTTTTCTGAACGTTAGGTCTAGATACTTTTTCCTGGGACCGGTGCTAGTGCACTTTGGTATCCATGTGGATAAAATAGGTTCTGCCGCTTAAAATTCGACCAAACTTACAGGGAACATTCTCAAATATCTTTCAAATCACTCACATAAATTTACACCAGATTGGATTACGGGAAGAGGTGATATTGGCTTCGAACTTTGATGTTGTCGCTCTATATAGGACAATGCACAGTCTGTATGCTGTGTACATCGCGAGATACTCTCTTAAAGTTAAACTGAAGTTTGCCACAACAAATCATGTTATTGTTAATAATAATTGGGTCTAAACCCATCATTACCACATTAAAACAAATATATATGAAAATAAAATGTTCTTGCCTACCTCTAAATCTGTAGAAAGATTCAACTAGCTCGACCTACATGTAGTCTCAGATCAGTATGGTGTTTTTCCACAATAAATTGCCCACAGTCACAAACTACAGTACAGCCGAAGGTATAGGTTGCTAGCAGTGCGCGCTGGCGGTGAAACTTGACTGACGTCACACGAAATCACGCATTTCGCCCAAGCATAGCTGATATCGGAAACCGAGGGAACGAGATCAGGAAATCTTAATTTGGTTTCTTGTGGTTCGATTTGACTTAATGGCAGTTTATTTATCATAATCCTCATGTAATTACCTTTCGATTGATGTATAATTTGTCAGGATTCCGGTTTCCCATCGGAAAGGGGCTTTAACCCTTCAGGACAGGAATTATTTCAGGGCTAAATTGATCACATTTTGTTCTTCACATTGGCCATAATAATATTTTTCTTTTAGTGCTGTATGGTTCTAATAAGGTGTAATGTCTTTGAAAGTAATATACATGTACATGGTTGGGAATTTTGTCAAAAAGTTGAAAAAATTGCTAATTTTGATGAAAAAAACAATGATTTTGAACCTCTCATTGTGTTTCCAGTTTAGGAATTTAAAGCTTATTCTCATTTTAAAAATTCCTGGCATCAATCGCAGTATGGTCATGCAACAAAAATGGACATAGCGCATGTAGATATTTTAGCTCTTTCTACTCATGCATCTGGTATATTTTTTAGAGCTCTGAATCAAAAGTTATTGAGCCAAACCACAAAATGTGGTCAGTTGTCTCGAAAGGGTTAATTATGTGTAGCAGGATGTAAGTTCATGCCTTTCAGGCTCTCATCACATGAGATTCTCTTGCATTCAATGTAGGACTCTCCCCACACACACCAACGCAATCCATGAACTTCAGCAACTACGGCACGGTCGCCCGCTCCAACAGCCTCAACTTCAAGCACCGGACTACCCTGCGGAACTCTAGCACCAGCCTCAGTATACCAGCATCCCCGGAGGACGACATGGACGCCATCCTCCACAACCGCTTCGGCAGTGAGAGGCAGGGATCGGCGAGGTCGCCTAAGCGGTCCGGGACTGGGATGGGCAACGTCCCCGTGATTGGACTCGGAGGAAGGGTGCCTCCAAGGAAGGTGAGAGGGATGTCGTTATTGTAATTTTAACGATTAATGTCGCAAGTGACTGGTGTTTAATGTATAGGAAAGACAAATGAGTGTATGCTTGGCCTACAGCTACTATAAAGGTACATCTTTACATCCTATCTATAGTTAGGAATTAATACCTCCAAAGGAAGGGCACTATCATTAGATGATATTTAAAAAGGACAAATATCCACATTTGTTAAGAATTAAGAGGGAAATATAGACAAATATAAAACAACAGAGAAATCGATAGAGAAGAGGGAATGGAAAGAGAGAGGGGGGGGGGGGAAGAGAGAAAATTGAGGAAGGTGATTATTATTTAAAAATTCATAATGGTGTCCCTAGTTTTCAAGAATCTCACAAGAAAGTAATGCTAAATTATACGTGCATTTATTTGACACATATTCTTATATATATGTGTACTGTACATATATTGGGTATGATTACTTTAACCAATCAAGTATTTATGGAACATTTGTTACAGTATTCATGCTAGATGTACATGTATGTTGTTGTTTTTTTCAGCTTGTTCATGAAGAACTCACTCTGCAGTTTGTAGTATCCAATGGCAAGTCCAAAGAGAAAGCCTTCAGCCATGCCTGGTTCTTCTTTGAACTCATTGTAAGTATTGACCTTTTCCGATTATCAAGCCTCTTTCAGACATGGCAAGGTAAACCACCTAGAATAAAAAAAATCTGCAACAAATTGAACTCATTTATTTAAATTTGAATGAATGGCAAGTGTGGTGGAGATAAAAAACATAGCTGCATGCAACAGACAGAGGCTTCTAGGCATATTCATCTGTTCATTATAAGATGCAGAATGTGAAGTAATATCATTCAATTTGCTACACTATTGTTTTAATGGTTAAGGGCACCATGTGTGAATGAGTCCTTACTGTTATATATCATTTTCCTTTTTCCAGGGTGCTGGGTGATAATAGTAGTGACATGGAACCTGCCTTTTGATAGTTGAGTTTAATATCAATCTCAACTCTATAACATTTTTATTAAATGGACAGTCGTGACTTTGCGATTGATTTGATGACTTGTGATCATTTTGGATCAATCTTTTTGAGACAGGGCTCTGAGTTGTTTTGGAGGTTGAAAAACAGTCAACATAAAAATGACATTTTTATCGCCATTTCTAGTCATATTCATAAAAGAAAATCTAAGAATAAGTTGTTCAATCTTACAAGCAGTATATTGTAAAGCAAACAAGATTTGTTTAGATTGTAGGGACATTCGTATTTTAAATAATGAAGGAAAAAGAATTAGTCAACCTTCAAAATTTTCAGCATTAGAGAAGTCTCTAGTAATATTAACATGTATGTATCTCCCGCTTAATCATTGAACAGGTAAAGAGTATGGCCCAGCACCTGGCCGACTGCGAGCGACTAGACTCCTACCGTAGGATGAGGTTCACAGAAAGCTTCTGTAATGACATCAGCTCAGTAGTTAACATGGTTACGTCAGAAATCATTGCCAGGTTCAATAAGGTGAATTCGCACTCTAAAGGTCGTCATTTTTCACTAAGCTATTATTTTTTTTTTCCCTTTCAGTCACCACTGACTGTTGCTGATGTTGATATTGTGTATGCAAATTTGGGAGTGACATTTTTGAACAAAATCAATCATTTGAAATCTGATGTTCAGATTTCTAATTGAGTTGAAAAGGACACTGTATATCAAATCACAATTTCTTCAAGAAAGTATGCACTGTTCATATTAAAATTTTTATTCTATTTAAATTGTTGTTGGAGAGGTTGGACAGGGTAGAACGTGAACTGTGCAGTCCAAAGATTATTGCCAAATGTTTTTCATTATTTGGGTTGGACAGGGTAGAACGTGAACTGTGCAGTCCAAAGATTATTGCCAAATGTTTTTCATTATTTGGAAACCTTGAAGAAAAAGAAAGTCAGAGAAACTTTCTTTTAAAAGAAGTCAACTATTTCCAAACATCAGGAAATACAGTTTTGTAATGCGGTGCCCATTTACTGTATCTTCATAAATACGTGTAGAGATCATCAAAATAGACATTTCTGCTTACCCGGTATTTTATTCTCACATTTTGTGTTTTATCTTGAAGATACGAACGAAAGCATGTCGTTATTGTCTGGACATTCTTTGCTTTCATTGTATTACAGGATGTGAGACCAATGCAGCTGCTGAATGCCAGTCTGGCCTTCTTCCTCCAGGAGCTTCTAACCCTGATGGATAGGGGCTTTGCTCTTTCTCTGATTCACTACTACATCAAACAGGTAAAAAGGTGCTGGAGGGTCAGACTACTTGCCAATGTTGTTGAAATAGTTCCTGGAATTATCAAAACTAAGAGTGGATGTACGTGTGTATCATGAAGAGTGTTTTGCTGTTTGTATATGCTTCAGATACCCTTTAGCAGTCAAGCCTTCTGTAATAACCACCTGTATGGAAAGACCACCTGTCCACAAGACTGCATATTTGTTTCCCTTGATCCATATTTCTCATTGAAACCTGTATTAAAGAAACCTGCGTATAAAGACCACCTGCCTACAAAAACCACTTTTCTTGTCCCCCTTAAGTAGTCTTTAGATATAAGACATGAATGGATTTCATGTCTTAAAACATCTAATGCAAAGCCTGAGATGACTTAGGCTAGAGTCTTTGGAAAATGTGTGTTACACCAAAATCAAATTGGATCCGGCGGGTTAGAAAAGATGAACCCTTTCAAGACGAGCAAGAGTTATGATTTTTTTTTTCTTCTTGTATCTTCAAGGTTTCTGGAAAGATCACTGCCCTCAGCGACCCCACCACGCTGGCCCTTCTCAAGCTCGACTTCCTGCGCATCGTCTGCAGCCATGAGCATTACGTCACCCTCAACCTCCCTTTCCAGCAATCCAGCTCCTCCTCCTCCCTCTCCAGGCCCCCCTCACCGACCCCCTCGGTCACCAGCACCAACTCCATCCAGTCGTTCATCTCCATCCAGACCACCCTGACCCAGCTGGGCGATCCAAACAAGATGGCGGAGCTGTCGTACGACTACCGACAGCAGCATTACCTCGCGGCGCTGCTCCTCCTGGATTTAGCCAATGTCCTCACAACACAGTATGTAAATGTTAGCTATTGACACTGCAGATAGTTGAATTTCTTAGCAGAGATAAGATGTTAGAAGTTAAAAGCAATATTACAATGAAGATGGGATACTGGTGAAGGTGAAAGATGTACATGTGTGAATTGTGAGCTTTCTCTTCTATTCATGACAGTCGGTGATTTCAAGTTCGGTGTTGGTGTTGGTGTTGGTGTTGGTGTTGAGAGCGTTAATTGGGCTGCTGATTCTAACCCCAACACCGAATTCAGGTTTATAAAAATATTACCAATCACATTATTGATAGCTCAACACCTAGTGAAGTCAATCCCAGCACCAGCTTCATTTCAGGTTCGGTGTTGTGGCTGGTGTTAGTTTTGCCCCAACACCAACACCAGCTTTCAGCTCCTAACTTGAATTCACTCAGTGTTGCAGGATATCATGTACATGTAGCCATGACGCATGTAAAGGAAAGCTTGAAAAGCTCTCTCTCATATTATAATTATGAATAGAAATATTTGGCAAAGTTCTTTGGACCACATTTCTGATGTCTTATTTGTTTGTAGTCCCATGTATATGTATATCTACATGTATGTGTAGTGCTTCTCTTGGTTCTAGCCAATGTCTTCACACTGCAGTATGCATTCATTCCTTTCACAACTTTACCACTAGGGATCCATGTATTACTGCACAGTAGATAAGATTATGTACATGTATAAGAAGTTAACATCAAAGTTAACATACATGTATATATGCATTGCTCAATTTAAAATAAGAATAGATTTTCACAAAAGCTTATGCATGACCTTGTTTAACTTTCCTACCATATTACTTGTGCTTTCTTGGATAATTAAGCCTTGGTTTTATTTTTGGGTGATAATGATAATAATGATAATATAATATTATGGTACCCAGTCATATCCAACTGCGTTCTTCTCATATTACCCTTGCTTAATACTTCAACAAGAATTTGAATTCTAAAGTGCAAATCAAATTATTCTTGTAATCATTAGGCCCTATATGATTTGTGGTGTAGAGTAAAAATGCATTCACTGGTACACTGTATTTAATAATATCGACAAGGGTATTGGTCATTTTATAATACATGTAGCATTGTCTGTTTCAATGATCCTAACAGTGAACTTGAAAATAACAGTGGCATGAAAAATACAACTCAGAATTCACTTCATCATTTTCTTGTAGCAATAGCAACTTACATCGCCAGGCCATAGACACCGTCAGCAACCTCCTTGCCAGTCACGATGCTGACCAACGCTTCTCCGTGCGCGAATGCCGCATGCGTGTTGCTGCCCTCTATCTCCCACTAATGGGTATCATCATCGATGCGTTGCCGCAGCTGAACTGTACTGCAGTGGACCCTAAAGTGAGACCTTCCGCCTCCTTTGGGGAGATGGATGACGTGGACGTGCCCCTGAACCAGTCAGTTGCCATGGCGATAGCAGGAACCAGCATCTTCACCGGAGGAGGACAACGGGAGCATGTAGACCCCTCCCAGAACCAGCAGGTGAGTCTTGGCCTAGTGCAAAACAGAGATGTAAAATTTACTGATTTGATGTTCTCTCTAGACAAAAAAATATGCTTCCATGTGCAGTTCATGTAAGTCATTATTGTACGGTACATTTTGTAACACATGGTTATGAATTGTTTACATATGAATATAGAAGTAAGCTTGCAGGATCAGTTCTGGTGAGTCTATTTTTCTGTGATCATATCTTATCTGTACAGCAGCAACATAGTGGCTTGATTAATAAATTTACAATGTTCTGCCTGTTAAGTTGACCCTCTGAATAATTGCCGAATAAATAATTCAGTGAATGAATGTCACATGTAAATCAGCAAGTCTATAAAGGAAAATAGGAGAAATGAAGAACAAAAAAATGATAAATGACATTGCTTGTATGATCAATGGCATACTGCAAACAACTTTGAAAGAATGACAATTAACCAGACGGTTTGTTTTAGCTTTGTTTGTATAGTGTTTTTTTCCTATTGTCAAACCATCAAATTTGTTGTAAATTCATACATACAAACAGTACAGCCTACAGGTACATGCAGGTTTTATCTCTCCAGATTTACACGCAGAAGATCATTTTATAAAATTATCTATCTGTATCTCTTTCAGCGACCGCCTCAAGGCAAGACAAGCCTGTCGGAGGAGTCTACTCGTGACCTCTTGATGTGCTTCATCTGGGTCATCAAGAACGTTGACCCCTTGACCCTGCAGCAGGTCTGGGCTTCTCAGAGAGTGACCCGGGTCAATAAGATGCTGGACATCATGTTCTATTGCATCTATTGCTTTGAGTACAAGGTATACTGACCGTTATAAGTTTTCAAGAAGTTTGGACCTCTTTTATTCATGTTGAAGATCCTCTGTGTGCAATGAGTCTTCAAAGAATTTTCTTAGTATTTTCAATAGTCTCTTTGATGGAACATAATGAATAATTCTTGTTAATTAGATAGAGAAAATCTACATGAAGCTGATTTTGACTGATGTACATGTAGCTACTTTTTGATATGTGTATATTGTCCCAAATCATTTGATTAAAACACTTTTCTCTAGTACATGCATGTTTATACCCCCTCTTCCATTTGTAAGAGTCTTGCTTATTATATTCTTTATTACATGTATCAGGAGTGCCAGATTCCTGTAACTACCTTACTGAATCTCTCTGGCTGAATTATGAAATGTCTTTAAAGATGATCTAGTGGGTACTTGAGACATTTCAAACTGGATAGCATATTTATTCATGAAATGCTTTTCACCACAAGACTGATTATCCCGGGTGTTACAGGGTAGAAGTGCCATCATCCGTCGCATGAACCGGATGTCCTTCAAGAAATCTGACATGAAGCAGCGTCTAGAGGAAGCCATCTTGGGAACAACCAGCGCCAGGAGCGATATGATGCAGAGACACACTAGACAGGGATCATCGGGTAAGGAATCCATTCAGATTTTGATCCCTTCCGTGCTGTGGATGGCAAATCCCGCCAAAGAAGTTGAATGTTGAACACTTTGTATAAAACTGAGAAATGCTATGGGTTTTTTTGTCCTGAAACAAAAAAAAAAGAAGTTAGGCTCAATGTGAAATAATCAAACAACAACAACAAAAGTTTAGTCCAATATTTGAACACCTGAGAGTTCATGCTATTGTTCAAATAATTGTTAGTACAGAAGGGGTTAACTTTCACAGTACTACCAGACCTGGTGCCATTCTTGTATAGTGCATATCACATTATGATAAAACATCCCTACGTCCTTCCTAAAGCCTACTGCACACTATATGATCGACTATGATCCGATTTGGATATAAACCGCATTAGCATTAAATATAGGCATTTTAACAAGCGAAAGCTACCTGAATCAGTTTCTGAACAATAATATGATTACTCAACATAGGAATTTGGTGCGATGTCAGCCTTAAATGTATATCCAGAATAAGGGCCAAATCAGTTTCAATTCGTAGACAATCGCAGGACTGCTCTGACGTCACTATGATTCGGAGCCTCTTTGGCCTTTCCTCTGACTAGAAAGCTCATAATAGGCCGTAGTTACAATTTTACTATCTATGTAACTATTCAGAACCTCAATCAAACATATTTTATGTGTTGAACTGTTTATATCTAATGCTATAACATTTTCTTTCAAAATGGGATCGTAGACCGATCGGAGAGTGTACGGTGGGCTTAAGGGGTTGGATATTATTACCCCTGGCCAGCTTTATCTCCAACAGCCATTATCAGTGCACAGTGTATTTCAAAGAATAAATCCTGCCAGGTACTCATGTAGCACCTGGGCAGAGTGAGACAACTGTATAACAAAACATTTCTAAGGACATAATCACCAGGCAGAGATTTGAAATCTCAAACTTTCGCTTGAGAGTCCAGTTAACCAGGTGTGTTTGACTGCTTTACAGGAGAGCGAGGGTTCAGCCCAGCCTTGGGTCAGGCGGAAAGACTAAGATGGAGGAAAGATCTGACACACTTCAGACAGAATGCAGAACTACCTGAAAGGTAGGTACATGTAGAGTTAGTAATTGATAATGACTGCATAGGGAATTGACAAAGATATTTATTCTATTCATTTTTTAAACGTCATGTCCACTAAACTTTCAAAATACTGTTTAAAATCAATTTTAAACAGGTTTGCTACATGTAGTTTCTTGGGGGGGGTTCAAATTTTACAGAACATCCTTTTTGGTCTCTTCCCAGACTGTTAGTGTAGAACCAAGTGGTATCCCTGGTAAACAAAAAGGGGACTGTGAAAAGAACAATAATACTGCTCAGTGTTTGTACTTTGTATAATAGACAATTTCATCAACATACATGTTATACAAATTGTATACTGTAAATCCAGATACTTTCATGAATTGTTATTGACAGCCAATTTTGCCACAAGAAACTTTCACGAATTGCAATAATTTTATGCTATTTCAATTGTGATTTCATTTTTTTGCGGTATGAAACTTTTGCGAATCTCGACCAATTCGTGAAAGTTTCATGCACGCGAAAATTTCTGGTTTTACAGTATTAGGCAGTCAGTTTCACATTTTTGACCCCTTTCAGAATGATAACATTTTGCACTCCTAACAAGTGGCTTATTTGTATGATTCATCATTCCTTGTACGTGTATCTTTCCTGTTATTAGACCAAAGGCTGAGTTGGAAGTGGAGGCTCGTTTGGAGGCTCTCTTGGCAAATGAAGTCTCATTTGTTGTGATTGATGCCATGGAACTTCTAGTACAGGTACATGTATACTCTTGTAGAAAGTCTTAATTTTTGTATGGCTTCTCTTTTGTTTGTTATTATGCCCGTAATGTCCAAGGCTGACAAAATATGCTTGCATGACTGTGTCTTTACTATTCGTTGCTATACATGTACATGTACTAGACTCAAGTATTTTCTTTTTTGTTAATTATCATTGAGTTTAAGCATTGACAAGAAAATAATCTCCCTTTAGCTGTATATTTAGATCTCATTTACTGCATTACTGCTTATACTTTTGAATTTTAGTATTAGTAAAACATATTTCGATGGAAATTGATAAAATGACTTAAAAAGTACATGTACAAATATATCATAAATAGAATGAAGCAGGATAAAAGATATAAGGGAAATTGGTAGAAAGGAGAGAAGGAATTAGAGAGAGCGAGAAAGAGAGATTAAGGGCAGATTAAAATAGAAGGGAAATGTGAAATGGATGAATCATGTCAAGTACATGTACAATACAAGAATAGGCATTTTGTCATACAGGTTTAGAATATCTGTCCTTATACATGTACATGTGTTTAAATGTATCCATAGATTTAGCATTCTGAAGAGCATAAGGTAAATTATTCCAAATTTTACCACCAGCTTATCTAAAAGCCACAGAGATAATTTATAGTGGACTATGACATATTTGATAATTACATATATATATATTTTTTAGAAACAGAATATGATTATGATTATATGTTTGTGTGACTGTTTTACAGACTGTGTCCCAGACTGATCATCTCCAGGGCTGTTTGACAGGTGTAATGACAGTCCTTCTGCATGCCTTGGCTTGTAACCAGAGTACAACAGTCATGGAGAGTATTCTTGCCACACAGCGCTCTCTCGTCTTCAAGGTATCATACAGTTTGTAATTTTATTAGGTACCACTTGCGATAAACTTTTCACAGCAAAATTGGTATTGTTTCAAAATGATTTCACATATTTACTCTGCAAATATTCATTGATTATTTCTTTATGCAAAGTATTTGATAAAGTACCGGTACATGTAGCATTACCATAAAAATTATTTTCAGCAATATTTTGTTTTACTCTTGTTGAGATACATGTAGGAACTTCTCCTGCCTGTAGTTTCAGAAAATGTCCACTTCATGTAGTAGAAGACTTTTTAGAAGCTCAAGATATGATGTGTAAAAATTTATAATCAGTACATTTTCCGTTAGCATATGACATTTACTATCACATGCATGATAACCTTACAGTGCCCTGAGCTGTTGTTTGAGAAGCAAACAGAACAATGTGCAGGCATTTGCCTTCATCTACTACATCACTGTAGCTCATTTATTATCAGTGTGCATTTCCTATTGCATTTTATGTTTACTATTACATTCACTATTACATTCATGTTAACCTTGCTGTACCCTGAGCATTTATTTTAGGAGACAGAGCGTTGTGCAGACCTTCAGCTACTGCTTCACTTTACGAAAAGTAGCTCATTTACATGTATCATCACTTTGCACAAAATTACATTTACTATTACATTCATTGTAACATTCACTATGACATTTACTATTACATTCACTATTGGATTCACTATTTTTGTCACTAGTACTTTCATGTTAAGCTTGTAGTACCCTGAGTTATTGTTTGAGAAGCAGACAGAACAGTGTGCAGACCTGTGCCTTTGTCTATCTCATCACTGTAGCTCATGTATCATCATTTTGCATTCAATATTACATTCACTATAATTACATTTACTATTATATGTACACTTACTATTACATTCACTATTGTATTCATGTTTGCATTGCAGTACCCTGAGCTGTTATTTGAGGAGCAGACAGAACAGTGTGCCGACCTGTGCCTTTGTCTACTGCATCACTGTAGCTCATGTATTATCATTTTGCATTCAATATTACATTCACTATAATTACATTTACTATTATATGTACACTTACTATTACATTCACTATTGTATTCATGTTTGCATTGCAGTACCCTGAGCTGTTATTTGAGGAGCAGACAGAACAGTGCGCTGACCTGTGCCTTCGTCTACTGCATCACTGTAGCTCATGTATCAACACTGTGCGCTCTCATGCCAGTGCATCCCTCTATCTCCTCATGAGGCAGAACTTTGAGATTGGAAATGTAAGTTTGAACAGTTTTCATACATGTAGTTACTCCTGTTTGACATCAGATTGGAGATAATTGACATGCATGTAGTTCATGTCAATTATCTCACAGTTAAAGTATAGTTCATTATCTTTATTGACCAATATTAATCGGGGGAAAATATACCTTGGGGCACGTCAAAGTTATTTTGTCCCATACAGCACTGATTACTTCAAAGATGCCATAGTATGACTGATGATTGTCTAAAGTTGATAGCCCCACGATTGCTTGGATCAGACTAAATATCTTATAAATTGATACTGTCAGTGCTAATTATGTTAAGTACATTGGTAATCTGCACTGTATGAGACACTAAAATAATAACTGAATACATTTGTTGCCCGTTGAATGCTTTTCAAGGACTTTCATAGCACTTTAATAGATTAAAGAGAAGGTTCAGTTCTTGGAAAGGTAAAGAATGAATTGTGAGCTTTCTCATTCCTTTTATGTCACTTTGGAAGAATTTCATATTAAAAATGTATCGTGAAAAGGATTGCTTTGAAGTATGACGAGAAATAGCTTAAGTATTAGGGTCGAACATTCATGCCACCTTGTAAGTGCAGTCCCATATACCCATTTCTGTGTACAGTGCATGTGCTTTTCAGTGAAATTTAGTCCATTTCTTATTATTTTGATACACCACTTCTTATGTAGGCATGACCAGCCTTTCCAAATTGCTTTGAGACAGTTTCTTTCACAGTGTAATCGCATGACCAGAATTCAACTTCATCTTTAAACGTGTGCAGTATGCGCTTAATTTTTGTTCCTGTCATACAGCAGTATTTTTAGGTGTCTTTGTGACGACCTTCAGATGACACCTTATCTCGTCCTTCTCACTCCCCTCACAGAACTTTGCCCGTGTGAAGATGCAGGTGACCATGTCCCTCTCCTCTCTGGTTGGCACGGAAACCAACTTCAATGAGGAATACCTGAGGCGCTCCCTCAAGACCATCCTCACTTATGCAGAGGACGATACTGAGCTGCAGCAAACGACATTCCCTGAACAGGTATGATGTGTTCTCTTACTGGTTATCTCAACTCTGTTGTACTTTTCATGTCATATTTCCAAAAGAAATATATTTTTTGATTATTTGTAAGCGTTTTGAACCGCAACGAGAAATCAGTGTATCTCAGGTTTGCAATAAAGTACCAGGATGACCGTGCAATTATATTTTGATAGATCTTTGTTTGTGAAAAGTACCCAGATGACAGTGCTATTTGATTGAAGTATGGCTACATGTAAGAAAACGTGAATATGCATTGAAATATACAAATGTTAATACAATCAATGTGTGCCTGCTGCCTGTGCATAGTGCTTCGATAGGGGCAAAAAAAAAAAAAACATCTGTGTTTGATGTCCAGGTCCATACAAAAGACATAAGGATGTAATGAGGAAAATATACAATAGGTGCTACATGTACATGTAGGTTTCCTACAATTAATGATAACATTATTGAATGACATTTCTTTTGTGGGACACGAGTACATCGCACTTGCTTTGCAAAAATATTTCACTCATCTTGCCGACTCATGAATCTGCTCCTCAGCTCATGCGATATATCCCCTGGTATCCCGCTCGAGGCCATTCAATATTATATAATTATTCAAACTGAATGAAAGCGTATGATTCTAATTCAAATAAGTTAAGACTGATTCTGCATCATGCATGTGCGAAGAGAGTACCAAGATGATTGGTGTAAGCGTTTTTCTCTTTTTGCCAGGTGCGAGAGTTGGTGTTCAACCTTCACATGATCCTATCAGACACGGTCAAGATGAAGGAGTTCAAGGAGGACAATGAGATGCTGGTAGACCTCATGTATCGCATCGCCAAAGGGTATGTCTAAACAGATTATCACTCCCCCCCCCTCCCCTCCCCCTTAAAACAACTACTCCCAGGAAAACTACCCCCCTTAAAATTACCCCCCCCCCCCCCACCTCCCTCAGATAATCCGGATAGCTCCCCCTTGACAAGGGATATGTCTAAACAGTGCCATACTCTAATTTGTTTGCTAGGACAAGTACACCCTGGATTACTGTAACCCCACCCCTTATAGAACAATTTTTCCCAGAAAAACTATCCTTAGGACAATTACCCCTTGGAGAAAAAATTATACATCATAGTTAACAATAAAAGCTTCTTACGCAGCACTCATACCAGTTACACTGTGATGCTAATGGCCCCTGTTAAAGCCGAACCGCCAAATTACATTACCTAATGACTGAAGCTCAATCGTAATGCTCAAGTGTATCAGGTATCCCTTTGGGGGATGTTAAAGAGCCATGGATAGTGTGATTCCATAGCAAAAACTAAGAATCAAACTGCCTTTTCACAAAATCAAATACTTCTACAGTTTTTAAAAGTTTTTCCATTACTCAAGATGCATAGAAATGTTGGCTGTGTGTATTTACATGTATGTATGTTTATCGATGGCAAATATCTTTCCACAGGTACCAGAACTCTCCAGACCTGAGACTCACCTGGCTCCAGAACATGGCAGGCAAGCTCCATGAACATGGCAAAATTACAGAGGCTGCGGAGTGCCTGATTCACTCTGCTGCCCTCGTTGCCGAGTATCTACACATGCTAGAGGACCGTCCTCATCTTCCTGTCGGCTGTGTCAAGTTTGAGGTAACAAACAGAAACTAAGATTTGAGAAATGTCCTTGGTAGTTCTGTCTTTGGTTTGGGCCCCTGTTTTGTAATTTTTTTAATTGATAGCAAGTTATAATTATAATAAGCGACTGAAATTGTTGCTGTTGATTGGCAGTGAGCAAGTTTCTCAAAGAAATGAGGCAGTTGTTATTAATTACAAGCTTTATGAAATGGGGCCCTGGTCAAGGTTGGAAGTGCATTTTCCAGATGCTATTGGACACTTCTGTATAAGATAAAAACTTACATTTTGACAACGTTTTCATTAGAATGGTCAATCTCTTATTTCTATTTAGACATCTGCTTTCTATTTCTATTCATTTTACCCCCAAATGAAAAATCTCTCATAATGATTAATGTTTTATGTTCCTTTCTTGTATCACTACATATGACTGTAACAAACGATTTTTCATCACTTTTTGTATAATCAGTTTGCTACAAAATGTCAAAATTTCCTCTTCTTTTCATATTGATTTGCAGCATTATTTTAATGTGCTGTTTTTAGTTTATGACCATTCCTACCTGGCTTGGAATGTTTGCCAGTCAGCCTGTTCTGACTTTATTTGTATCAATGAGCAAGTAATAAAATGTTTCCGTTATTTCTGTCCCAATCATGCATCTTGTAGAAAATCTCACTGAATGTTCTAGAAGAGAGTGCCGTCTCAGATGATGTGGTTTCGCCCGATGAGGAAGGCATCTGCACTGGGAAGTACTTCACTGAAAGTGGGTTGGTGGGACTATTGGAACAAGCTGCTACATTGTTCAATGAGGTATGTCTAGATTAATCCCTTCTCTGCCACCCAGTTTTTGGCATAATGTCATAAATAAACTTTCAAGAGTAAAATTTGATCTTTAAAAAAAACTTTATTTCCTTCATAAATTGGATATAGAGTATGCTTCATAGGTATTTACTTCTTAATGATATTTTTGTTTTTGTTTCAGGGTGAAAAAAATTGAGTGAAAAAAAATGATGTTCAACCCTCAAAAACTTGGGTGGAATTCAGGCACGGAAGAGGCTATAATGATGATAATGATAGTAGGTGCCTCTTGTTTAGAGCTTGTGTTCGTCACTTAGTGACAGTTCTGGAGTTCTGGGGAGCGTTTCATCCAGCGTTTTGTCAGTGATTTTGACCGACAAATTTGCTCTCAGCCAATCAGATGCAAGGATTTCAGTAGCTTATAACAGTTGTCGGTAAAAATCACTGACAAAACACTTGATGAAATGCTCCCCTGTTATTAGGTTGATGGAGATCTTAAATTCTTAAATTTATCATTCAGGTATTTTGGTCCAGAGGGTACACAACTGAAGAACGTGTGTTGTTAAAGATGAAGTGGTCTAGTGAATAAAGAGCAACACTTTTTATTAGATGGCCTTTTGTATATCCTTTGACAAGACAATCAATCTAAATTTGCCTCTTAATATGCAAATAATTACCAGGTCAAGAAGTAATTCTGCGTATTTGAATGGTGCATTTACCCATGTATTTTTTTTCAAAATCTTGTTCCAGGCTGGATTATTTGAAATTGTGAATGAAGTGTACAAGATTCTCATACCCATCCATGAAGCCAACAGAGAACACAAGAGACTATCCATTGTCCATGGCAAACTGCAAGATGCCTTCAACAAGATATCTGTATTGGTAAGTCCAGGCAATATTCTAATTGAAGATTTGGTGGAAATAAGAAAGTTATTCATTTGAATACTTGAATATATGAGAATTACGAAATGGTCATGTAAATGATGTGTGCCATTGATCCCCCCCCCCCCCCCCATTTTTATTGAAAGTAAACTGACATGACAACAATCACTATCATCAAGATATGATTAAAAACAAATAAAAATTAACCAAAATTACAGAATCATGAAGAACAGAAGAAAAAGGAGCAGCATACATGTACATTGTTACTCAGTAGGTATAGGCAGGCAAGCTCAACAATTACAAATCAAATCTCCATTTATGAAAATGTACATTGAGTTTGAGGAACCAATGACTTATTTCTCCTATCCAATTCTCCAGAATTTAACTCTACCAGCAAATCCAAGTAAGTGTAGACATCAGGCTTCTCGGCAGAAAAAAGTTTATGCATGGTTCAAATTGACAGAAATGTGGCTTTACCGAATCCCATGGGGGTGATCTGAGAGGACCAAAGCAATTTTGCAGGTTGGAAGTTTGTAGGACACATTTATTGGTCCATATTCAGTGAAATATGGCCTTATGACATCATAGGGAAGTGGTTTGGGGGGACTAAAAAAACTTTGGAGATTGGAAGTAGGCATTGACTGATTTATTACCCTTGTCGGTATCCTTGTTAGGGGAATCTGCACATAGTTTTTATTTTCTGAAATTCCTCACCCTTGGTACCAACACAAAGGGTGTTATGTCCTGGCAAGAAGGCTGGTAGACATTCAACTATTTAATTTTTTTAGAATCTTTAATATTTAGCTGTAAACTATATTTGATATGATGGTTTATTGATTTCAATGCCAGGGTCCTAAGCGGCTGTTTGGAACCTACTTCAGGGTAGGATTCTATGGACCAAAGTTTGGAGATCTGAATGGAGAAGAGTTTGTGTACAAGGAACCCGCCATCACTAAACTGCCAGAGATAGCTCAGAGACTGGAGGTATGGCTTACATTCTCTTACCCGAGTAGAGGATTATTAAAGATAGGGTTGAGTTCTTGTCATGCAGTTACATTCTGAAGGAAACTGTCTCAAAGCAATTGGAAAAGGTTGATCATGTCCACATAAGGACTGAGTTCTGGGAATGGTGAAAATAATTTGTGAGCTTTCTCATTTCTTTTATGTCACTTTCGAAGAACATCATAATAGATATGTTCCCTGAAACTGTTTCTAATAAGACATACATGTGGTAGTGTATCATCAGACTATTATCATTCCTCCCCTTTTGCTCTGTTGTTTTTTCATTTGCAGATATACATGTACATGTAGTTTTGGCCTTGGAGGTATTTATGATAAGAAAAAATATCAAATTCACCTCTTTTACATGTATTTCAGAAATTCTACTCTGACCGGTTTGGTGAGGGGAAGGTGCAAACCATCAAGGATTCTAACACCGTGGACCAGTCCAAGCTAGACCCTCTACAAGCCTACATCCAGGTCACCTATGTAGAACCATACTTTGACTACTATGAGATTCTTCAGAGGCCTACACTCTTCAGCAGGAACTACAACTTGAGTAAGATCACATTGTATACCGTCAGTACTGAAAGATAATACAGGGCCCTGTCTTACAAAGAGTTCTGATTGGTCCCAATTGATTAACCCTTTTGAGACAATTGACCACATTTTGTGGTTTGGCCCAATAACTTTTGATTTAGAGCCTTAAAAAATATACCAGATGCATGAGTAGAAAGAGTAAAAAATTCTGCACATACTGTGTCCATTTTTGTTGCATAATCATATTGCGTTTGATGCCAGGAATTTTAAAAAGGAGAATAAGATTGAACATCCTTAAATTGGCAACTCATTGAGAGGTTCAAAATCACTGTTTTTTGTCCAAAATGGCAACTTTTTCAACTTTCCAACAAAGTTCCTAACCATGTATATTATTTTCAAGACATCTTATTAGAACCACGTAGCACTAAAAGAAAAATATTATTGTTGCCAATTTGCAGAACAAAATGTGATCAGTTGAGCTCTTAAATAATTCCTGTCCTGAAAGGGTTAAAGGTGTAGAGTGTTGTGGTCTGGTGGATAAGTCTCCATACTGTGAACCACAAGGGACGGGGTTCAAATCCCTGCCGCAGCAGGAATGTCCTTTGGCGAGACATTAATCTACATTTGCCACACTCGACCCAGGTGTAGTAAATGGGTACCTGGTAGGATTTATTCCTTGAATGCACTGTGCGCTACTGTTGCCTGAGCTAAAGCCAGGGTAATAATATCCAACGTATGGAAGCGTGTAGAGACTGATATATCATAATGTGATATGCGCTATACAAGAACGGAATATAATTATTATTAAATATTACATGTAGATTGATATCAATCTTCATTCTTTACGTAAGAGAAATTGTAAAGTTGTGATTGATTGGAAGAAGTATGATTAATTCAGATCAATTGCAATTCTTTACAAGATGGGTTCCTAGTTATATTTAAAGTCATTGGTGTAATAACTTATGTTTGAACATGTTTTTTTAAAGCATTTAATACTCTTGAGGTGTATTGATGCTCTATTAATTACAAGAGACTTGCTTGCTATTTCAAACCAAACTAAGCTTTCAGAATCCTTTTTAGTATGTTTCACTCTTTTCAATATTGATTTACATTTATGTGAAATTCATTCACTGAAAAATTTCTCCAAATATGTTAATTATTAGCATGGAGATCCTTGTTACAGCATATCATATATTTTTCTTCGAAGTATTGCTGATCGCCATCCATTGTTTATTTTCCAGAGCGTTTCATGTTTGCCACACCCTTCACCAAGGAAGGGCGTGCCCATGGAGAGCTCAAGGACCAGTGTAAGAGAAAGACCATCCTCACCACTTCCCATTCCTTCCCTTACATCAAGACAAGAGTCAGCATTATACAGAAAGAAGAGGTCAGTATTTAACCCTTTCAGGACAAGAATTATTTAAGGGCTAAATAGATCCCTTTTTGTTCTTCAAATTGGCAACAATAATGTTTTTCTTTTAGTGTTGCATGGTTCTAATAAGATGTATATCTTTGAAAACAATATACCTGGTTTAGGAACTTTGTCGAAAAGTTGAAAAATTGCCAATTTCGATCAAAAAACAATGATTTTTAACCTCTCCATGTGTTGCCAATTTAAAGATTTTAAAGCTTATCCTCCTTTTTGAAATTCCTGGCATCAAACGCAATATGGTCAAAAAAGGAAAATGGACACAGTGTGTGCAGAAATTTTTGCTCTTTCTACTCATGCATCTGGTATATTTTTTAAGCTCTGAATCAAAAGTTACTGAGCCAAACCACAAAATGTGGTCAATTGCCTCAAAAGGATTAAAGATGAAGTTGAGTTCTGGTAATGTGATTGCATTGTGAAAGAAACTGTCTCAAAGCAATTGGGAAAGGTTGATCATGTCTACATAAGAATTGGTGTATACTGTGAGGATTTGGAATCATCAACATTATAAGAGATTGGCCCAATCTGGGTGCATCTTATGCACAACTGGAAAATATTGGTTCCCTTCAACAGTTAATAGTACCATACATGTATTGCTATGAATGGGACAAAGGGTAGCAGAGCAAATACTTGTGCATTTCAAATGTTCCACCATGCAAACCTACAAAGCTCATCTAAGTGTAGCAGTGTGTCTTTGATTCTTGATAGATAATTTCTGTGCCAATGTTTTAGCAGGTTTAGTTGGATATGCCACATCATTGACTGACCCATCAGTTAATTCCATGTGTTGTTATTGATGTTGTATCCGTGAATACAGATTGTGCTATCCCCTGTTGAGGTAGCCATTGAAGACATTCAGAAGAAGACCAAAGAGCTAGAAGTAGCTACACTCCAGGAGCCACCTGATGCTAAGATGCTTCAGATGGTGCTCCAGGGATGCATTGGTACCACCGTCAACCAGGTAGGACTGATGGTTTCAGGATTAACCCAAAACAAGGGTGAACTCGACATCACAGGGCAGTTAGGTTTCAAGAGTTCAAGTGCTCTCTGTACAACATACCTCTCATTTTATTTTTGTTAATTTTTTTTTAGAATTTCAAATCTCAAAATTTTTAAAGGTAATTATTTGGTAACTTTTTTACACATTCCTATAGAGTAAAGTTGAAATTAGTGTTTAAAAACTTGTACTTACTTATTTTGAAAGTCACACAAGTATTTGCAAGCAATTCAAGCTCTCCTTGCGAAGGAGAAGCTTAACTTGTGCAAAGTAAGCAAGCAAAAATATTTACTTTTTTTATGTATCAGCAGTCTGTGTTGTTCCTTAATGTATCAACTTTTAGCATGAAATACGGAACCAAGCATCTGTGTTTGGGGTTTGTTTATTTCTTTTTTTACTGGATATTTCATCAGGCATTGTCTAGTGGACATACATGTACATGTACATGTATGTAGCCCATGTGCAGCTACATGTACATGTAGGGCTACATACAAGTATAACACTTATCATTCCAATTTTCTTTTCACTACCGTTACTCTTCATCATCTTTATTCAGGGTCCAATGGAGGTAGCACAGATCTTCTTAGACAGTGACAAGCCCCTGGATAAGCACCACAATACACTGCGACTCTGCCTCAAAGATCTACAAAAGAAGTAAGTTGAACTTTTATTTCATTTGCTTGTATTGAACGTGTACTATTGGACCAGTCTGAACCAGTTCAGAAAAACATGAAGCTTCAATGTAAAGATTAGGGTAGAAAAAAAAAAAAGAAATAGCAAACCATCTGGAGGTAATTTTACAGCATTTATGCTGTTACTACATGTACCTACAAAATCCACATATTTCATATTGGTGATAAATGCATTCTTGATACCCTGTTCCAGGCTGTGGAGTACACAGAAAAACAAATGTAAAGGCAGTCACCTCATAATGCCAAATTAGTTTGTGATATCATTTTTCTATATGTTGTCTTCATACACTTTTTGTTAGTCTCATAATTTCAATGGTTTTCACCTTTGCTTTGTTTTCACAAAACGCTTTGCAATTTTTTTTAAACCAGGTGTTATTGATTTTAATAATCAAGTATTACCTTCAAATTGTACCTCACATCAGCGCATGTAACAACGTAAAACCCATAAAACATAAATGTAGATGTACATATGAGGAAATACAAATGACTAACCGATGTTACTCATCACTCTCTACAGATGTGGCGATGCATTGCGCAAGAACAAGGGTCTCATTGTACACGACCAGAGGGAGTACCAACGAGAGTTGGAACGCAACTACCACCGTTTCACTGACCGTCTCATGCCCCTCATCTCCAAGCGAAACCATCTCGTTGGGACCATCAGAAGGTGCGGAGGACGGCGGGAGGGTTCACGGGTCCCAAAGAGTGCCTCCAACAATAGCATCAGAAACAGCGAGACATTGTAGATGATTAACTCTGAGGGTTGATACCACCACTTTGCTGACCCCTCATGCCCCAAGAGAACCATTCTTGTTGGACATGTCAGGATGTGGGGAGGTTTGCAGAGGGGTCACTCTTCCTGTAGGGAGAATTCTTCAAGCGATAGCATCAGAAGCAGTGAGACATTGTAGACAGTAGAGAGTTAATAGCGCTGCTCCAGTGACCCCCTTATATCCGAATGCAGTCATCTCGTCAGGACCATCAGAAGTTGCGGAGATCGATGGGAAGGATCGCGGGTCCCAAACAGTGCATCAAGCAATAGCATCAGAAACAGGGAGACATTGCTGACGGTTGATCACCACCTGCTTCACTGCCCGTCTTATCTCAAAACGAAACCACTTCTCAGTACCATCATGAGGATGGATGCCCAGTGAGAGGTTTTATGGTTCCCGAAGTGCTGAAAGCAATGGCATTAGAGTAAGACACTCTAGGAAGTGTCTTTCATCATTAGGAAACTTTGATGGCCTTCGTCTGTCATCACCTGATGAGTAATGTAGATAGGATACTGTATTTCTCAATGGATAATCATGTTCTCTGTATACATTTAGCTACACAAGTATTATCATTATTGATATTATCATTAATACTTTTACTATAATTATTATTTGATTAGAGCATGTTGTAAGCAAATGTTGGAACAAACAAACTGTGAAAGAATATATTTTTTCCTTACATTTTGCAATTTACTATTCACTTCTTCAGTGGTGATTTATAAGATGTTTTTGAACTCCATTCATTTTTGCCTATTTTGTTAGGAAGTCTATCACTTCTGGAGATTTCCAGTATGTCTATGCAAAAAGATTGCATGTCCATTTACAGTATTTTGTGATGGGATGTTGTTTTGGCCTTGAATTCAGCTATATTGTAATTTGTGATTGATTAATAGATTATTTACATGTAGGAATAGTTTCACTGTCGAAAAGAAAAGCATTCAGCATCAAGAAACTTTAATTCCTTACTTAGCAGAGTACAAATAGCCCTAAGTACAGACTCGGCTAGTTAGGTTTTCTCAAATTAGTGGAAAAAAAATTTGTGGACCTAAAAGACATAATAGACAGCAAAGTTGCATGTTTTGTATGGAATACATTTAGGTATAGAGAAAGAGAGGCAGGCCTCAGAGTTCTTATAATGTGCAGAAAGATGTTTTGGTAGAGGATTTAGTGTTCATGACAAAAATAATGTAGCCACTGAAATTAATACATAATGTGAAGCCTGAAAAGGTTGGGTTATTATTATGCTCTCACAACAGGGGAGGGTGGACTCAACCTCTCTGGGTCCTTTTAGAGTTGATAACACGTGTGTACATGTACCTTGTTATGATAATCCTTAACACAGCTGCATGAAAAAAACTTCCTAGAGCAAATTTTCAAAATGAAATGTGTTGCTTGCTTCAATCATCTCTCTCATACATGTAGGTGCATGCTTCTAAGATATCATTGATATACATATGTTTCATATATTATTTGTCAAAGAATTCTCTGCTGATCTCCAACATATACAATGGTAGAATTATTGATATATTTTTTTTGAAAACTGAAAGATGTTTAAATTTGGTCAACAGGTTATATTGAAGCATGCTGAACACAAATTAAAAGTAGATGACATGTGATTATATTATAATATTCCTCGACATTATGTTAAGAGGTAAGTGCATGTTGAGGTGCATTTGATATATATTCCAGTTCAATTATTCCCTCTCATTGAATATTATTCCATTATAAATGTACCTGTAGTTGATAAGTAATGAACCTATTTCAGAATATACAGTGTACTTCATGAATTATACAACTGTTTTTGTACTAATTCTAATTAATTTATGATTTCTAGTGATGTTACATGTAGCTTGCATTACACTTATATTTGTCGATATGATTTGATGTACAGAATAGTTATAGTGTACATAGTATTGTTCTTATTTATTTCTATTTCTTTAACTGAGCTGATCAGAAGTAGTATTTTTATGTTTGATTTTAAACACTACCTTACGAGTGATATACCGGTACTTGCAGTTCCACTATGCAGTCATATTTGACAGATATATTCAGGGCTGAGAATTCATAGCAGTTAGTCAGTTACGCTTTACCTGGGTATCACTGACCACCTACATGTACATAGATGTTCATAGAATATGAATGTTATCATGGCTGTTTCGTGTAAACTCTGCAACATGTAGATGACCACCTTAAGTTAAATTAGGCCACCCAAGCAACGGTCTGGGTGGCCCGGCTTGCAAACCAAGTAGAATATGATGCGAGAGCCCTGATTTGATGCTTCGATTGAGAAAACACTCCTTTCCTTCTTTTTTTTTTTTTAACAAGTCATTATATGGTCACAATTTTGAATACCATTTTCACTTGCCATTAGTTTTTGCTTGAGACTTTCAGTTTTATTTCAAGTATTGCTGCATGACTGCCAGCCGTTCAAATGTGTATTGTTATGCTTTTTTTTTTTTAGCATATGGCATGATGAATAGTACCAGTGTGTCACCTCTTTGTGATCACAAGTTACTTGTACGTCCATGTACATGTAGGATATACATGTACTCTTTTGAGAGCTGGAAGGGCATTAACCTTTGTGTTATTAATACTGTGATAATAATGCCCTTCTGGCTCTGAGCAGGTGATATTTTCGTTTGGGATGTGCACAGCTAACGTATTTGAAACATATGAAAATGCATGTCCTTTATTTCAATTATTCTTATTTATTCATGTAGATTTCCATGTACTACCATTGTAGAGAGAAAATATTGTATAATTTCTGGTGACTGAAACAAATGATGTTCCTATTCAACTAATAATGCATGTAAAGCTGTAGTGTCACAAAGTGCAATTGTATGCAAAACCTAAATTTATAGAATATGTACAGCACATTGGTAATAAAAGAAGACCTACTTCTCCAACATTTTGTTTTTGTTGTACATTTATGTTCAGTGTGGTTTGAAGAACTTGCTTCTGTATTTAATGATTCTTCTCAATCTGCTTCTTTCCCGTTAACCTTCTCTCTGTCCCACTCCCCCTCCTCCCCTCTCTCTCTCTCTCCAGCACCTTCTTCCTTTTACCCCGTCTCCCTCCTCAGTTTCTTCCCCTCTCTTTATCCCTCCACTCCCTCCTCCCCGAAAACCCCTCTCCACCCATTTCCTTGCTCCCTTGCTCTCTATCTCCCTCTCTTTCGCCCCTGTCGTAGCTTTATTGCTGTTTCCCCTCCCCCTCCTTTTTCCTGCACTACTCTATTTCTGTCCAATTCTCTCTCTCTCTCTCTCTCTCTCTCACTCTCTCTTTGATGATTCTTATCAGTGTAGTCTCTCATACCCTTTGACCCGTTTCCTATTTCATACTTCCTTGCTTTTCTTTATCTGTTTTTCTGTTTCTTCACATGCCGCCTTTCCATGCACAAGTATTTCAATGTAACAAAATGTATCAACTGAAGCAAAATACTCATTTGTGACTGAAAGTAAAACAATACATGTACTATACAATAAATTATTCACAAAGTACAGCATGTAGACAAAGGGAGAAAGGAACATTTTTTAATTGCATAATTTCTTTAATTCATAAATCATCTAAAATAGAAAAGGAGATGTTTGACATCATCTGGGCAGCAGCGAACCAATTTGATTGGCCTATTTGGGACTCTCCATACAGGGCCTGCTGGTGTGACCAGCTTTTAACATAATACACACACACATGCACTGCTGAAGCACAATAAAATGGGAACACTGCGCAGCATAAACAATTTAACAATAGCAAAGTCCATTTCTTCATAATCACAGATCACATGATAAAATCAATACAACAATCCATAAGGAAATTCTATACATAATCTTAATGGGTTCTTGTTAATAGCCGGTAACCGGCTATTTTTTCCGGCTGTAACGCCGATCGTAACCGGCTGTGGTCTCACAAAAAAAAAAAAAAAAAAAAAAATATATATATATATATTATATAAAATCAGTCTCGATTCAATTCAACAAGTCGCTATCTCAAATTTCAGTTTACACAAGCTTCACAGCGGTGTTGTGAAAGCGGTCGTAAAGAAACGGGAAGAAACAGCTCTAAACACAGCCAATGAGCGAGAGATCGAGAAAGCAAGAAGAAACAAAACTAAACTGACTCGACGAGGGCTAGCGCGCTAGCGCGCGTGCGGAATAAGCATAAGTCGGGGTTGCGGGTAATACACGATGCTGGGCTTAAAAAAGCCAAAAACAAATGAAGAGTCATATATCACCAAAACTGACAATAATCTAGGGGGCTAAGGTCCTGTTTATATGATCAAAGAGAATTCATTTACTGTTTTGTAAGTCTAAATGCTACGACATATTTTTACAAATTAATTTTGATGTTAAAATCAACAGCCTAACTTGCGTATACATACAACCCACAAACAGGTTCATGCCGTGACACAAACCCGGCACAATTAAACCACGGTGGCAGCTTTACTCTCAATGAGGGCTACCCAAAATTCAAGTCCATTGACCAAGCCAAGAGTTATCACTGGACCAAGCAAGGCTTCGAGACGTAACGCTTGTCAAAGTAAAGATTTGTGATCGTATTATTAATCACCATCAAAATGAAAGAAAACATCACAAAACACACAATAACAATACAGATAAAGGCAAACTGATACCTTGCTTTAGAAAATATTCTAGCTAAATCCAAGAACTATCACAGAAGTTTCATGTTTGAAGAGATTATGGCGCAAGGTTTTTCAACAAAATAATCGATCCCAAAACGTATGAAGTTTCCCCCATTTCATACCCATGCAGAGGTAGGTTCGCTCCATAGGTTCGCTCCCCCTGCTCCAGCGGCCCAGAGAGTTTGCACATTCTGCTAAAATGAGAGAATAGTCTCTGCACATGGCTTCTGCATAAATTAATTTGCATACTAGCTCAACCAATGCGCATTGGTTGAGCTAGTATGCACTTTGATCTGTATTGTTAATGTGTGTGTTGTGATGTTTTCTTTCACTTTGATAGTGATTAAGATACGATCACGAATCTGTACCGTATCTGTACTAGTACTTTGATAAGGGCTTGTCACGTCTTTGGAGCAAGCCTTATTTTGGTCAACGACTCAGATTCGAAGAGTTCCCCGACTTTGAAAATGAGTTAAAAAACAGGAAACAACCAATTAAAGTACAATTTTGTTTTACACTTTTCTAAATCATTTCTTTATGCTTTTGCCTCTAGATTTTGCCGTTTTGATAAGAACATGACTTGAATTTATCATGATTTTTTTATTTATTTTTTTGCTCAGGGGGTCGAAAGTTGGGGGTGCGTTTAATTTAACGACAGCGGTTTATACGTTATTTACGGTAATTCTAGCCTTTTTGTAACGCTGCAGTGTGGTAAATTTGATCATAATCATGAGAGTTCATTGTGTTCATTCACTTGTGCAAATCATATGACTGTAGGATATCAAGAATAGCTGCAGATATAAAAAAAAATCATGCATTCACTTTCTGAACAACATGGATTTTAAATAAAATAACACCAATGTCATCTGAGCTGGCATTTTAAACCTGTTTAGTGTTGCCTTGTTCTTTATTTAAAAGAAGTAATTTCCTTGTACATGTAGGGTCTGGAAGATTGGAAGAATGGACGATTTTACCTTATCAATTCTTGCAAAAGATAGGGGCGCTGCCCCTGGACAACGCTGGGGGCTTCACTGCCCCCAGACCCCTGTTGCTTTTTTGGAGTAACCGCCTGTGAATGATAAATTACCTGCTATCAGAAAAATTAGCAAGAACCCTGTAATCTTAATCTCTTTTTACAAAAACAGTGATCATTTTAATGGTTTCATTACTATTGTATTATGTGCTATTTCACTCATCCAATAAAGTCATTTAATATGTTGACAAATAATCATGTAGTATTACACTAGATAAAAAAAATGTTATTTTCATGACTTGTAGGCCTAGGTGTGTGGTACTGCAACAGTGACAAAGCTTACATGCCAAACATGTTTTTAAAAAATAAAGTACTGTCACATAAGAAAACGTTGGCAAACAGATGTGTAGATACTGAATAAATTCTAGAACTACTATATCTGGAGGCCTGGACAACTACCTCCCCCCCCCCCCCCCCCAAAAAAAAAAGAATACAAAAATTCATATTATCCCATACCATCTAACGTATAGCCTACCCTCACCTGGGCTACTACACCCCATTAAACCAGGATAATTTCTGTAATTCAGGCAATCGGAAATCAATTTCGCTGTCACTTTTTTTCAAAATAATTATACAAACATACCATTACAAAACAGTAAGTTACTATAAAGTAACATCTTTAATTTTTATTATGCAGTAAAATCAAATGAATCACATTATGGAATAATTGATACTGTTTAAGGCACATATTTCTTTCTTTAAAAATAACAACTGTACATGAATAGTAATTATGTACATTTACCTACTTAAAGTCAGCTGCAAATTGAAATCAAAATAACATCTATAACATCATTCTTATCATTATAACTATTTAATACTTTAATGGCATATTAAGGTACAGGTATCTCCCATAGTAATTCACTGTAACCATTTAGTAGCTTTTTTTTATCCTTTGATCCAGAATATTAGGAATTAGGCATTAGATATGAGAAAGAAGAACAAACATCAAAGAAAATTTTGAGTATATTTCCGTTGCATGATAATTTGCCATTTCGGAACAAGAACAAATTAATTGAAAATAAGCATTAAAGTGTTTAAAACTGGCAATGTAGTGTTCAGTTTATAATCATTATTTCTAATGTACAAAGTACAAACTGGAATTTTTTTTTGCATTTTTTATTATTATTTACATTGGTTCATTTAATGTGATTTTGATTTGTATTAAATAAGGTAACAATAAAAGATAAGAATAATTGGGGCCAATTTGAGGAGGCAAAGCTGATTCATTTAGATGTCTGAAAAATTCTGTACCAACATGGGTAATGTTGACAAGGGGAAGATTCAGATTCCATTATCATGTGTCCTTTTGCATTAAAAACAGATAACTTTAAATAATAGAAAGTTTAAAGTGACAGTAAATTGAAGCTCCTAATGGCGCCATCTTTCAACAGGATTTGAAAAGTGTCTGTGCCTCTAATTTTCTCATCATGCCCCAATCTAGTTTGTAGAAGCTTAGAATGTATCTGTGGGCAATTTTCCACATGTGCAACATCAAAAATAATAGTTTGAAATATAAAATGTGCCTATTTTCCAAACAGCTGTTTGTCGAAATTCAAAATAAAAAGCAATTAATTTTCAAATCATGATCTCAATTTAGCAGTTACTGTAAGCAGGCGCTGTTCAAGTTTTGCCAGTTTAATGCCATTTTAAAACACAAAGTTGAAAAACAAGAATTAGAAATCAATTGAAATTTGGGTGGCTTAACTTTACAATACAACAAAATACAGTCAAGCAATAATACACAAATGATTCCATCACTTTCCCACTGAATATCATTCAGAGCAGCCCCTAATGTCATCTCCCTCTCCAGTCGCTACATAAAAGGTTTTAATTTAAAATTTAATTAAATTCTGCGAAAATAGAGGTTCAATGAAAAGCTTAAAACTATTAAAAACAGAAAGTTTGCGCTATAAAATCATTATTGCAACACACATTTTTTTGCACCATATAGCTTGAACAGTTTTAACATCAATTGATTACTACATAATTCTGCTTACATGCACTCCAAAGGCACTATGCTCTTTAATATGAATTTTTAAAATAAAAGTGCAAATAAAGACACCATGCAACCAAATCAAACACAAGAATGCTGACTTAATGGAATAACTAAGGAAAAAACTAAGGGAATGCAAAGGAAATACCAAATGGAAACGCAAAAATAAAAGGAAATGCAAATACATTTGCATATGAAAGAATCTGCAAACTAGGAAATTACCAATGTACTGTACATTCTAATAAATACATTCTTTAATTAATAACAGCGAGCACAAAAAACATTGGCGCAAGATTATGAACCATCCATCAATAAAATAAGCCAGTTCGTAATTAGAATTTGTGCATGCACAGATAAAGGTTGTATTACGTACAGAGTACAAGTGACCTTCATACGCTTTCATACAGTGCGCACTATGATGCGTGCACCAATATGTCAAGTAGTGCGACAAACAAAAACAGATGCGTGTGTGCATACAAATTGAGGTCATTTCAGGGTCATTTGTACCATCTACTACATGTAATTACAAACTGGCTTATTGGAAAGAGTAATTTGCAGATACTGGCAGTGCCTTACTTTGGGAATACACTACTTAATAAACTTAGTAAATAAATGGCTTTGTGCTATTGTTAGGAAAATGCTCAATTTGGTAAAGGACTTAAGAATGATGAGTGGCGCATATTATTCTATCGCCAATATCCTCAAAGGTATGATTGCCAGACTTCCAGACACAATAAAGTCTCTTTAAAGGGAAAGTCCACCCTGATTACAAGTTGGTTTTAAAAGAAGCAGAAAAATGAGAGAAACAAAATAGTACATGTTAGAGCAAAATCCGATAAGAAAGTCAAGAATTTTTGAAGTTGTAATCAATCAAACACAAATTGGCAACTCTGTGACCTATCTTGGGAGCTCCTCTCCCATTTGTTCAGTACAGAAAATTTCATACATTTTAATTTTCTTAGTTTCTGATGAAGGAAAATATTTATTTCATACAGGTTTTGTGTAAAACATGAACAATGACTAAATCTAAGGTCCATGTACGTTTGAATATTTTCTTAAGAGAAAGTGGAAAGTAATGATTTTTGGGGTACAGGGCATGTGGGAGAGGAGCTCGCTATATACATGTACATCAAGAAGTTGCCAATATGTTTTTGACTGATTACAACTTCAAAAATTCATAATTTTCTGATTTGTTATCATATTTTGCTCAAACCTTCACTGATCAATTCAATTTAATTTTTCTGCTTCTTTGAAAACCAACTTGTAATCAGGGTGGACTTTCCCTGTAACATTGCTAAGACAATCCCCAAGTTTATATAAAAGTGAATCAGCTGGAGAAAAAAAAAATAAACCCAGAGTTACAATTTTCTTGAAAACAATCTCCATGATTAGACTAAAAAAAAAAACACTTACACAATACATGCAAGCATAAAATAATCAGTAAATTAAATGTAAGCCTGATAGGATGCAATAAGCAAAAATGGTGATACAGGGAGAATCGACAGATTTAGAAACGAAGAAAATACACTCACTTCAAGAGCAATTTACAAGCAGCTCTTGAAAGCTTCATAAGAGCTCTGGTATAAACCATACAATACATGTACATCAAAATCAGAGTGGAAATGTAGCTTTTACATTCACAAAAATAACAACGACGAAAAGGACAAGCAGGTTTATTTTTTCCTGCTATGCAAATTTCTTAAGAATGGAAGCATTTTATCACTGGAGCTTTTGGGAAATTGGTCTACTATCCTCAATATATGTTCAGGAGATTACCTTCTATATTGTTGCAGCAAATGTTGCATACGATTGTTAATCATTCAATTACCATAAAGTCACGTCCATCATTCCTTTTCATTTCGGAGTCTTCATTGCGATGGAGGGAGGAGTCCTGATAAGAAATCTTGGACATGAGGCCAGATTTGATTGGTCTCTTTTCCATGGAATTCGGTTAAAATCCCTTTGGATCTGAATGAAACAAGATAATACAGCATGAGAAAATTCAAAATATAACAATATAATAATAATAATAATAATAATAATGATAATAATAATAACAAGTGAATGAGTAAATTACGCAATGCGTAATAAATGTCCCCGCCGGAAGTGCAGATCTGTGGAAATTAACTAGCCTGAACCTTAAAACTTCAGTGAAAAACTTTAGTGAATAAAATAATAATGTTACTGCATGCAAAAGAAGAGAATACCAACAATGCATGTATACAACTGAAATATAAAACATGAAAACATTATGAACCTTCAGCCATTTTGAATAAATTTGCATAAATTTGCATGAATAATGAATTTCAAAATTCTGTGTAGAAGTTTGGAAGCCCCCACCCAGCCCTATCAGATAAAACAATCGGAATCAAAATCCGATGTGAAATAGAGGAGAAGTAGCATTTTTCGTCAATTTTGAATAAATTTGCATAAATTTGCATAATTACTGAATTTCAAAATTCTGTGTAGAAGTTTGGAAGCCCCCACCCAGCCCTATCAGATAAAACAATCGGAATCAAAATCCGATGAGAAATAGAGGAGAAGTAGCATTTTTCGTCGATTTTGAATAAATTTGCATGAATTTGCATAATTAATGAATTTCACGATTCTGTGTAGAAGTTTGGAAGCCCCCACCCAGCCCAACAGATAAAACAATCGGAATCAAAATCCGATGTGAAATAGAGGAGAAGTAGCATTTTTCGTCAATTTTGAATAAATTTGCATAAATTTGCATAATTAATGAATTTCAAAATTCTGTGTAGAAGTTTGGAAGCCCCCACCCAGCCCTATCAGATAAAATAATCGGAATCAAAATCCGATGTGCAATAGAGGAGAAGTAGCATTTTTAGTCAATTTTGAATAAATTTGCATAAATTTGCATAATTAATGAATTTCAAAATTCTGTGTAGAAGTTTGGAAGCCCCCACCCAGCCCTATCAGATAAAACAATCGGAATCAAAATCCGATGTGAAATAGAGGAGAAGTAGCATTTTTCGTCAATTTTGAATAAATTTGCATAAATTTGCATAATTAATGAATTTCACGATTCTGTGTAGAAGTTTGGAAGCTCTCACCAAGCCCTATCAGATAAAACAATCAGAATCAAAATCGGCCAAGAAATGACGGAGAAGTAGCATTTTCTAACGTTTGAGCACACACGGACAGACGGACGGACGGACACACACACACACACACGCACACACGAACGGAGCCCGTTTCATAGTCCCCTCGCGAACTTCGTTCGGCGGGGACAATAACAATAATAATAATAATAAATATGATAATAATAATAATGATAATAACAATAATAATAATACTAATAATAATAATGATAATAATAATAATGATAATACTAATTATAATAATAATAATTATAAATAATAATAATAATAATAATAATTATAATAATAATGATAATAATAATGATAATAATATAAATAATAATAATGATAATAATAATGATAATAATAATGATAATAATAATAACAATAATGATAATAATAATAATAATAATAATAATAACAATAATAATAACAATAATAATAATAATAATAATAATAATAATAATAATAATAATAATAATAATATAAAGTATCTATAATGTGCCAACTAATCATAACTAATCTGCTCAAGGCAAAATGAAGAAGAGGAGTAAGAACCTAACAATATAATCCATTCAGAAGAAAGCACAACACGAGAAAAGTTCAAATATAATAATGATAATAATAATTATAATAATATAAAGTATAATGCACCAACTCATCATAACTAATGTGCTCAAGGGGGAATGGAAAAGAAAATGAAAATATAAATCCATTAAAAGTTTAACAAGTGCTTGATTTACATGACTGTAGGTCACCAATAATCATACAAGTCTCCACTGATAGCTTTGATTTCGGCAACAGAAAAATCATTCAGCAGTGTTTCCAAGGTACTCTACTTCCATCATACTAAAAAAAACATACCGGTAGAATTCTAGGACTGGTTTTGTGAGCTGCTCATACGCCTCTAGTCTCGCTCTAACTGTATCGGGTTTGTCATCCTCTCTCTGAATCAAATCCTCTCCTGTTACATCATCCTTGAACTAAACAAGATAGAAACAAAACAAAAAGTCTATGTTACAAGAAATATAACTGATATTGTGTATGAGTGTATCAAATGTTGAGAATCATAGTGGAAAAAAAAAGATTGATAGATATGCTGTTTCTTTGAGTGAGTAAAGGGCATTGTTGATCAGTCCATATACCAGTAATATTTAGGTCTTCACAGACTTAAGCTCAATTATCTTAATAGGAATTAACCACAGCAAATATTGTCATTACAGAGTGACATATTTAAGAGAATGCTGCGGTGGCTCTCTTAAGCAAAAATTGATGTATTTTTGAAAATGTTCTTTAAATATAGGCTCTATATTCCCTTAACTGTTATAAATTTTTTTTAAATGTCAAACTAGAGAATTCAGTTCATGCTCCCAAACAAACTGAAGGAGGACAATGTCCATAATATAACCCTAAAATATATATATATATATATATATATACAAAACCAAAATGGCTAAATTAAGAGCGATGATGATCAACTCACAGGTACTTTGGGGGGATTCCAGTCCAAGTTATACACACGGTCACTTCCTGGGTGTATCCATCGATATTCTAACCTTTGAACTATGACATCAAAGGGCACATCTAGGTTCAACACAGCATCAAGTTTCTGATTCTTCGACAAGGCCTCTGCTTGTGTTACAGTTCGAGGGAAACCTATAAACAAGGCGAATAGAAAAGAAGAAAAAAACACAAACCATACATTTAGGTTTAGAATTAATCATATTGAAAAGTACATTCATTAAAGAAGTCTTATCTCATCATGATTAATGCATCTCTTTGGGGCTTATCAAATCAAATTCAGAGTCTTTTTTTATGATCTGCAAGTTGTTACTTGTTAGCAGGCATCAAAATTTGAGAAAGAGAATGTATCTAATGTACCACCTCATGAGAACAAACTCCTTGGGACAAATGAAATAACCATCTTATATCGAAACTTGTCACATCAGGGTTAGAAAAATGATACAAAGAAGTGAGACCCGTGAAATTACTTTATGTTAAGTGAGTATAGACTTTTGTGAATTTATGCCCTACGTAACCCTTTCTAGAAGATCGACTACATTATTGTTGCCAATTTGAAGAACAAAATGTGATCAATTTATACCTTAAATAATTCCTGTCCTGAAAGGGTTAAGAAATGACTAGTATCATTATTACCATCCAATAGCCAGTTTGGTGGCAGTGCGTCGAGCTCATGCGAGATGAGTTTGACCATGACATCATCTGGAACTAGACTTCCTTTGTCTATGTACTGCTTGGCAAGAACACCAACAGCTGGAAATGAAATGACAAGTAGGGACATATAACACACAACAAAATTCAAGACACAAAATCATATTGATCAGTGCAAATAAATGATCTTAACCTAATCGAAAAAGAAAAAACTTGCCAAATGCAAATGGTAAACTTGATGTTGGATGGTAACAACTGTACAATAAATCAAAGATTCACAGCTAGGATTGAATATAGTTCCGCCCCAAATCAATTTTTGAGTGTTTGTCAGCCCCGGCGCTGTACATAGCAGACGACAAAGCGATAATGCGATCGCGATAATTCCAATGTCGCGTCTTGGCGTTCGCCGAACGTGCACGCATAGAAAAAACGCACAAGCATAGAAAACTGCTCGCGCGGAACTCAACTCTAGTTGAGTTCCGCGTGTCGTTCGTTCACGCTGTCCTTTATTCTCTTCAAACTCCTTAACCGCTAACCTGTAGATTGCCGGGTAAAGTTATTTGGGGTTAATTTTATACATTCTAACTGTATACAAATTATTTTTTTTGACCTCAGAGACCCTTTAAGTTATAGTTATACCACTCACTTTTCATGAGACAAAAGCAAATATGCATATCCAACTTTCTAAGTTTGTTACCATGGAAATCATCTCATATAGAATTTTCATTAAAACATGTAGACATGCAATTTGATTGATTTGGAATAAAAAATTTAACTAGACCGTTAATGTTGTGAACTGTTTGGCGCAGGGTCAAGACTCAGGGACAGGGAGATCTCTAGACCCTATTTGATTTCTTCTGAAATTTGTGAATTACGATCATATTTGCCTTTTCAATTTTCAGTTTATTTGTCTATTTGAAATAGACTGAAAATTGAAAAGGTAAATATGATCATATAATTATAAATTCACACAATTTTTTTTTCTTTCTGATGTGAATCCCTAGTAAATCTGTAAGTATTAACAGTTAGTTACCAAGTAGGTCTATGCTGAAAGTGAAGGCATCATCTCAGACAAACATGAATAATAATAATAATAATAGCAGACATGTAGACCTCTAAGCATGGTAAGCACCTTCACAGCTTCACATTTTGCCTTGGCTGTCTTTTTGAAACTGTGATTGTGAAACAGGATGATTTTTATCATAACACATGTTTAACTTGGATGCGAGGCTCAGGGAAGTTATAAAATGTTTCACGAGACACAGCCCTGTGGGCTTGTTGGCTTCAATCAGGGGCGGCGCCAGGGTATATAAATAGGGGGGGGGGCAAAATGACGCGTATAGCAACGTCGCACGTCGAGGGTCTTGAAATAACAAATAGGACTATAACAGTTATGTCATAATTGCATGGCCTAGCCTTCTCTTTCTCTTTTTTTCCCCCCTTCTTCCTCCTTTTTTTTTGCTCGCTTGAAAAATGATAGGGGGGGCGGCCACCCCCCCCCCCCCTGTAGCGCCGCCCCTGGCTTCAATCATCCCTGGCCTTGGCTTGCATCCCCCATGTCCCCATCTCCAGACTCAGTCCAAAGTCCAATTTCAGGCAACCAGCATCAATTACATTTACAATGTCATCGTTGATGATCACCATTCCCATTCAATCATCATCAATCATTCATTGATTGTCATGATAGTAAATTAAAATTAGTAAATACTATAACTAGATCATCTAAGTCAGAAATTTGACAAACATTTAATCTAAGTTACGAATAGATGCACTTCTTAAGTTAAAGTCTGACCGAGTGACGACCCCTCCAAATAATGTCGGCCACCCACCCCACCACCCAATTACTACCACGACGCGGGGCTTCCTGGCCTGGCCTGGGCCCTGGCCTGGGCCTGGAGCGGGCCGGGAACCTGGGATTGGGAACACGAAAAAAGGTCAACCACCTGTCTGCTGTTTAATTTGACTCCGAAGAAGGTCTCCGCTTGATAGATGATTTAACTTGAATTCTTTCGTTATCCGAGATGAAACTGTGCCCTTCCCAGAGCCTGGTGGTCCCATGATGATAGCTCTAATCAGACGAGACATTTCGAAAAAATAAGTCTTTCCTTTGCGGATGCTTCTTCGATCTATCTTCTAATCTATACCGGTCGAAGCGATCGGTCTTATTCGACGAATTCATATTATGGTGTCCTGAAAGCGAATGCGAATTGAAACAGTGTTTCTATATAACTAGGGACGTCACGATCCCGAGGGAAAAAAAAAGGAGGAATAAAATAAAAGAAAGAGAGAGAGAGAGAGAGAGAGAGACAGAGAGAGAGAGAGAGAGAGAAAGATAGGGAGGTAGGGGGAGGGGGGGGGGGGGGGAGAAGCTTTGCCAAACTTGCCGGCAAGCTAGTAGGTCAAAAAGTTTCTAACAAGCAAAATATTTTTTCTAAAGTCCCCATTTTTTTTACACAAATCGTAGTTCTTTTCAGAAGGGGCGGCCTGGGTTTTGAAGCAATCTTTCAGCGCCCTAACTAGATATGGTTCATGAAAAGAATAAATCAAGTCTTTCGTCCCTGCCCCCCCCCCCCCCGCCCTCGGTTTATTTGTGTAAGGAATCTATAGATAGCTCAAAATTTGTGATTTACCTGTTTGTTTGTTTTTATCAACATAAAGAAAACTATACATGTATATATTTTAAAGTGACATTAAACTGGTAGAACTTGAACAGCGCCATCTTACAGTGGTCGCTAAAATTAAGATTATAATTTGAAAATTAATTGCATTTTATGTTGAATTTTGACAAACAGCTTGTTTGGATAATAGGCACATTTTAAATTTCAAACTATTATGACATGGTAAATTTCAAAAATTGTTTGCAAATACATTCTAAGCTTCTACAAACTAGAATGGGGCATGATGGGAAAATGAGAGGCACAGGCACTATTTAAAATCCTGTTAAAAGATGGCGCTATTTAGGAGCTTCAGGCAGTTTACTGTCACTTTGATACATTAACCCTTATTAAATATTAATTTCCTTTTGTTCCGGTTGCTGATCCAGGATTGTCTGAACGGGGAACATGGTTTCGGGGAAGACTAAATTGTTCTCTAGGAACATGGGGGTCGTTTCATCAAACCGTCATAACGACAAGATCAGCGACATATATCTCGACACTGTTGCTCAACTTGTCCGCTAAGTGTTTCACAAAGCCGTCTTTGCCAAGACCAGCGACAACTTCGCAGACAAGTGACTTGTCGGTACTCCCAAACCTGTCATATCTTTTTAGAACGCCATCACAAGCCAGCTTTTAGTTAGTCTATGGGCTGCGAAAAAATGAGAAATGTAGATTAAGAGAACATTTATTTCCAGATCTCCAAGCACTATCCTTTATCATTCCTTTATCAAATAGTATTACTAATGTTCGTATAGACGGACAATATGTTCTTATGGCTTTTTGACCCCCCAACAAGTAAATGAGATTAATATTATAAATACCTCCCACATCCGTCTACCATATATCAGCATCGAGAACGGAACAGTCTGCATATACAGACACACACACAAAAATTCGCCAGACCTCCAAAATTCGCTCAGTGGGGGGGGGGGGGGGGGGGGGTTATGATGGTCCAGTTCCCCTCCATAATTCTCTGACAAGCAAAAAAACATAAACAAAAACAAAACAAAAAGGTTTGCGTTCTAAAAGGGGGCCAAAATCAAAAAGGGGGGGGGCCGCAAATGCATACTTTTCTTTCAAAGGGGGGAGGGGGCACGGGCTGGATGTGCCCCCCCCCCCTAAATCCGCCACTGCCATAAGTAACACATCTTTTCATGTAAACGGGATGTTTGTATCATCAGCATTCATCTTCACTGCCATTTTTGACATTTTGGAATAGTTTGGGAAAAACTGAGGCTCAAAATCTGTTTGGGTAATTGACGATAATTCCAAAGCACTATGATATAGACTATGTTTTTTCACCGATGAGTATCGATATCATAGAGTTGTCGTTTATCATGTCTTCGTGAAACAGTTTTTCAAGTCCATGACATTTCCGTAGATCGCCGACAACATAGTTATGACTGTCATGGAGTTGATTTGATGAAACGACCCCATGGTTTCTGATCTCGCCATGGCTCTCTATGGTATAGGTACGCGATGCATTGACCACAAAAAGACTGGCGTTACCGTTTATTTGTCCATCTCATTAATCCATAAAGTAGGCTTTTATCATTTTTCTTAATACACCAGGGTTTGAGAGGAACTTATAACAGTCCAAGGATAAACACCCGGACCAAGGATCTAGGACCTCTCGTATGAGAATCGAGAGCCGTTCATCAATAATTATACCTCAATCCTAGCTCCCACATCTCCTTTTGATCCCTGTCTTTTTATACAATGTAGGCCTATGCAGAAAATCAAGTTGGGAAATTTTTAGCTCCTTTGCCCCAAACTCGGCGATTGCATACCAGTCTGAGAGAACCAATAGAATTCCAAAATCATTTCCCTCCAACACTGCCCTGCTCAGTTCAACCGCAAGACGTCTCCTGGGGAGCGTTTCATGAAAGGATTTGTCGGATATTTTTTACGACGTGTTATAAGCTACTGAAATCCTTGCATCTGATTGGCTGAGAGCAAATTTGTCAGTAAAAATCACTGACAAAATGCTTGATGAAACGCTCCCCTGGTCGTGACAATTAAGTAGATGCCTCTAAAGCTACATTAAAGTGTTATAGGAAATGACAAGTTTTCGAATATGTATGAATATTTCCTTTTTTATGTCGCTATACGCGTTTTCGTTGGTTTGTCCTGATATAGTGCCCCTTTCCCTATATCTAATATGTGCATGCCCTTTTCCTCTTCTCATAAGTGTCCCTTTTCACCTCTTATAAGTGCCCCTTTCCACCCCTGATAAGCGCCCCTTCCTCTTCTGATAAATACCCTACGTTTTTCCTATATTTTCCCACTGTTTCTTACAAAAAGAGTCATATCGATCTAGCTATAGCTTCAAAGATTCGGTGCGGCTTTAGTAACGGATACCCATATTATTACAACTACAATGTAAGGAAGTGGAGCTGGAGGCAAGTGGGGCATAATTTCTACAACCCCCCCCCCCCCCCCCGCCCCCAAGTGAAGGATTTCTCATTCCGCTCGCTCGAATGTGCCCATAATTTACACCAAGTAAGGGCAATATTTTCTGAAAATTGCCCCAAGACTCGTTCACTCGCTGGCTAGCTCTTATGAAATCAAGCATATCTCATAATGTATATTGGTATTGATGTAATCTTAAAGAAAAACGACAGGGTTAAAGTGCAAATTAAAAGATCATTCGACATTCCCCCAAATTAATTAGCTGTTGTTATTTTCATTATATCGCTGTAAATAATGTACAATCAAAGGATTTCAGGGTTCGATTTTTTTTTTTTGGGGGGGAGGGGACAATTTTTGCTCGCTAACTTCACTCGCTCGCACATGGATCATTAGACCATCACACACAACTGCTAATGAGGGAAGCTGAAACAGTGTCCAGAAACCAAATAAAAAGGAAAAAGATGGTGCCTGATAAAATGTATCATGTTAATTAGACTTTAGGCTAATACCAATGTCACAAAATTGTCTCTTTTTCGTTTAAAATGTTCACCCCTTGTAGGTGCCCCTTTTTCTGCCCCCCCCCCCCCCTCCCACTTTGAAAGACGCTCCGCAGCCCCTGAATAAAAGTTTATATAGCTCCAGAAGCTAGACTCTTTCCTGCATGGGCTTTCATCCGTCAGGGAACTAACCAAAGTCTTGACAAGATCCCCCCCCCCCCCCAAGTTGAAAATTCTAGTTACACTACTTACCTTGTGGGCAGTATTATGGGGACAATAATAAACTGCAAGGAAAATGTTTATAATATAAATATTCCTTCAGGTAACCCCCGGTCCACCCCTTATCATTACTCAAATCGACGTTCGACAATGCTAATCTCTCTCTCTCTCTCTCTCTCTCTCTCTCTCTCCCTCCCCCTCTCTCTCTCTTTCTCTCTCTCTCTCTCTTGCTCTTTCCATATCTCATCTCCTCCCCCTTACGCGCGCACACACACACAGGCACACACGCACACCCACTCTCGCACATACCCCTACACACACTTTTTTTTTTTTTTTTTTTTTTTTTTAAATAACACACATGCACACGCTGGTATCAATATGCATATAGCACTTCATTTATTTGATGAACGATAAAAGAGCAGTGTAGATAAAATGCCTTGCTCAAGGGCATAAGTGCCGTGTCGGGGATCGAACGCCCGATCCTCGCATCTCCAGTCAAGCGCCTTAAACCACTGGACCACGGCAACACACCCACCTGCTGCCGAAATGATAACACACGCACTCTCTCCCTCTCTCTCTCACGCACTCTCTCTCCCTCTCGCTCTCTCTCTCTCTCTCTCTCTCTCTCTCTCTCACTTTCCGACAGTGAAATTCATACCGACATTTTCACCATTATCCAATGTCAACCCCCCCCCCCCTCCCGAATGATTCGAGAACATAATCGACTTCAAGCCAATTGAAGTATAATAATCTATGAACACTGACCATGCTGACGGAAAGAGCGAGCAGAATTTTGACAGTCATTTATGCGATTTTTACGGTGAAGGAATTACTGATTTGATTTTGATCTGATCATTATTCTGGAGTTTTCTGATAATTTTCAATGGGCGACTTTCGAGAAAACTGAGCATTTCTCCCCTCTTAAAATACTATAGCGACGTTCATCATACTATATAATAAAATCCAGTCATATCGTACATCGATAGTCAAGGCTCTTTTTCTATCAAATTAGTATCAAAATTAAAAGAGCAGCCTAATCATTACCGAAGGCCATACTTAAAAATCCCCACAAAAATACTACAATTTATCAGAAATAATAATAATTACATTATCATTGTAAATCATGGGCGGCGGAACTGACGGGGGAGTGAAGCTGCATGTGGGCTGCTGCCGCCCCTCCCCCACTGTCATTATTGTTTTTTGATGACACGCTTCATAATTCTCATGTAGCTAGTATAGAAAACAATTAATACAGTGTGCTCGTTTACATGCATGCTCAGCCCCCCTTCGCCCACTTTCAAAAACGCCCCACGGGAAAATTTTGGGTAACCTCGCTAGTCATAAGGACCACTATTCATAAGGACCACTTATTCATAGGGACCGATATCCATAACGCGTGCCTAAATGAAATAGCGGTCCTTCTGAATAGCGAGCAAACCTAGACAAATTTCCTCGCTATTCATAAAGACATCCATTCATAAGGACCACTATTCATAACTACTCATAAGGACCGCTATTCATAGCCCGTGTTAAATGAATAGCGGATCTTATGAATAGCGAGCGGACCCGAAAAATTTGGCTTTCCCCCATACCATAATATTGGTCAACAAGACTTCACGGTACTCATAATTCAATGAGCATTTTACTTGGCCTTTGTACCTGTTTTTGAAATGTTTGCCTACTCATGTTTCCCCCCCCCCCCGGAAATTATTTTCACGAGAACCAATGCAGGCAGGGGCGCCGATCCTGAAGGGGAGGGGGGGGGGGAGGGGCGACGGGACCCGTCCCCCGGAAATTATGAAAAGACTAACATACAGTTAACTTTGCATAAGTCGAATCTGTTGGGACCACAAAAAAAACAGTTCGACTTATGCAAAATTCGACTTTGGAAATGTAAATAACACATATTTTACAATGTTTGGTAAAAAAAATTGATTCGACTTAGGCAAAGTTCGACTTATGCGACTTCGAGTAGCAAATAATCAGTGAAATGCGAAATTCGCGACCCCCTTCGGCCCCCGGCCGCGACAAGAATCGTCGCGCATGCATGAATGCAGGCCTGTAGCAGGTGCGAATTGAGGATATCAGGCAGACTTGGGGGAGTGGGAAGATAATAATTAGGACGATAAATATATCAGTTGCAAATCTTCAGAACGGATCGACTCATGACGGGACACAGGACTGACAGGCATAGGCCTATACCCGAGACAGAGTCGTTGGAGAATAATGTAAAGTATGTTTTGCTTGTTTGTAATCTACAAGATACCTTACATTACAGTCCTCCAAATTAGTGCATTTCTTCAGTCTGAACGCGCGAGTTTTGATTTTGTTATTTATCAATTCATTTCTTCAGGAACGAAGCTTCGGACGATAACAGTTTTAAGGAAAAGGTAAGCACGTTACTTTGTTTATCTTCTAGGAATTGTAATAATCTTTTTAGAAAGAATTTACTCGATACGAAATTAAAGACAAATGTCATGATATTTGTAAGAGAAAAAGACAATTTTCTTGAGATCCCAACCGCCACAACAAGTCCCCGGCGCCGCCCGCGGCCCGACGGCGGTGATATACTCAACGAGCTACATGTAGCTAGCGCTGAAGCGCGAAGCGCTGCATGAGCATGACAATGCTGGGGTGGTATTCTGAAAATTGTTGTAACTTTTGTTGTATCTTCCGAAAGTGATACCGCCCTAATATTGTTGTAAGTTGGTATTCTGAAAATTGTTTTAGACCCCTAGGGGGATATCATCTCTCTAACTTAGGTCTTACTCTTACTCTCTTAGACTTAGGACCGCCTTATACTTCATGTACTTATTAAAATTATAGTCAAGTATTGTAGATCTAATTCCGAACAGATTGTATTACCGAACGTGTAAAGTTAAGCGCCTAAAATGGGTTTTCATACGCGTGGGATTACGCGTATGAAAACCACACTATTGATACCAAGGTTGTGTCTTTTTCCCATAGGTTTCACACGTTCGGAATTACGGTACCTTTTTCAAGGGACCAAAACGCGCGTCGTTGGGAAGGGGTTCACTCGGAAGGGAATATCGTATTAGATCTAAATCTACGTTGTCTTTTTAAAATTCCATCAACTTCTTTTTTTGTAGGACTTTGAGCATTCAATATGTATAGTTTGTCAGATATTCGTTTCATATTTTATTTGCTATCGTTGATTTTCTGAAAAGTGTTCGGACATTGGATCAACCACCATATAGTAGGGTGTCTGGAGGATTTTTCTATCTCAGAAACTACACATTCAAATGATTTGATTTTTTCAGATCTTGTTGAAAAAACTGTAAAAAATACATGTACCAAATTTTATGTCAATCCATGCATTAATTATTCAGTAATGCTCAAATGAATTCTTGTAAATTTTCAGCTTTTTTTCCCCCATAGTCCATAGACATGTACAAATGAAATGGCACAAAAACGTGCTGCTGAAACACTGGCATTGCGCACACACAGTGTGTGTAGTTGTGTGTGAATTTGCATAGGGCCCAGTGGGGCAGTAGGGGGAGGGCATTTTCAAACTGATATAGCAACATAATCTCATATTAGTTTCTCTAAAATTCCTGCAGAATCAAATTTGGAACATTCCAAATTACTTAAGTTCTTATGGACAAGTTTATAGCTCAACAACTTGCCGAGATGTCACTTTAAACATATCCCTTTTCAGTTTTTCTTAATGAAGGAATTAAGCATACAACTTGTCCTTAACACCAAAAGATAGGAAATATAATTTCCTATCATATGATACCAAATTTATTTCAAACTGCCAATGGGATCACATTTTTTTGTTAGTTCGAAAAAACCCTTACGCTGAAAAACTGTGCGCCATATTTTGTGCCGATTCAGCATAAAAACAGCTGACAGTATTTGGCCAACCTTCAGACACCCTACTTATAGACCTAGATCTAGTCTAATTATCTTTGTCTTTGACTCTTGACTTGAGTTTGACTTTGAGTTCGTCATGTTTGTCATGCCCATTTTTTGACAATTTACCAATCAATAGGAGCACCCCTTAAGTCAAACATAAGGATGCGCTTTGCGCGTATATCAATTTCGGACATAAACTCTAGACCTAGTTATTAAATTGCTGAGATCATGAGATACAACTGCTAGAAGTTGATGTAAGTTTTGTTGTAATTACCTTGGAAGATAAGATACAACAAAAGATAAAACAATTTTCAGAATACCAATTATCTCATGACATGCATGATATTACCCTCAGCAAGCATTTGTAAATTAGGATCATGCACAGGGTAAACAAAGATACAACAAAAGTTACAACAAACATTACAACAATTTTCAGAATACTCATTTTATCTTAACTGGAAATACAACAATATTAGAGATAAAACAGAATACCGCCCCTGATCGCTGGTGGTGAGCAGAGCAGAGCTAGCTGAGACTGCTGAGGGAGATAACAACAGAAGAGAGCGGCCAAAGAACAATGCATCAGGGGTGTCGCTGGACCATTTTGAATGGGGGATGTCAAACCGCATTGCCTTGCCACATGCACAACAAGACAACAACAATTAACAACTGAAAAAAGTATCCCCCATTGAATATTTCTAATTATTTTTTCCAACTTTTAATTTTTTTCTGGGACACACTGTATTGTAATATAACAATCCTTTCCTCACCTTTTCTTCTGATTTTCTTATTTCAGCTTGAGGTAGTAGAATGGAAGGTGCCTTGTTTGATCAAGTTCTTAGCATCGTCTTCAAATCGCATGGCCAGGATGACAGGTAAGCAGACTCGGGGTTCCGCACTCACTTATTTTTCTTTATCCCATAGCAGTGCAGAGTTTTCCTATGGCCTAAATTAATCAGTTTTCCATCCTCAAATTGACAACAATTATTCTTATTTTCCACTCCTACATAGTTGGGAGGAATAAAAATGTTTAATGAACCCATGAGAATGAAAATTGCAAAATTTAACAGAAAACTTGCCAATTTACACAGCATTACCAATTTAGAGACTTTAATGATTAGAATTGACTTGCTCTTACTCGGGAATGGCACAACGTACGGCATTAAAAATAGACTCGAAATATTCAGTGATTTTTTGCTCATGTATAATTCGTAGCATAATGGATCAAGAGATAATGCAAAAACAACACTGAAAGGAGACAGTTTGAGAGTCCCTTTGCATCAGGACCCTGTTAACATTGTGACATTTTAAGGCCTGAATGATTTTTTTTTTTTGGGGGGGGGGGGTAGGGGCTGCACTGGGCCCCTGTTAGTGTTGAGCTTTTTTTTTTTTGCAATTGCTTGAAAAAGCATTATGTTAAATGCTGGAGTCTGATTTAATCAGACAGAATGATTAATTGTTGAAAATGTCCAACTCTTTTGTATAATTTCTTTTAACTCCTGACTCGATTGGAGAAGCAAACACCTAAGGAGAAAGAGCAAAACGTAGCCTACATGTAAATAGGTCATTGCTACCAAATTATTAATCCAATTTGCCTAAATGGGCAGGCTGATATTTAATCACCTGAGTTGCCTTACATGTAGTACCAATTTTATTTACCCATGCAAAATTGCAAACGCACAAATATTTTAATAGTTTCTATTTGCTTTATTTATTGGTCATCTTCTACAAATCTAACCTGCCTTTTCTTTAAGTATTGTTGCAAATGGGGAAGTGTGTTCTAACTATGACATAAATTTTTCTTTCCTATAGGGTTGAGGGGTTTTTTTTAAATTAAAAGAAACAAAACAAAAACAACCCATTGGCAGCTGAATTCTCTCATTCCCATAGGCTTAATACAGGGATGGATCTGGGCCCTGTTTCATAAAACTTGTGATCAATAACAAGTTGCAGTAACTGTTACAAGCTACTGAAATCCTTGCATCTGATTGGCTGAGAACAAATTTGTCATAGAAATGTGGCAGTTGTTACTAATAACAAGTTTTACGAAACGGGGACCCAGTTCCAGTGCACAACGGGTTAATGTCATTTTAAAGAAAGTCAGAACTTGGATTAGTATCAATTGATTTTGATCGCCTACCCTCTTTTTTCATTGTCTTATTAATGACATTGATGATTAATTCCTTATATTAGGACTATTGGAATCAGGATATTTCTGGAACTTGTGTCTGTCACATCACCTGTTCACAGAAAGGTAAGCTATATATATGCATCCTGTTATTAGTTATTTGATTATAAAGTGAGACAAAGACATTGCAACTGTTGAGAAAATGTTGTTTTTGTAAAAATGATGTAACTTGTAGATAAATAACACCATACTTATTGAAAGATTGTATCCACAATTTGCAAGTTGTACACATTTGAACAAGATTTGAATTATGTAATACCTGAAAAATACAGTGTATGAATGTAATGAATGTAATGATAATAAGGGGCCTTTCGAAAAATTAAAGACCTACTGTCTTAAACCTTTGAACCTGAAAGGCCGCTTTTCTGGCCGCGCCGAGAAAGTAAAATATCCTGAAAGGCCGGTCTAACGGTCACAAATCATGTGACTTCTTTTCTGCTTGGCTTGAAAGTTTGTGTGACCCCGTTTGTGATCAGGTGATCGCCCGGGTCTTTTGATACTGCAGGCGTAATTTTCTTGAATTTTGATTGAAGAAAAAGTGGAAAAATGCAGGGAAAATGGCAAGAAAAACATACACAGCCAATGAGGCTCGTGCAGTACTACTGGGAGATTCCGTGGAAGACATTGATGACTTAGAATAACAACAAAAAAAAATGTTAGTTTGTCCATTTTGAAGAAAGATGACATACCTGCAACAGATCTATGTGTTTTGTAGTTAACAAATCAAGTATTAATGCGAATGTGTTATTTCAACCCACTGATTTATTTTTAAACTATTATGTTCTTCTCTCTCTCTAACTAGGAGCTCCATGTAAGATTGACCGATGACACGGATCCTTTCTTTCTCTATGATCTTCATCTTGGAGAGGAGGACTTTCAAGTGTAAGAGATAATTTGTTAAGATTGTAATGCAGGGGACTATTTCATAAAACTTCCATGAGTCTATTAAATTCTCTGGACATCCGGATCCCATTGAATGTGTGTTAATTTGATAATTGGTGAACATTACAGTGTGATGCCCATGAACCTAGATTTATGCCGGTTTTGTGAGACTTGCTCCCAATTGAGAAATATTTGATTGAAGATTAACCACTCTGTTTGGAGCAATCCTACTATCCAGACATCTTGAAGGTAGTTTAAATGTCAACCATGTTTTAACCCTTTCAGGACAGGAATTATTTAAGAGCTAAATAGACCACCTTTTGTTCTTCAAATTGGCAACAATGATATTTTTCTTTTAGAGCTACATGGTTCTAATAAGGTGTGATGTCTTTGGAAACAATATACATGGTTAGAAACTTTGTCGAAAAGATGAAAAAATTGCCAATTTCGATAAAAAACAATGATTTTGAATCTCTCAATGTGTTGCCAATTTAAGGATTTTAAAGCTTATTCTTTTTTTTTTAATTCCCTGCTATCAAACACAATACGGTCATGCAACAAAAATGGACACAGAGTGTGCAGAAATTTTTGCTCTTTCTACTCATGTATCTGGTATATTTTTTAGAGCTCTGAATCAAAAGTTATTGAGCCAAACCACAAAATGTGGTCAATTGTCTTGAAAGGGTTAAACCATCAGTTTACTACCCCCTCCCCCCCCCCCCCCAAAAAAAAAAAAAGAAATAGAAATAAATTGTAAAGTGAGGTGTCATTTATACATTGTTATTTTGAGTCATATCAACCACTTAAAAGTTCATTTAAAAAAAAATTTGACAGTTCTTCAAAAAAATTGGTGACACAGAAGGGGTGAAATCTGAATCTGAATTTGAAGCAAATAAATGGGGGTAATTCGTAAGGAAAAGTGAATACATGTAAAATAATCATAGTTTAATGAAATAGAATATTATTTTGTATGTTTCCTCTCAATTTTAATCATAGGTTGAAAAATCAGCAAGGATTGCTGGTGGATTTCAGCGCATTTCCACAAAAGTTCATTGAACTCTTGCAGTTATGTGTCCAGAACCGAGGGCAGGCACATGGCAAGTAAGTGTCATGAAACTTGATTTATTGAAGAGGAATGAAATACATTGGTGCATTTTAGTTGTTGTCCAGACTAATATTTGATGTTTTTCAGTAAGCATCATGTTACTTCAAGTTCTATATTTAATTTGACTCTACATGATGTATGTTCACATCTGTAGTACCAACAGTACTAGAGGGAGTGATTTTATTCGTGTAAGTGACAGACTTACTAACAGGTATTTCCCATCTTCCTGTTAGTTGACTAGACTGAACCTGAAATTTAACTTTTAAATATATACATGTTGAAGAGTCAGTCCAAAATGTGATCAGAAGTATGGGTGTTGACTGTTGACAAGGGTATGGTATCTTTTAAAGATATTATTTTCTGGTTATGATATCTGTGATTTTAGAGTTATTTGTACTTTGATACAATTATAATTTTTTTTCCTTCATATTAGCAAAAATGTTTCCAGTTGTAACAATGATCATATTTCTTATACTCCCGGAGATGTTTTTCTTTACGTTTGAAGCAAAATCGACGAAACAGTTGAACTATTTTCATGGCCAAATCAAAATGTCAAATACATGTACTATCATTTATTATGACTTTTTACTCCCATAGGTTTGTACTGCAGCTGACTCAGTCGGGGGAGCTTGGTGGTTCCACTCACGGCCTGGCTCAGCTCAGCGTCGTTGAGACCAACCCTTTCAAGCATCTCACTCATCTCTCGCTCAGTCTCAAACCAGGCTCAGACTCAGAAGTCAAGGGGTACCTAGCCAAGTGCCTCAAGTTGCTACAGGTAATACCTTGGACAAGGTCATATTTTAATCAGACATTGCTATCATTCTGTCCTTTGGAGTGTGGATTTCCTATTTCTATTTTGTCTGCAAACCACTTTGAATGTTCATGTTTTTGTATATTGTGTACCTGATTTTTCTATTTTTGTAAACTACAATATCAACCCTCAAAAACTTTCTTTTACTGTTTTACTGTTTATTTGCTCTAGCTACAATACCACTTGCTTGTTTGCTCAGGGCAACAAAATTGTGCTTTGATGGGAGAGGGGATTTCAGATCAATCTTGTCTCCAAAATCAAGCCCTATCTATCCAAGTGCATTACCTTGTGACAGTTACATCTGCATAGAGGTGTGTCTTTCCTGTAGACCTATGTTAAAATTGATCATGTTCATGGCTTCCCCATGTATTATTTCATGGTATACTTCTCATTGCAGTTGTCATGACACCTTTGTCTACTGTACAGAATGGAATGTATCATACCTAAATGTTTCTGTTTATACCTCAACAGGAGGATCACAAGCAGCTTCAAGCTCATCTGAGTAGCAAAGAATCTTCCCTAACACATCAGCTGCAACAGAGCCAAGAGGTAAATAGACGATAGGATCTCCTTCATCGTTCATTTAATGTTGTTGTTGCCGCTGCTGCTGATGATGATGAAGGTAGTGAAAGAAGATGATATTAATGGTGGTGGTGATGCTGGTGAAGTACATGTAAATGGTGATGATGGTGCTGGATAAGATGGTAGTGAGAAGGAGTGATGGTGATGATAATGATAATGATGATATTGCTGTGATGATGATGATACTGCACTGATGGAAGTTATGGTGTTGGTGATAGTGATGATCATGGTGATAATGAAACTGATGATGACGATGATGAAATGATGAGCTAGAGCTTCATCTGTCATGGGTGCTTAAAGATAAGCAAAGGTATCTTGCTTTGTGTCCGTCTGTCTGTGCAGTTACTCCAGACCAGGAGCAGTGAGCTGGAGCGGTTGAGGGGCCAGTGGAGCAGTCAGTCTGATAGCCTGGAGGCCAAGCATCAGCAGGAGCTTGCTGAGGAGCGACAGAAGGCTCTAGAGGTATGTCTCTTTACTGGATCCATACGAATGCTTTAACCCTTTCGAGACAATTGACCACATTTTGTGGTTTGGCCCAATAACTTTTGATTCAGAGCTCTAAAAAATATACCAGATGCATGAGTAGAAAGAGCAAAAATTTCTGCACACACTATGTCCATTTTTGTTTCATGACCATATTGCGTTTGATCCCAGGAATTTTAAAAAGGAGAATAAGCTTTAAAATCCTTAAATTGGCAACACATTGAGAGGTTCAAAATCATTGTTTTTTATCGAAATTGGCAACTTTTTCTACTTTTCGACACTTCTTTTAACCATGTATATTGTTTTCAAAGACATTACCACTTATTACAATCTTGTAGCACTAAAAGAAAAATATTATTGTTGCCAATTTGAAGAGCAAAATGTGATCAATTTAGCCATTAAATAATTCCTGTCCTGAAAGGGTTAATGTGTCTGTAATGGATCCATAAGTATACTGAAGTGGACCTTTTGTGGATCCATGTGGATCCTACAGTGGATCTTTTATGGTTCCACATGGATCCTGCAGTGGATCTTTGCTAGATCCACATAAATCCATCATTTTTTTTTTTTTTTTTTTGTTTGTTCTGCACACATCCTTCAGTACTGGATCGATTGGATAATTCAGTATAACCTTTTATGATTTTCTCAAATCTCTCTTATCTCTTCTCCTTGTATTTCAGCATGGTTGTTCAAATGTTGTGTTGATAGTTTACTCCTACCTCCCTCAAAGCGTATCTATAGTTTCTTAGCTCCTTAGATCTTCTGGGCCCTGTTTCATAAACCTTGTTGTCAATAACAAGTTACAATAATTGTTATAAGCTACTGAAATCCTTGAATCTGATTGGCTGATAGCAACATTGTCATAGAAATGAGGCAGTTGTTATTGATAACAAGTTTTATGAAACACGACCCTGGACTAGGGGCAGAAATTCACAAATTTTGTCAATATAGTCTTATTGAATATCCTGAGGAATTCTATGAAAAAGATTGACCTTCATACCTCATTTACTTAACAAAATATCAATGAATATATGTAAAAAATAGGCATCTAATTTTTTTGTAAAAGAAAAGAAATATGCAGCTGTACTTTTTACATGCCTGTCAATACATGTATCTTTGGTAAATTTTGCGGCAATCAGACCTTCCCTGGCCAAGATCTTAGGATGATCAAATTGACTTCCCTCCAGTAAAAACATACTCTCAAAAAGCCCAGTTAGAATACAGTTAAGTAACGTTTTTGCCTCTCTGCTAGCACTCCCAACCTTAAGCTTGTATAAAAGTTGACTGCTGAGTGTGGGCAAGCTTTTACTGTATTTGGGATCTTTTCCCCTTTTTTTTCAGATGCAAAGAGACATTGAGAAGCAAAGTTCAGCGCAGTGCCAAGAGCTGGAGGAGAAGCATCAGAAACAGAGTGACAAGATGCAGTCTCGCATTGCAGAATTACAGGCAGTTAACAGGGTAATGCACTAAATCAGAGTCTGATCAGTTAAGAGTTAAGGCTCATCAACATTATCAGTACCACGGGCAGTAGAATCCTACCCAATGTTTTCAAGTGCTTTTATCTCGGAAAATAGAGGGGACTAACCAAAGAAAAAGTCACAAATTTTGCTTTTAAAGGCAATAAGGGAGAAGCATCAGACGACAAGGGCAGTTGTGCATTTACAGAGGGAAATCCAATCTGATATAAATTTGGTCTGAATAAGAGCAGAAGAAATAGTCAGAGAAATAGATTGATGAAAGGTTTGAGGAAATTGCAATAAGAAATAAGAAAGTTGCAAAATCGATGAAACACAAATCTTGGATGAAGTGGAGAAATGATAAGAACGAAGGTAGCATCGATATGAGAGAGAGACAGAGAGAGAGAGAGACAGACAGACAGACAGAGACAGAGACAGAGAGAAATGTCAAGAGTGTACCAGAGCAAACGATATTCCTCTTATACCAAAGAAAGTGTACAATACCATCCATTCTGAACTGACATCATGATGTAACCATCGTGCGCGATTTTCATTCCATTGCAGGAGATGCACGAACGAAGGCAGGCCCAAGAATCAACCATCAAAGAACTCAGAAGTAAACTCCACATGCTGGAAGAGGTAGGCACAATATGTTATATGGACTCTGTTTAAATACATATGTTTTGGTCAATAATGATTTGATTTTCATTATTTGTTGTGTTCCTCTCAGTACCTTCATCTTTGTTTGATATACAAACTTATTACATTGTTTAACCTAATAGTCACTGTGGATTACGTGTATTGTAGTCATGTACTCACTGAACTCGGTCTCAGTAAACCATCTTACGGCATAGACTCTCTGCTGTACGCAAAATCTTTCCACAGTAACACATCGCTTCAATGTGGATTCTAAATGGCTTATGTGTAAAGTTAGCACACACAAAGTTTCAACACCCAATATCCCCTACAATACATTTGCTGGGCGGTCCCGGGCGGTTCAGTGAGTAATAAGAAGGGCGGTCCCGGGTGGTTTAATGTCTAAAAGGTTAAGTTTAAGTTTAATCATTGTACCGATATGTATCATGTATGCCTCTATTGAAACAGAAAAATAAATCAATCAAATAAAAAAACATATACTTACTGTGTAGGCTTAGCGTAGTATACAAAGCCAATATTCTTTCTTTGTACCATAATAGTGCATAATTATGTATGTACATGTAATTTTGTATGTTGAGAGCCAGAAGGGCATTAACTCTGTGTTAGATGATGTGAGTTAATGTCCTTCTGGCTGTGAGCAAACGATTTGTGCTTTTTCATTATCACTTTCACTCATCTGCCATGCAGGATTACCAGCGTGCTCAGCGGGAGCTGCAGTCGACAAGACGCCACACAGACCGTCTGGAGACCGAGCACACTGACCGGGAGCAGACCGTCGGTCAGCTCAGCACAAGGCTAGCCGTCCTGGAACAAGAGGTCAGAGACAAGCAGGCCCTTGCTGACAAGTCGGCTCAACTCCTAGAGGCAGCTAATGAAAGCAAGGTAATGGGGACAAAACTAATGGTTATTTCATCTGAATCTTGAAGGAAAATTTACCTTTATTGCAATTAAGTTACTTTGAAAAAAAGCAGAAAGAGTAGGGCTAGAAACACAGTGATGAAGATTTAAAATAAAATTAAATTAGACGAAAGTTATGAATTTTAAAAAGTTTTTGTAATCACTATACGTACCACTTTTGCAAATTGGCAAATCAGCAGTGTCATTGTGATTTTATTATTGGTCCACTTCCATTTATTCCAACACATGAAATTCATGGAATATTGATGACAGAGTACTTTATCTTGTTTGTTTTTGAAGAACGTGTAACAATATGCTATCCCTGGCATAGCCTTTCCTCGTGACTGTATAAAACTACGCCTAGAATCGGACGAAATGTATCATTATTTTCTTCTTTCAGGCCCAGCTGGAAGAGAATCTTCACCAGAAGCAAGCTCTCCTTGTCAAACTGGAAAGCACTGTTAAATCCACCTCTAAAGAGGTTTTAAAGGTACTTATTCACTTTCTTACTGTGAGAAATATACTTGGAATGATGATATACTTAAAATTTGCAATATGGATTTTTTTTTAGGAGATAAAGTGATCAGCCTTTTGGGTTATAAGGTGTAAGATCAAATGTCAAAGAGGTCAATTAACATGTAAATGTAGGCTTTTATTCTGGTTACCACAATATTTGAAGAACAGCTTGAGCCATAAACTTATCTGAATTTAGGCGGAGGCATATAGGAGAAGCAGTCGCATTCATCTTGTTTTAACTTCGTTTGGTTACTGTCTATCTTTTCATTCTTTCCCCTACATAGATATTGTTTGCTTGATATATATTTTTTTTTACTGCAAAATTCTGTTGTGATAACAAGTGCATTTTGATGACTAACAAATTGTTATGAATTTTGAAGATATCTTATTACAGTTGGCAGCACAATTATGCTAAAACAGTGATAATCTGGTACTCCTTTTCTTACAAAGAAATGATGGAAATAAATGTTGTTGTTTTTTCCCTCCTCTTTGTTTCTGAAACCACAGGGGAATGAGATAATAAGGAAACTACAGGGAGAATTGAAGGCAGCAGTAGCCAAGGTAGGATTTACATTTTATCACCATCGTACCTTTCCCCAGAAAGTTGAGAATTGTAACTACATTGTATTTGTTCATCACATTGTGAACACAGTATATCCTACTGAAAAAAAACCTTCATGCCACCAAGTTTACAGACGTAAATCATGAAAACGATTTCATGAGACAATTGTGATTCCTTTTTACATTGTGTTTACGGATGCAAATAGTGTTTTCATTTTTAGTTAACATCACAATTCATTAACCCATTTTAAATTTTGGTAAAAAGGACAAAGCTTTAATAGTCCAAAATATAAGGTTCCAAATTGAAGTTGGGACAGTTTAAACTGCATACAGCATTGCAAGTGTTTAAAGTAGATATTCAAAGCAAATCACAAATATGCTCAATAATGTATCTCTAGAAACTAGAAAGCTTGCAGATGGTAATCGTATAAGTTTTACGTTAACTGCGTGTTTGATGATTAAAAAATGGCACAAATAAAAACGCTTCTCAGCATCTGGGATATCCGAGCGATTCGCCAGAAATATACCCATGTTTTCATGACGTCACATCAGGTACCAATTCTGCCTAAGCAGACGACGTCCTATATCAAGTGAACGTAACTGCAATGCAATTATTTTTAAATTATAAAGAGTTTGGTGTGTTTCACCATGACCGTATTTCACATCATTCTAAAAGGGAAGTGAAACCGTTTCTAGTAACTAAAATCTTTTGTTTGTAAAAAGTCATGATAAGGATCAATGATCAATCAAAGAAATCACACTTTCGAATTGTAAAGCCTGCTGAATTATAGCATGGATGGTATTCGTTCCCTCTTGAAACGCCGACATGCCGCGGTGCATGCAGCTGAAAATACAATGGCATCTTATTTTGTTTACAAGCGATTGATTCCTTTATTTTTTTAACGCTACATTTTCATCAAAATAATACCATGCAGGAAATTTAGAGTGAGGCAACAAATAAACATTTATACTGACGCTAGCGAAGTAAGAGAAATAAGTGAAGATGAGATGACAAAACAGGCACTGAAAATGTGTAAGATGTTATGGGGCATCGTCTGCTTAGGAAGGATTGCTCCCCGGTATGACGTCACATATCTCAGCAGCGTTCAAAGAGCTCTATAGGTGCTATAGCGGGGCTGTGTTATATCATTTTATAATTGATAATAATCATTACTTCAAATGTTTCCAAGCGTTGAATTTTGATGAACCTTGTTCAATCTAAGCTTCACCTATGCAATAATAAAAATCAAATCAATATTCAAAATCAATGAAATTCTACTTTAAGTATGGTACATTGTAGATGAATTGATTGAACTGAATCTAATTTTAAATATTGACTTACATCAATATTCTATAGATGAAATGCTGATATAGCTGTCTTCAAAATATGAAATACATTAATTGTTTTCTATATAACCTGTTGAGAACTAGAAGGGCATTAACCAATAGGATTTTATGTAGAGTTAACATCCTTCTCGTTCTCAGCAAATGATATGAAGATCAGCTGAGGTTTTTGTTATTAGCCAAACATAAGACACATAGACGAGAAGAACTGAATTATCAAACAGATTATTTCTTATTATATCCCTCATCCTAAGATTGTTGCATTAGGAGTGTACACAACAAGAAAATGAATAGTTTTACCAGAAAAGCCGTTTCTTGCCGTCTAGTTCGTTTTTCCTGCTGACACCATCGAATAGTTCATTTTTTCCCAATCACCAGAGGGAAAAAATGAACTATTCATTTTTCCGCCCCCCCCCCATAAGCAGCTGCTGAGCCTGAGCGCGTACTGCATCGTGACGACATTCATTTGCGCGTACCTATTGTTTTAAGGCATGCGTAATGATGTCATAATTACGCGTTTTATATCCACGCAAATTCACACCTTCTCCAAACTGTTTGTGTATACGTGTGCGGTCTATCATACCCTACAGTGCAGATGATCAAGTAGATTAGTAGAATTAAGCTTTTGTTCAAGATGACAGATGTAAAACAAATATACAATGACTCATTCTCGGAACAAGCTAAAACTATTCGCACTCAAGAACACCAAATAGTACCATTCTCCCTCGGGCCGATGGCTCTCGGGAGAATAGTACAACTAGGTGTTCCTTCGATGCGAATAGTTTTAGCCAGATCCTCGAGTGACATTGTATATTTGTATACCATTTTTATTTTGATATTTGTAGATGAAGCTAAAGAACACAGTGACAAGCAAGCAAGAGAAGCTAATTGAGGAGAAGAGTCAGACACTACACTCCACGCAGGAAGAGAGAGACAACTTGAAGAGAAAATGCGATTCTGTGGAGGCTGAGGTAACGATTAGCAGGGAATATGTTGATGCTAGAAAATAAGAAATTTGATTAGGACTTGTGGTATTTCAAAGAAAAAAAAATACTTATATGTGATCAGTTAGTTTTTTTAAATGGGTAGTTATTATTTTTGTAGTGACTTACTCACTCATGTAGGATGTGCCTTAGATTTCTGGGGGGTGTTTCATAACGCTGACTTCACGAATGACTTGAATATGAAGTACCAGATAGGATGCCCAAAGTTCTTCCTGAAGTTTTAACAAATTGTGACTGTATTTCCAATAACCTCAATGAAATTATGGCAAAAATTATACTTTGCATTTAAAATGTTTGTTATAATAAGAGTGTTAATCTACATCTGCACAGTTCAACTTTAGTTGATGCAGTTAAAAATGATTGAGCATCCCATTTGGCTTGTCATATTTAAGTCGTTCGTAAAGTCATGCGAAACTTTACGAACAGCTTTATGAAACATCCCCCAGATCTGTAGGAATACTCCCCAGGTAGTGGACATGGTATGAATATTGTACATGAATGAATCTGATGACCAGGGTAATAATACATATAAAGAGCTCTGATATAATGAGATTCCTTTTATAACAAGATTTTGCTGGTCCCAAGTCTTTATGTTCTATTTTAAAACCCTGATATAGGGGGATCCCTGATATAACCAGGTAATTTTCATGGTCCCAAGATCCTCATTATAGTGAGTTTCCACTGTATCTGTAAATCATTTGGGGATTTCATTTTGTTAAGCACTGTATATAAATCCAGGTTTTTATAATTGTTGCTGTTTTTTATTGCAATTTCATTTATTTCAAGATTAATACAAAACACTCTTTGTGAATTAATTGTTCCTTTCTACATGTACATATATGTTTCCTACCGTGATTGAAAAACAATACTGTACCATTAATTAATGTTTGTCTTGTTAGAGGTCATTATTGTGAATTCATTTTATGTGTTGTTCAGAGAATCAAAGTAATTTTTTGTGATTGAAACATATACCTGTAGATTTACCTTTCATACATGGTCTAACTTAAGTACAGTTAACCTTGCATAACTTGAAGTTGTACTGTATAAGCCAAACTTTCCCTCAGTCGAATCAATTTATTTTACAAAACTGTGTGTTCTTTACATTTCCTATAAAGTCAAATTTTGCACAAGTCGAATTATTTTTTGGTGGTCCCAACAGAATCGACTTAAGCAAAGTAAACTGTACATGTACCAGTAACTTAAACAACATTTGTTTATTTTATCTTCAATTCAGAATGAAAGATTGAAGGAAACTCTGGAAAGGACCACTACTAAACTGGAAGAGAGCAAACAGTTGCTGAAAACAAATGAAAATGGTATGAAGGCTTCTTTTTTTCATTTTATTTGGTACAGATACATAATCCTAATCTCCAAAAAGGCATTGAAGTAAATTATTTCCCTTAAAAATAGGTTCCCTTTTATGGAATTACAAAGGAACTTCAATTAGTAGACTTTTCTACTGTGAATCCAGATCTGTCAACCATTTTACCTGAATTCCATTCATTAATCTGTAAACTTGAAAATAAAAAATTAATTGGGAACACCCCTAAAAATTTTGGAAAATCGGTCCAGCGATCGATGACGTCATGTGACGTCACACTCAGAATGCTTGACTCCACGCAAGCTGAAAGTGTGTGTGTAGGCTATTGAACTTCGTGTAGATCCTAGCTTCGACTTCGTGTAGATCCTAGCTTCGACTTCGTGCCATTACAGCCCTTCATTTTAGTTTTTTTTTAATCCTATATCAACGAATGATAACATCTTCTTCAGACAGAAGAAATAAAAGAGGAATTAGGGGCACGGCCATATTTGTTTGAACCAGACATGTCAGATTCTGATTATATGACAGAGACGTCCCTGATTTCAATAACGGAGAAGATATCGACGGGAGACTTGGGAATTATAACTAGTAATTCCTTTTGATAATTAGATTGCCGATTAAATTTTTATTTACGCATATCCACCAATTATGAATCTTGTTTGCGCTTGCAAAATGCCCCAGTCCTGATGAGGCTGAGCTGATAGCTGATCGAGGCAGTGAGCTCGACGTGCGCAGGTGTACACGCCGTGCCGTTCGGTCGTTCGCCTGCTGACCCTGCCTGGCCTGGGTTTGGGTAGGGTTTTACTGGTGCATGGGGTGGTAGCGTTTTGTTTCTAGTAAGTTCTAACATTGATATCCAGAAAACCCTTAGCTCTCCTGCTACCTTGCATGTTTTCATTGTGCAGCTATGAATAATAAGTACCGGTAGACTAAGTTAGTGTAGGTACAGTGATAGTTGATCAATAGATATATGATCAATAGATACCGTAGATCAAGTTTGATTTTGGGGATGGCATCTTGCTTCAGGGACGGCCTCTTCTTGATGCCAAACGCCGCATGCAGCCCCGTACTATCGAGGAAGTCCTCCGCACAAATGTGCTCGGAACACACGGACACTGCGGTCACTCGGCCCCTTCCAATTGACGCGAGTTAGTTTCACTTTTGAGGTCCATTTTCTTCTAATATTTGGGTCTTTGAGGAATAAATGTAGACTTACACCCTCCTTTATGATGTTGCTGCAACCTGCAAAGACACAGCGTTGCGGCATACTTCGATTTAGAGGTGGTTTTCGAGGTGGTATATAACTGCAAGTTAGTTTGCACGCGTGATATATGCAAGATATTGTAAACAAGCACCGGCGATGTCGGTTTGTGACGTCACACGTCAATCATGCTCGAAGAACGAGAATTCGGGGTTTAAAAGGGGGCGGAGCTTAGCAGACTCGTTTAGGCCTGAATACGTGGGGAAAATATTATTTTAAAAATATTCAGATACATATTCATTGCAAACGGATGTCATTTTTCAATTTAGATGAGTATCATGTACAAAATAACAAGAATTAGAATTTCATAGAAGGGAACCTTTAAAAATCACCTCAAAGTGCAAATCTTCCTCTCCTTTTGATCTATTGCTTTTCTGTTAGCTACTGTTGTACGAATAATGAAAATTCTTCCTCTTGAAGATAATCCGATTATTCTTAAGCATCAAGTACACAAACAGCTCTTCACACAGCTTAGAGTTCATGTTTGCGTGTGTAATTGAGTTTTTACAGACTTGTAACAATCAAATATGATTATTTTCGCCTGGGACCGACCTTTAATGCCAACATACGAAAGACTTGACTGAGATTCGAACTGTGGTCCGATCAGAGTCAATTTGTAGGCGAATACAAAGAGCTGCCCGTAGACGTTACCACTAGACCAAATCCTGATCCCTAGCGGTTCTTAGCGGAATTCATTAGCCTTTCGCCATACTTTTTACATTGAACCTTTGAAAGAATACATACAGCGTAACCTACAAAGGTTTCCTAACAATAGAACCCTTTTTATCTTAAATCTATCCTTTTCCTTTCTGGAAGTTTCAAGAAAATTTGATTTGTGAATGTGTAATGTAAACAAAATGGGGGGGGGGGGATGGAGGGGTGCAGGTGAACCCCTTTTGAACTTGGTACTACATTATATATGACATACATGTACCACAATATCATATTTTGAAAATGTCAGTTGCCTTTTGTTCGACACAACTGAAAAGAAAAAGCAATTTGACGATTTTCTATTCACATGGATGTGATGAACGTCTGTAAATGAAATCCTCTCGTTTGTGTTTCAGTAATCAACTGGTTAAATAAGCAGGTGAACGAGGTCCATCTATCCCAGCGGCATGGCACGTTTGAGCCCCCTTCTCGACCCCTTCCAGTCACCTCTTATAAACCACCAGGGGTAAGTTACATTAATCTCAATAAACAATTCTCTCTATTCTAAAACAAGGAGGTATAGATTCTTTGTGCTTGATGCGGTACAGTATGGTTCTTATAGGTCAAGAATCTTGGAATTTCAGGGACAAATTTTCAGCAGTGTCTGCAGCTGGAAGTGAAATTTTTGGGAGTGATCTATTGACGACTGAATTTTCTTATTCCTGTACTATTAGGCGTAAAACAGGTACATGTACCACCAGTTTCCCTTATATCACGGGTTATTTCAGAATTATCATCTGCTTAATTGTAGAATAAATAGCTTTTGAATAGTTTTGTTGTTGCTTACTCTTTTGCATATGAAGTCAGTTTTTCATCGCAAGGAAAAAAAAAATATCCAGGTAATTCTATTTCTCATACATAACATGTATACTCAAAGCATTAAAGTTATATGTACAGTACCCCTGGGTTCCCAAATAAACCCAATAGAAATGAACCTAACAATGTCACGTAATGTTTTGTACACTGTAGGTTCCATATCAGTCAACAGGAACCAACATAGGACCGCCACCCACCACCACCACCACTGGTGCCCCACCCCGCCACGCCCTTACCTCTACCCCTTCTACCAACCCGAGCGCACCTCTCAGTACCCCCCACTCTGGTCTTAGCGCCATCACACATGCCTCTCACGCAAGGTAAGAAATGGCTTTGTTACGAACATGTGTGATAACTATTGATTCACAATACAAAATTTATTGTAATGGTGTCTAGGGCCCTGTCTTATGAATTGTGGAAGATGGCGATGAAATACTAGAAAAAGTACAGATGAAAGATACATGTACATGTATCTTTCACAGATGAAAGATACATGTACATGTATATTTTTTTATTTTAAGAAAAGATAAACTGTTTACCGTTATATATTGTGTTTAAATTTTTTTTGTGTTTACATTTGGAAGAGGCATTAACATTAAACTCTTTCCCTTTTTTTCCTTTACAGTCCTGCACTAGATCCCAAATACCTCCAGAGACCAGAACAAGGTGGCCCGATGAGAACGGCACCCCCACCAAGCTACCCCCTTCATTCAACAGGCATGCAGAGGCCCCCACTCACTGCCCCTACCCATCCCCTGTCCCAGACCCACCCTCCCGCTGTCAGGGGGCGTGTCCCATCTATCCCTGGGCCCAAGGGAGGAGGGGTGGGGCAGGGCAAGCCCGGTGAGCAGGGCGGGGCAGGACAGGGACAACCTCCTCTGATGAGCTCCTACTTCCCCCGCTCCATGCAAACTGCGTCATAGCTGGTAATAGAGTGCTTCTAGTGTTGTTCTCTCTCAAACAGCGACTAAAGATTTGTAACGAGTTCCACAGTACAGTTGAACCTCGTTATATTACAAACTCCTTGGGACCACTGAAATTACTTCATTTTATCAAAACCTTGTTATATCAAGGCTAAACTAGAAGAATTTTCGACCGCGCACGGTCGGAATTTATGCCTCCGCCAACAACAGATTGGAAATGTATGGCATATATGTACACTTTGGTTACTTGGTTAGTGTTGAAAGTATTAATGACCAAACATCGTTGGTTGGGCGCATGAGCCAAGTCTGAAGATGATCCGTCAAATGGTTCTTAAGTTATCACAAGAACAAGCCATTTCTATGTATTTTATTGAACTCAGTGACCTTGAACTTTAACCTCATGACCCCAAAATCTAATCAGACCATTGCCCCTCCCGTATGCATACATGAGCCAAGTCTGAAGTTGATCTGTCAAATGGTTCTTAATTTATTGCAAGAACAAGCCATTTTAATATATTTTATTGAACTCTGTGACCTTCAACTTTAACCTCATGACCCCAAAATCAAATCAAGGCATTGCCCCTCCCATATGCACACTCCAGCCAAGTCTGAAGTTGATCCGTCAATCAGTTTTTAAGTTGCAAGCAAGAACCCATTTTCATGTAACATTTGTATGTATTCTATTGAACTCTGTGACCTTGAACTTTAACCTCCTAACCCCAAAATCTACTCAGACCATTTCCCCTCCCATATGCACACTCCAGCCAAGTCTAAAGTTGATCCGTCAAATAGTTCTTAAGTTATTGCAAGAACAAGCCATTTTAATGTATTTTATTGCACCCTGTGACCTTCAGCTTTAACCTCATGACCCCAAAATCTAATCAGCGCATTGCCCCTCCCATATGCACACTCCAGCCAAGTCTGAAGTTGATCAGTCAATCGGTTTTTAAGTTATCGCAAGAACGAACCATTTTTATGTATTCTATTGAACTATATGACCTTGAACTTTAACCTCATGACCCCAAAATCTAATCAGCGCATCACCCCTCCCATGTGCACACTCAAGCCAAGTCTGAAGTTGATTCGTCAATCGGTTTTTAAGTTATCGCGAGAACAAAACCCGTACGGACGTACGGACGACCCAAAAACATAATGCCTCCGGCTACCACCTACCGTGGGCGGAGCATAAAAACGACAGAATATAAAGAAGTGGTTCCCGCAAAATTACCTTGTTATAATGAGAGTTTGTTATAACAGTGTTCTTTATAACGAGGTTTGACTGTATTTACTATAGAACCAGAAGCTATGGTGACATGAAATTTGTGAATTGTAAACAAGAGACTTTTGCTAATTTGAAAAATAGTATATAATTGTAATTCAGTCAACTTGAAACCAAGCTGGCCAAACTCTTGTGTATACAGATACATTTATGTAATCATTATTTCAACAACAAAACATCACAATTCCAAAATTGCTTGTAGCCAGGCACGAGTATCATGTGTCACTAAGCCTTATGTAATGAGCCATCGTAGCAATATTTCTGTGCATAATCTGACAAAAAATGTAAGGAATTGTCTGTTTATTCTTTCCAATTTGATGAGGTCTGCAAGAAATATATAAATGTAGGCAGTCCTACCTATTGTCAGAGGTTCTCTTTCCATTTTCCTTATGCCCAGGAGGTAATACAGGGATAATACTAAGCAAATACAGTTAACTCTACATAAGTCGACCTTCCATAAGTCGAATAATCGCCTTAGTCGAAGCAATTTTTCAGAACAGAATGAGCAAAACATGTGTTTTTTACCTCTTCTAAGTCGAATTTCGCCTAAGTCGAACAGATTTCTGTGGTCCCAAGAGATTCGACTTTAATAGGCAGAGTTCCCTGTACCTTTAAAGTACTGTTATTTTCATGGAGGGAATTTCATGTTATTTACATTAGTAAAGTATGTACAAAACACAAACTATATACATTAAGTAAAAGAGAATCAATGTTGTACAAAAGATTTATTTATTTACGTTAAATACATGACACACTTGGACTTTTGTACATTTTATCATTCAAAATATTCACAAGTCGTGTTCTTAAATTGAAATGATATAAGTTTAAAACATTTAAATTGAATGCAGGGAAGCATCGTTCTCGATTCATGATTTCTTTTAAGAATACAATTTATTCTAAATTTAGACAGACTCAAAGCAAGACAAACTCAGGATGTTGAATATTTCCAAAGAGTAGTAAAAAAACTATGATACCAGACACTGGCGATTAACACTAATAATAATAATAATAATAATACATGTATTCTGGATTTTAATAGCGCTTAATCATACATCTATGATGTCTGTAAGCACTGTAGAGATATATTATTACCCCGGTCATCAAATTCGGGCTTGCCCGCACAGAATATGTGCACCTTCTCCACTCCCTGGGGAGTGGTACTACTAAGTTTTGTTTTATTGTATGTTCAGATGCCTTAAATTTGATGAATTACATCATCTGTAAATACCCATACCATCTTTTTAATCCTACATCTGAAATAAAAGTCCAGTTCATTGACATTTTTACCATCATTGAATTACATCACGGAGATGAAAGTACGCTGATCATGTATGAAAAAATTAATGTTGATAATTTTATACTTATAGAGATTGTTTATTTGTAAATAAGATGCAAAATTTACACATTTTATTCTAACCTGTCTATTGTGTATGTATTATTGTAAAAATGTACAGAGGTTTGAAATAAAGTTTGAATGCGTCTCCTGCATAGAGAGTAAGGATTTTCTCCGTTTTGCTCATTTTCAAAAGGCAGCTAGTACAAAATCAAGAAGAAATACAAGCACATGTCATACATGCCAACCGTACAGTTTTTAACTGAACCGTTCAGTTTTTGAAGTTTTTAGAGCCATAAAAAAACTGAACGTACAGATTTTGGGGAAAATAGTGTTAGGATCAAATACCAATTAGTTGAATCCGGTACAGTAAGTAGTCGTACATGATTTGTGATTTGATTCGATTTCGGGTTAAAATCTGTGTCAAAATAAAAGCAACCATGAGCGGAACAGTGTCAGCCAGGGGCCTTGAGGCAGGACCCCTTACTCCAGGGAGCTCCACCCCCACCACCGGTGGCGGTGGCAGTGGCGGCGATGACGCTCCCTCGACCCCCTACCAATATCAATATGTGCATTCAGTTTTCTGAATTCCAAATGTTGGCAAGTATGACATGTATAATGGGACTTGAAGTCTCGTAAGGGCAAAACCAATAGAAAATGTATAGAAGGAGAAAAAAAAAGTGACACTGTTGAGAGAGGAAGGGGGAAGAGCAAGTTAGAAATTAAAGAGAGATAGTGATAGAAACAGAAAGGAAGAGTGAGAGAAAGATGGACATAGAGAAGTAGGTCTGGAGAGATGGAGAGGGTGTGAGAGAAAGAGAAAGGAAGAGTGTGATGAAAAAGAAGAGTGAGGAAAACAATGAGATAGGGAAGGTGGTGTTAAGAAAAGAATTGCAATTGATCTAAACGGATTGCTACTGCTCCAGAATTTTTAATCTCACCTTGGTACAAACAGGTATTAAGAGATACACAATTTAAGATTGCCATTGATTAGAGGACCTGTGATCGATCAAAACTCTTTCAACGACCTGCCCCTGACCTTCATCATCCTAAAACCTTGTTCACATATGGGGCGATAAACCACTATGGTAATATTAAATGACAAGCATATTGTGCTTCACTTTTCTGTATCTTATTACACACAGATAATAAAGCGAGTACACTTTTTAATAGTGGCCTTGTTATGTGCAATTACCCTTTCTCACCCCCATTCGCCATACATTTAGACGTGAAATAGCTTTTAATTTGCTATGACGGTTTCCCCATGTCGTGTGTGAACAAGCCTCAAGCAGGAACAAAATGCTTCCCTCTGTGCCGGTCATCTTTTAACTTTTCCACATGTTATGACATGTCCTCTGTTAGATTGCCATTTGGTCCAATGTCATTTGGTCTAATGCCCACATCACTTGGTCTGAGCCCAGTGGACCAAACGGCAATAAACAGCCCCGCTTGCTAAATCAAGCCATTTAACAATTATCCACATGTCGTGGCATCATTTGACAGATATGCTGACGATGCGTATGTCGTCCAGCGGCTTGTCCGTCTTGGGATGAACTTTAACCTCGCTGATCTTCTGGACGCACTCCATGCCTTTGATGACACGCCCAAATACCGTGTGCTTTTGGTCTAGCCAGGGCTACCATGGAAACAGAAAATGAAAAGGTAGTAATCGTACATGTAATGATAAAATTTGAATAGGACTCCAGATCTAAAATTGGCAAATTGCTCGGATTAGCCACAATGTAAGGTACATACATATGTACAGATAGCACAATGCTCAGTGAACTTTTATAGTGCCCTACATGTATCTTTAGCACTTTTATCCAAATGTTTTATCCAAATGTTTCATCCATTCATTTAGGAAAAGCTTTATGCAAAATAAATCCACAGGGGTAATGTCTCAACACTTGAGCATTTCCTCAGGAAATTCAATTCTATTTATCTCATTTATGAATTATACAACAGCAGAGTCACATAGACAATTAAAGTTACATTTAAAGTTACATGGACAATGGAACACCAAAATACAATCCAAATTAATATGGGATCACAGCGATAAAGAAGACCTACATGTAGACATATATTAATTAACCCATTGACTAGGGGAATTGGGTGTCCTGTATTAAGCCTATGGGAATAAGATAATTCAGTAGTCAATGTGCTAATCATAGGGTCTACAGCTTCAAAGACAAACACATTAACTTACACATGGGACTACAGTGATGAAGAACTGGGAACCGTTGGTGTTAGGTCCTGCGTTCGCCATGCTGAGTGTGTATGGACGATCATGCCTCAGTTTGGGATGGAACTCGTCCTCAAATTCTCCTCCCCAGATGGACTCACCCCCAGTTCCATTCCCTGGAAGAATTGATATGATTTGATTTGATAAGATAAGGTAGCATCAATTAACTGGATTGATTACAAAGTCATGGATTACTGTGCTACAATGACACATCAAATACTGCAAAACCAGACACTTTCATGCCATGTAACTTTTGCAAATTGTCAATGACGGCCCTTTTCGCAACATGGAAATTGCAAGAACTCCATGTTGAGACAGTATAGATGTAATTATTTCGCCATCTGAAACTTTTGCAAAACTTGACCACTCGTAAAATCATTTACTCTTGGTCAGAGTGAGAGAAATATGGCTTTCCGGCATCCCAGGTACTGATTTGGGAGTACCAAAGCAATTTTGCAGGTTAAAAGTACGCACTGACATATTACCCTCTGGTCATCCTTGTCTGGAAGAATTTGCCTTTGGCATTTTTTTTCTTTTTTTGACCTACATGTAACTATGCAAAACATGTGTTATTTACATAAGTCAAATTTTGCATAAGTCGAACTATTTTTTGTGGTCCTAACAGATTCAACTGATGCAAAGTTAACGATAGTTCCTTGGAAAGTTAAATATGGCACTTCTCCTCTATTATTTCATACTGAAAATCACCACCAATTTTTTCCTTCTCTCTTCTCACCTTGAGGGTCCCCGGTCTGGACCATGAACTGTTTGATGACTCTGTGAAAGATGTGACCGTTGTAGTAGCCATTGCGACTGTGCACACAGAAGTTCTCTATCGTCTTCGGACACCTGAACAAAAAAGCGTCGTGAGATAAATTGGAAAGTTCTAAACAGTATTTCTTTTCTATCATTTCATGCGTGAAATCTTGCTAGCAATCAATACGCAAATCTTTTATTCATTCATTTCAGTGCCAAATATTCTTTGAAGCCGGGAGCCATTTTAAGTCGATCTAGAGAACAGAAAACGTCCATCATAAGGTCTTGACAAAAACTTTAATTATTCAAATTGCCATGAGGACATCTCCCCATAAAATATGTCTGAAAAAAATAAAGTTACACTTTATACTCGCATGAATGAACTGTTAATCTTGTATAAGACTGTAATTACATATGTTTTGCTCTTGCAGGCAAATCTTGAAAAGTTAAAAAAAAAAAAAAAATGAAAACCACCTGGTATATTTTTAGAGGCCGGTCCAAGTAAAGAAAAAAAAAGTCAAGTGCAAGGTTCATACTTTGTAAACACAAAACAGAAACAGTGTACAGTGCAAGATAAATACATGTACTATGATACCATGGTTTAAAATAAAATTGGATGTTCCGAACCTTAGAGCCTCTGAAGGCTAAGCCTGAGAACACTTGGGTTAAAACCCATTAAAAATGTATATATTGATTGAAGATGTAACCATATACGACAGACAAAAACTAAAGCCTTGCTCGCACTTAAGCCATAAACCACCTTTAACAATTTTTTTGTTAAATGCTGCAACAAAAAGTTAAAAATTCAATGACATAAAAAGCAACACACATAGTGCACCTCATACATCTGTATATCATAACGCACAGATAACAGAGTACTGGTATGTGTCAGAGCCTTTATTTGCAGGCGTTTTATTTTATTTTAATGCAAATGCCATTCATTTAAATGAACATGTATGAATGTCCATTGTTTAGCTGCAGCATTTTTAAAACGTGGTTTACCTCATCACGAGTAAACAGGGCATAAAGGTCATGATCACACAATACTCACTCTTCTGTAAAGAGCTTGACATGGATGTCTCCCATGGTCGTATGAAGGATTGCAGTACTGGACAGCCTCTGAGCTGAACCACCCTTTAAGGCAGGGGAAGTGGATGGAGTTAAAAGAGAAAGGGAAAAATTTTTTAGAATTATGTCCATAAAATCTAACACTCCTCTTGAATGAAATATATATATAGCTTACAGCTTAAAATCATACTTAAATGTTATCAGAGTGTAGAAATGTCAAGAATTATCTAAGATAGCCACTACTGTCCTCATCATAATTAAGTTGAAAGAAAACATAATGGAGTAACATTTTATCATTTTGCAATGACATGGGTAAGAGTCCTTGCTTCATACAATATTTTTCAGTGTTTGAGGAGCCTCCAGTGACTAAAGCTAAAGAATTTCATGAATATTTCAAAATATAACATTTCAATACTTCTGTTTACAATACAGTGAAACAGGGAAAAGACGCTTCTTCAAAATGACAACTAAATTTTTTCTCTCCAAAAACTGATGCCTACCTGTGTTGCAGCCATCTGTTCTTCTTTGCTTGGTTTCTCATTAAAGACATCTCTTTCAGCTTCATTACTATACAAAAGACAAACAATAAAAGACATTTCAGGTACTGCAATTGCAAACTCTGATAATTTAAATGATCATGTCAACAGACAAAAGAAAGGGGTAATTACATGTACATTGTACGTATAAACTGAAACCCCAGCAATGAGGAGTCTGAACCCTGACACCAATTCCAAGGTAAATATGTAGTTAACCTACAAAAGCAGTCTTCCGGGTGTAAGTAATCCAGTTGGGATCAGGGGAGCATTTCATCAAGAGTTTTGTCAGTGATTTTTACCGACAACTGTTACAAGCTACTGAAATCCTTGCATCTGATTGGCTGAGAGCAAATTTTTCGGTAAAAATCACTGACAAAACGCTTCATGAAACGCTCCCCTGGGGAGCATTTCATCAAGTGTCTTGTCAGTGATTTATACGTCTGACAAATTTACTCTCAGCCAATCAGATGCAAGGATTTCAGTAGCTTATAAGAGTTGTTGGTAAAAATCACTGACAAAACGCTTGATGAAACGCTCCCCAGGAGTTGGTCTAGCGGTAATGTTTACGGGCAGCTCTTTGTATTTGCCTACAACTGACTCTGATCGGACCCAGGTTCGAATCTCAGTCACGTCTTTCGGATGGTGACGTTAAAGGTCAGTCCCAGACATAAATAATCATATTTGATGGATTCATGTCTGTCAAAACTCAATTACACACACACAAACACACATATTATAAAACCCATTTGGAACCCAATCCTAACCCTACATTGTATATAATTGATGAAATAAAACCCAGAACATCTGTTGCTGGAACAAATGCTGGGTCACCACCCAGATATGCAAAAAGGGCCCCACCTCTTGGCATCATCTGGTTCTCTCCTGGAGAAGAGGTAGAAGCGGTTCTTCTTGAAGGCACTGCACACTAGGGTGGGGTCGGTTTCACTCCCCTGCAGGGCGGGGTTATCGGACGCTGTCATCTCAAGGGTGAGCGCTCCAGTGGATTGCTTGGTGGGTCTGCCTTGGTACATGCTGAGGTTCAGGAACCTCACATTCTCTTGCTATGTGGAAAAGGCAACACAAGGACTTGGTATCAATGGTACTTTAACATTAAAAATGGCATACACATATTACCATTAGACCAAAATACATACACCTGTATCACTGCAAGACAGGAGATAAATAAAAGTTATAAGTGGATAAAGAAAATTCTCCTTAGAACTATGATTTGTAGATGATTCCCGCAGGAATCACACTCTCTCAAAGTGCATTCGTCAAAAGGACGTGAAAAAGAAGAACTGTTTTAAAAAGCCAGTGTGTGTTAATGTACAATCAACAAGCATTTTGCTGGAAAGCTACATAACTGTAAATAACCGACATTTATATACATGTAGATGTTCACAAGATTGCAATAGACAGTGAAGGTACATTCACATATGATGCACAGCGTTTTTTGGGGGGTCGGGCTAACTCAGCACTAGGGCGAACTTGGCACTGTGCAGTGACTATGTTTCCAGAGTTGAAGTCCACGCCACGCACCGTACCCTCTTTTAGCCTTAAATTTCATGTTCTATATAATTTTACTTCTTGAAATTTTCCACATTACTTCTTTGCTAATCATTTTACACATCGATATCAAATAATTTGAATTTAAGTGTTTTGAAATGTGTAATTACTGCGAAATTCAACACAAGTGTTTGCAATCAATTTAACTCTATGGGCTCACTCAGCCGCGATTTTCCGCCAAGGCTGATTTCGCCCTTGTGCAGAGTTAGCCCGGATCCGGTTTTTTTCATTCAAGTAGGGGGTAAAAAAACAAGTAGCGGCCCACAAAATTTATTCGTGTGTTAAGAGATGCAGATGTGTGAAGGACAATAACACTTATTTTGCCTAGAGCTGCGGTTTCCCGCTGCATATGTGAACAAGTCTTAATATATAAAAGAATACGAATGGGAATATCCCATGACTAATGACACTTTTAGACTTTGCTTACCTTTCCAATAATGCGTGATATCCTGTTGGTGTGCAGGTTGAGGATCTTAATACCCAACATTGTGGCATATAACACAAAGTAACCACTCTCATCAAAGACTGTCATGAAAGACATATAATAATTGATTTTTAAAATTGATATCATTGTCATGTTTATCACAGTTATCACAATCACTGTAACATGTATTGTCATCATCTGAAGATGACTACACCAAAACTGTATTATCATCATCATCATCATCATCATCACCATTATCAGATCATCATCATTACCATTGTCATTATAATTGTCATCATCATCGCCATCATAATCATCGCCGAAATCATCAACATAACAACCAACACCACTACCACCACCACCACCACCACCATCATCATCATCATAATCTTCACCATTATCATCATCATTATAAACACCACAACCCAAGGAAATATATATGACAGCGGTGAGTGATTTAGCTACGGAAAGCTTCAAAACTCACTGATGTTTGCTAGTGAGAAGGCATCAGACTTCTGGAGATCTCTCTCTACCGCCATGCGTCGACCAAACTCCATATCGGGTAGCTGTTGCCTCATCTGTTGAAGCTCTGTGAAGGTCTTCAGAGACTCGTCAAGCACCTTGGTGAGCTTACCCGTCAGGAAGCGAAATATACGGATCTGGAAGACGCCATATACAGGGTTGGAAATTAGCAGTTGCTCAAGTGCCACAGACCACCTTAAAAAAATCCTCTAGGGCAATATAAAAGTCATGCTATTGTAGCACTTTTGGCAAGCATAAAATTTCACTGCTGTTTATTGTTTCATGTGAATGCTGTGCAGTTCACTGTATGACCACCAGAAAATTACTCTGGCAACTTTAGCAAATGGGACTAGGTTAAAAAATGTCTTTCCTATGTACAGAAAGTCACTTGCCACATATCCGTTGCACCCTTCTGGTGGCACATGAGAATATCCAACACTATGACTAAACATGCAAAATACGGATTGGAACTCTAGGTTCAGTTAACAGGTAACAGTAAGGTCCAATAAAGAAAACATTACCATTTCTGAAAGATACATGTACTCCTGAACCGTCCATATAGAACTCTCTATTTGATTTTGTACAAAAAAAGCCTGGCTGAATAGGAACCTCACCTTTCTGTCTTTGGCTATTGTTGCTATGAGCTTGCCATCAGGGGAGAAGCAGAGACTGGTGGGCACCGTCTTGCACTAGAGTCGTACAACGGAAAAGGTAAAAAGCAAATATCACATTCACATGAAGAGTATTAGATGGAGTACAAATGCAAAACTCTGATACACAGGTATTACCCACTGACCTCTACATCATAAATCTATCAAAATGTGCCATGAAGAGGTACTTTAAAAACTTAAAGGTCCCCTGCAACCCAAATGCAAGTTGATTCCTGTTGATGTGCAGGGATGCATACTTATTTTGTTATTAAACATCTAAATATGTTTCATAAATTTTTGAAATATTTTTAAAATCAATTTTCTCAAACAGGCTAAGCTCCACCCTAAAAAAAGGGCACAGATCTCATTCCTGCAATGACATCATCTGTCAATCATTAGTGAGCTAAGGAGAGACAGTGGTATGTAGCTTTGCCATAGATGACTATCTGGTCTAATAGACCATACAATGCCTACATAGGAGTTGCTATGTCAGACATGCTGTAGCATCACCAGGAAAAGAATGGTAACGAGGAGGTATTGTCTGAAAGCATGCAATTCTGTTGTGAGCATGCGCTGAGCTGGGGGAAGTTACATTCCACTGTCTATTGTAGAATGTTAGTGTAGCTGACTGATGATTGACAGATCATGTCATTGCAGGAATGAGATCTGGAGCTTTTTTAGGGTGGAGCTTAGGAGGTTGGGGAAAATATTTCAAAAAACATTGAAAAATCTATGAAACATATCTAGATGTTTGAATAACAGAATATTAGTTGTATGCATCCCTGCATATCAGCAATAAACTTGCATTTGGGTTGCGTTTGGGTTGCAGGGGCCGTTTAACCCTTTCACGACAATTGACCACATTTTGTGGTTTGGCTCAATAACTTTTGATTCAGAGCTCTAAAAAATATACCAGATGCATGAGTAGAAAGAGCAAAATTTTCTGCACACACTATGTCCATTTTTATTGCATGACCATATTGCGTTTGATGCCAGGAATTTTAAAAACAAGAATAAGCTCTGAGATCCTTAAATTGGCAACACATTGAGAGGTTTAAAATCATTGTTTTTCATTAAAATTGGCAATTTCTTTCAACTATTCAACAAATTTCTAACCATGTATATTGTTTTCAAAGACATGACACCATATTAGAACCATGTAGCACTAAAAGGAAAATATCATTGTTGCCAATTTGAAGAACAAAATGTGATCAATTTAGCCCTTAAATAATCCCTGTACTGAAAGGGTTAACTTGACATGCAAAGGTTGTGGGTTCGATTCCCAGCATGGCACTTCAGCAAGGTATTTTCTCTCCAAGTACATGTACATAACACGTGCCTCGTTGAGTTATGCAACACTCACAAAGTTTGGGCTCAGCTCTACATGTACATGTATATATACCTTGACAAACTCATAGAGATCAGTATCTGTCTTGTACTGAAAGCTGACACAGGGTGGGAAGCGATAGTCTTTCTTTGGTCCCATCCAGTACTCTAAGATGCCTTGTTTATCCACAGACACAGCCACCTCAAACACTGGATTGTACTGCAGGGGGGAAAAAGGATAAGAAAACAACAAACATGTTGGTAAATACAGGGGTAGGCCTAGTTTCAGGCTTCATGGCTGTCTTTTGCATCTTTCCTTGTTGTCTCCCTCCCTTGTTGTTTAACATTAACCATAACCCGGTAACCTTAACCCCCCCCCTCCCCCCATACCAACATACCACTACATATACATGTAGATACGCATTAATTAATTATGCAAACCGATACCCCAGTCCCATCGATTAGATCAACACCACACCAACATTAGACCAAACAAAAAATTGCATTACATTGAACGGTCAAGAATTTTTCTGTCTGGAATAAGTATGGGCCGTGTGATTGAGGTATAAACTTTGCATACATGAGCATGCCTCACCTTGATAAGTATGACTGGTGCACCATGCTGCTTCTCTAAGGTGTGCATGGGTTCACTTGTACCCTTTCCGTCAAAGACGTGAATTTTACCACTCTCTCCATCAGATCTGAGATAAGTAATTTATAGGGATATAGAAAAAGGGCAAAATCAATTAAGTTTCATGCATTCATTCCATAAGTTCACTATTTTATCTGTTATACTGTTAAATTGAACTAGCAATCACAATTAATTTAGAGTCTAACAATCCTCTGATATTAAGCTCTTGGAGATACTATGAAACATCCGTTCATTTAACCAATAAAAACAAAACATTCATGTTATCAATAAAAACAACAATGAGTGATTTATTCTTTACAAAATTAAAATTCATACTTGATTTGGCATTTATGGATAGCACTAAGAAAACAATGAAAAATAGAACACACTACATGATGATTGTTTTGCCTGGAGCTTACTAATATATGCTTTCTCATGCAGTAAAAAGATTGATGCAAAACGCTGTCATTTCTCCTAAAAACTGTTACATTTTAACCACTGCATACTAGGCACAAGATAACTCTGGCCAGAGTCAGTGGAAAATGTGTGTTGTGCCAAAATCATATCGTGCTCAGAGCATCAAAACTTCTGAGCATGTACTTTATGCGACAATACTCTCTTTATAATGGATTCTTACATAGCAAGTGCTGGTATGGCATCCCCTGCCCTATAGATCCACTGACATCTGCCAGGTACAAAGGACAGCTTCATCATGTTGATCATATCTGATGGGGAGAACAGATGAGGAATAAAATATGATTAAAAAAAGAGCACAACCGTTCATATAAAGTTCTTTTAAGACACAACAGACAGCTCATATTTGCTTATTAGTTCTGTAATCTTCAAATCTTTAAAACATTCATTTCATAAAATGTAATGCCACTATTTATTCATTTCCTTATCTGAGATTTTTTTTTTTTTTGGCTCCAACATGTGAGTAAACATTTTCTATTTTTGCCTTACAGTAATAAAAACAATAATGTAATAGTCAAACAACAATATTTAATGTTATAAATTTGAAGAGGAGGAACTGGTACATTTACTGATAAAAAAAAAGTGTAGTAAACAAATCTGCAATTAGTTACTCACATACATGTAGATCATCAGAATTACACGTACATGTATGTACCAGTAGTGGCAAATGCTACAATTTTGTCAAAAACTCTCTGAACTCACCAAAGTTTGTGACATCAAAGATCTTCGATGATTTGTCGTCTGATATCGTACAGAGGAATGCTCCATCACTGCTGACAGCTATGTCCTGTATCTTACCTGGACAATAATAAACACTGAACAAGATTACCATCATATACCTTTAATTTCTCTAGCATTTAAGAGTTAGTAGGGCAATTTCCATACAATAGTAGTTTCCGGTATTCCTAAAAAAAAATTTAAAAAAAGAAACAAATTCCAGGGAATAGGCAGTCAATCAAATTCAGAGCTAGAACGTACATACATGTAATTTGCAGATATGTACATGCATCTGCCAAAATTGACAAATGATATTTCTTTGGACAAAATCTACATAATACAAGATTTGTCAAAATCAAATGTGTTTTTTAAACCTAAAATTTAACATTTGTTAATATAATTCATAAGGAAATCAAGTTTTGCACTAAATCTCCTTCTCTAATACCTGGGTCCCGTTTCATAAAACTTTTTATCAATATTAAACAACTGCCACATTTCTATGACAAATTTTCTCACAGCCAATCAATTGCAACGATTTCAGTAGCTTATAACAGTTACGGTATTGTAACTTGTTATTGATAACAAGTTTTTATGAAACAGGGCCCATGTCAGGCAAAGTGGTCAATCATACCAATATCATTCAGATATAGCCTGACAAGAAGTTAAATCTATGTATCATTCTAGTTGAAGTGCTGAATCGGAAGGAAACATTTGACAAACACTGCTTTTGGAATTCCTTGGCGTAAGTCAATACCTACAGGTCACTCTGTGTGCAAATGATCCAAAGCAAGTCAATGTATTGTGTACGGAATGATCTACTTTAATCAATAGCCATGAAAATTCTACAGTTTGTACCTAAATGTGCTCTGAAATGTTTCACAAATTCAATGTCACCCTCTCCCTTCTTCCAGAACTTGACATGGCCATCACAGCTGGCAGTGATGATAAACTCTGTTCTGTAAAGAGAAAACAGCGTGAACATGATCATCTTACAACTTTGCCATTTGACATGGGGAAAATGGGAGCAACATGCATCAGAGCCTGATCCGTTATGAGTACAGGCATTTTGTCCATCTGTGACAATGAATATTTCATGGATTGTAATTTCAGTAGGCACCCATGGAAACTAAGTTTTATCAAATTTCAACTCCTTCAGTGATGTCCTTCACAATGAAACATAAAATAGCTCTCTCCAATTAAATACTGTTTTTCTACAGGCTTTCAAACTTTCAAAATTTGTCAAATGTCCGTCTGTGACCAACTGATCAGGCTCATCATGGAAAGGAGGGTAATTGATGCCCCTATAAATTGGTAACCAGATATAGCTCGCACAATATAAGTGTATTATATTATTGTCATAATTATTCTGTATTTCTTACTTTGTGGCAGCAACGTGAGTGACGGCATCCCTGTGCATAAAACTCTTTTCATACAGCTCAGCTGAAGGCATGTTATCCAGGTAGACATTCTCAAACTCTAGCACTGTAAATCAGTAGACAATGATAAACAAATTAACCTCTTGAGTACAAAAGCCTGAGATACCTCAGCCCGTAGTCTATGGAGAATGCATGTTAAACAGAAATCAAATCATAACAACTGTTCAAATGAGAAACACTTATCTGTTTTTCAAAAAAAGGGTGAAATTACTCATTTGCAATATCTAAGCTTCAGAGAAACTGATGACAAATATACTGATACCCTAATAATAATTATTTTCATATTTAAAGCAAAAGAAGAGGCTGGGCCGACATGCACATGCACTGTGAGGCCTTCTTGTATCGGGGTTTTGTCTAATGTAAGTTGGATCTGAAAATTGTGTGAGTCAATGACAGTTCTGGACAGTTCTGGACATTTCCGGGTCTACAAGCACAGCACTGAATAGTGCTAGGAGTAAAATGCTGACTTTTAGAGTGAGTTTGCTCGATATTGATTTTTTTCCTTAATATTTCCTTTTGGTATTTTTTTAATTTGAGGCTATACTCTTCTTTTAAAAGTAACAGGAGATGAAAGAAGCTAGTCAATGATAACGTGATTTTCCAGAGGGTTGACTTGGATTCTAAGCTGCCTGAAATGTTGGCAAGATAGCAAAAAATATCAGGCTCTATGGAGAGTAGCATTAGCTTTTTACTCTTCAACACAGCCAATATGGAGACTCTTTCCTATTCGGGAGAATGTCTTAGTTTAGTTTATTACGTCAGAGACTTTTGCCAAGATTTTTGGTATCCTATTTGGGAGACAGCCTCCCATTTAATAGGATACCAATTTGCTGCAAAGGGATTACCTCCACTCAATGTGAAAATATATTTAAGCAGATTCCATATGAAAAAAATACCCTCTTTCACCATTGGTTTTAAAAATTCACCCTCTACTTTTTTGTTGTTGTCGTTGTTGATCCACACACAAAATAAATGGGCATCTGACCTCAGTGAGGGAAAAATTTGGCTGAGAGAAACTGCCTAGTTGGTGATATTTCTTTTGTCCCTTTGTTAGCAAAGCCTACATGTAATTATTAAAAGGGCAATCCAACCTTGGTAATAAGGTGATTTGTGTGAAAGCAGAAAAATAAGAAAAACAGGATGGTGAAATTTTGAAAGAAATCGGACAAGGACTAAGAAAGTTATGGATATTTGAAAAATGAGATCACTACATCTATGCGAATCTCAAATTGGCAATTTGGTGAGTCGATTGTGACATTTTTGTGGACAACTCTCCCGTTTGTCGAACACAAAAATATCATTAATTTGCGGTTTTCTTTGAGGTGCTTTTACCCTCAGGACAGTACTCAAAATATATTGGAGATACATGTAGCATATTGTTATAGGTCATCATGAAAGAAAAAAGATCCTACTGAGTAATACATTTCGAAAAAAGTGACATTTTAGTCATTTTGTGTGTTGGAGCGAAGGGGGAGCTGTCCACAACTACATCACAATGACATTACCTATTCGGCCAATTTGAAATTTCCATATGTACATGTATATACTGTATAGTGATCACAACTTTCAAAAATTCATAATTTTCTTATTGCTTGTCCAATTTCCATTTAAGCTAAGCCTAAGGTACAAGTACATGTAGATGAGCAAAACGGAGTAGCCAGCATGAAAAGACGCCTCTGGAATTGCAAAATTTTTGATGATATTAACAAAATTAAAAGTTTACATTTAATATGTAATAACAGTTTTGGTAACATTAAGAGTAATCAAGATAGTGGTATTTTGCCAGCTCTATGAATGTGTTTGTACCTTAATGCAATTAAAAAATCACTTTCCAGCAATATGCCTTAGCGTACCGGATGTGTCTTTTGGCACTAGCCCACTACATACATGTACGTGTATTTCCCTAAGCTACAGGCTAATGGTAGACTGTCTATCAAATAGAGTTTCAAATCAGGCCATGTTCCTTACTCACAGAAATGTGAGGTTATTTATATAACTCATGGCATGTGCATGGATGTGCCTCTACTAGGACATGATGTACATGTAGTACTGCAGAAAAGATGTCGTCCAAATTTTACAAACTATATTAAGAAGTACAACTTATTCAGTTATTGCAGGACCATGACTTTTTAAGTTTCACCTTGCAATTGATGCAACTGTCATGGCTCTGCCCTAGACCTGCTACGTCAGATTTTCAGATAAATCATTTGTTGATTTGTAAATTGTGTAAAACTGTATCGACAATCAACATGGTCAATCAACATCAACATGATCCTCTCTCTCTCTCTAGATCTACTCTAAGACTAAGTAGACATTTGGTAGATCTAACGTGACTAGTCAGTCTAATTTGAATTTGATATTAGATTTAGAATCTATGAGTTTATTAATATCAATATTACTGTTTGCAAGTTTGGACATCTGTTTTTGCTCCAACAGCAGCCGCAACAGTAACTCCAGGGAGCTCCAGGGAGCTCCAGGTACAAATCTACTAAATAACTTAGTCAGAATCTGCATTAGTTTGGTTCCTATTTTTTTTTTTCAAAAAGGGAAAAGGAAAGATGAAAATTTGTACAGTGGAATCTCGTTATAACGAGGTCCTTGGGACCAGAGAAATTACCTCTTTATATCGAAACCTTGTTATATCAGGGCCAAAATACAATAGAATACAAAGAGATGGGACCAGGAAAATCACCTTGTTATAACGAGAGTTTGTTATATCAGTGCTCTTTATAACGAGGTTCCACTGTATTTAAATATTAAGAAAAATCTTTTACCTCACTAGATGGCATCCGATATTCACGATTTGATAAAATGATAGGTTAGTTGAAGAAAAAAATGCATTTTGCTGGCATCACGGATATTTATCTTGTGTTGTACTTGTAGTTGTAGCAGTGGAGGCACATGGCCCATATTGGAGACTGTTTCCTATTTGGGAGACTGTCTCCCATATTGGAGACTTAGCTTATAAAAGGACAAAAGAAACAATACCAACAACAAGGCAATTTCTCTCAGCCAAATTTTTGCCTCACTGAGGTCAGGAGACCATTTTTATTGTGTGTGGATCATATCAAAAAATGTTACGACAACAAAAGTAGACAGTGAATTTTTAAAGTAGACAGTCAAAAGGGGTAATTTTTCATGAGGAATCTGCTTATCACATTTTCATTTTGAGCTGAGGCAAATGTAAACAAAGAAAATTGGTCCCCTAAATAGAATGTCTCCCAAATAGGCTATAAAAAACGTTGACAAAAGTCTTTAACAACAATAGAGACGGTCTCCAATATTTGCTGTGCACCTCTACTGTGTAGCGCATATTCAAACGACTCAAATTCACCAGTGCGCCATCACAGGTACCGCCGACAGTTTTCCCGTGTATGTGTACAGCGGGGGAAACTGTCGACATTAGTGACTGCGACATTTTTTAATTCTAGGGTAAAAAATAGGGTGTTAATACTCTAAAGCTATGGTGAAGAGGAGATGAGAGAAGCTGGCTCACAGTGAAGGTGATTTTCAAGAGATTCTTTAGATTCTAAAATGGCTACTAACTACGTTGGATCGGAGTCGTTGCTGAGATAGATAAAAACACCAGGCTCTATGAAGAGTAGCGTCAGCATTTTTTGTGTTCACTCTTCAAAGAGCCTTCCAAGTTCCAGGTTAAGCTAACTGCAAGTGCAACAGCAACATCAAATTTTGAGCATCATGATCATGAACATGATGTGAGTTGTGACTGTGATTGGGAATTCAATCACCATTGTTGTTGATTCTTGTTGTTGTTGATTCTTGTTGTTGTTGTCATGGTTGTTGATTCTTGTTGTTGTTGACATCGTTGTCGTAAGCTAGATCTATCTACTTTTGTGTTCCTTTTTAATCTTATTTTTAGTTTTGATCGCTCACATCTCATCGGCAACCCCGCCGTGGCCGAGCTGGAGCCCCACAAAATACCCTCCCAGCGCGGCGCGGCCACGCCGGAACGCGGCGGCTGCCCGGGCCGAGGTTCGACATCTCTCCTAGGCCTAGGCTAACGTTAGAATAGGAGTCCTACACTCTGTCTCTGTCTCGCCTCTCTTCAACTCTTGTTCAACACAAACTTACCCTTTTTCTTTTTGGGTTTGACGGCCTCTGCAGGCATTGGACCAATCCACTCATCATCTTGCCCTTCGTCTTCAATACTACGTTTAGTTCCTTTCTCTGACGATTCACCTGCACCAGAGGCCATGTTTAAATAGAGCTTCACCCCTTGAATCTGGCGACCACAAGTTCAGCGACCAATTAGGGTGTCGCCGAAAAGTCCAATCAAAAACGATTTTTTTTTTCTAAAAAGAAGAACTAGGCACAAGGGTGTTTATTTCCTAGTGTGGGAATGTGTAAAGGTATAAAAAGGGCCCATGAGCATGAATATCTTTCGATTTGAATATTATGGGTCATACGAATGATGTATATGAAAAAAATATTGGAAATCTAACATTTTAATACACGTAATCGTGAGCGGCGTACTGTGGCGCAGGACTACTCGCAACTCAAATTGAAGTTCTTCAATAAAAGTGCTATAAAAACTCGCTCGACATTTCTTATTCTTAGCTGATTAGTGCTTCAAAACGAGGAGATACTCAGCTTTCTCGTGATATAGGTCGGTACTCGGAGCAAGTTGTCTGGATCTTACTGTTTTAACTCAAAGTTGCGACCCACCCCAAGATATGTACGCTCCGCACCAACAATAGCGCCTTAATCCAAATTTCGCATAACTCAAAATGAAGTCCTGAATACAAAGAGCAATAATAACTCGCTCGACATTTCTTATTCTTAGCTGATTAGTGCTTCAAAAAGAGGAGATACTCAGCTTTCTCGTGATATAGGTCGGTACTCGGAGCAAGTTGTCTGGATCTTACTGTTTTAACTCAAAGTTGCGACCCACCGCAAGATATGTACGCTCCGCATCAACAATAGCGCCTAAATATAACATTCGCATAACTTAAAATGAAGTCCCAAATACAAAGTGCTATAAAAACTCGCTCGACATTTCTTATTCTTAGCTGATTAATGCTTCAAAAAGAGGAGATACTCAGCTTTCTCGTGATATAGGTCGGTACTCGGAGCAAGTTGTCTGGATCTTACTGTTTTAACTCAAAGTTGCGACCCACCCAAAGATATGTACGCTCCGCACCAACAATAGCGCCTAAATATAACATTCGCATAACTCAAAATGAAGTCCTAAATACAAAGAGCAATAATAACTCGCTCGACATTTCTTATTCTTAGCTGATTAGTGCTTCAAAAAGAGGAGATACTCAGCTTTCTCGTGATATAGGTCGGTACTCGGAGCAAGTTGTCTGGATCTTACTGTTTTAACTCAAAGTTGCGACCCACCCCAAGATATGTACGCTCCGCACCAACAATAGCGCCTTAATCCAAATTTCGCATAACTCAAAATGAAGTCCTAAATACAAAGAGCAATAATAACTCGCTCGACATTTCTTATTCTTAGCTGATTAGTGCTTCAAAAAGAGGAGATACTCAGCTTTCTCGTGATATAGGTCGGTACTCGGAGCAAGTTGTCTGGATCTTACTGTTTTAACTCAAAGTTGCGACCCACCGCAAGATATGTACGCTCCGCATCAACAATAGCGCCTAAATATAACATTCGCATAACTCAAAATGAAGTCCCAAATACAAAGTGCTATAAAAACTCGCTCGACATTTCTTATTCTTAGCTGATTAATGCTTCAAAAAGAGGAGATACTCAGCTTTCTCGTGATATAGGTCGGTACTCGGAGCAAGTTGTCTGGATCTTACTGTTTTAACTCAAAGTTGCGACCCACCCAAAGATATGTACGCTCCGCACCAACAATAGCGCCTAAATATAACATTCGCATAACTCAAAATGAAGTCCCAAATACAAAGTGCTATAAAAACTCGCTCGACATTTCTTATTCTTAGCTGATTAATGCTTCAAAAAGAGGAGATACTCAGCTTTCTCGTGATATAGGTCGGTACTCGGAGCAAGTTGTCTGGATCTTACTGTTTTAACTCAAAGTTGCGACCCACCCCAAGATATGTACGCTCCGCATCAACAATAGCGCCTAAATATAACATTCGCATAACTCAAAATGAAGTCCCAAATACAAAGTGCTATAAAAACTCGCTCGACATTTCTTATTCTTAGCTGATTAATGCTTCAAAAAGAGGAGATACTCAGCTTTCTCGTGATATAGGTCGGTACTCGGAGCAAGTTGTCTGGATCTTACTGTTTTAACTCAAAGTTGCGACCCACCCAAAGATATGTACGCTCCGCACCAACAATAGCGCCTAAATATAACATTCGCATAACTCAAAATGAAGTCCCAAATACAAAGTGCTATAAAAACTCGCTCGACATTTCTTATTCTTAGCTGATTAATGCTTCAAAAAGAGGAGATATTCAGCTTTCTCGTGGTATAGGTCGGTACTCGGAGCAAGTTGTCTGGATCTTACTGTTTTAACTCAAAGTTGCGACCCACCCCAAGATATGTACGCTCCGCACCAACAATAGCGCCTTAATCCAAATTTCGCATAACTCAAAATGAAGTCCCAAATACAAAGAGCTATAAAAACTCGCTCGACATTTCTTATTCTTAGGTGATTAGTGATTGAAATTGAGGAGATATTCAGCTTTCTCGTGGTATAGGTCGGTACTCGGAGCAAGTTGTCTGGATCTTACTGTTTTAACTCAAAGTTGCGACCCACCGCAAGATATTTACGCTCAGCATCAACAATAGCGCCTTAATATAAATTTCGCATAACTCAAAATGAAGTCCCGAATACAAAGTGCTATAAAAACTCGCTCGACATTTCTTATTCTTAGCTGATTAGTGCTTCAAAAAGAGGAGATACTCAGCTTTCTCATGATATAGGTCGGTACTCGGAGCAAGTTGTCTGGATCTTACTGTTTTAACTCAAAGTTGCGACCCACCCCAAGATATGTACGCTCCGCATCAACAATAGCGCCTAAATATAACATTCGCATAACTCAAAATGAAGTCCCAAATACAAAGTGCTATAAAAACTCGCTCGACATTTCTTATTCTTAGCTGATTAGTGCTTCAAAAAGAGGAGATACTCAGCTTTCTCATGATATAGGTCGGTACTCGGAGCAAGTTGTCTGGATCTTACTGTTTTAACTCAAAGTTGCGACCCACCCGAAGATATGTACGCTCCGCATCAACAATAGCGCCTAATACAAATTTCGCACAACCCAAAATGAAGTCCTTCAATAAAAATGATATAAAAACTCGCTCGACATTTCTTATTCTTAGGTGATTAGTGCTTCAAAAAGAGGAGATACTCAGCTTTCTCGTGATATAGGTCGGTACTCGGAGCAAGTTGTCTGGATCTTACTGTTTTAACTCAAAGTTGCGACCCACCGCAAGATATTTACGCTCCGCATCAACAATAGCGCCTAATACAAATTTCGCACAACCCAAAATGAAGTCCTTCAATAAAAATGATATAAAAACTCGCTCGACATTTCTTATTCTTAGGTGATTAGTGCTTCAAAAAGAGGAGATACTCAGCTTTCTCGTGATATAGGTCGGTACTCGGAGCAAGTTGTCTGGATCTTACTGTTTTAACTCAAAGTTGCGACCCACCCCAAGATATTTACGCTCAGCATCAACAATAGCGCCTTAATATAACATTCGCATAACTCAAAATGAAGTCCCGAATACAAAGTGCTATAAAAACTCGCTCGACATTTCTTATTCTTAGCTGATTAATGCTTCAAAAAGAGGAGATACTCAGCTTTCTCGTGATATAGGTCGGTACTCGGAGCAAGTTGTCTGGATCTTACTGTTTTAACTCAAAGTTGCGACCCACCGCAAGATATTTACGCTCCGCATCAACAATAGCGCCTTAATCCAAATTTCGCATAACTCAAAATGAAGTCCTAAATACAAAGAGCAATAATAACTCGCTCGACATTTCTTATTCTTAGCTGATTAGTGCTTCAAAAAGAGGAGATACTCAGCTTTCTCGTGATATAGGTCGGTACTCGGAGCAAGTTGTCTGGATCTTACTGTTTTAACTCAAAGTTGCGACCCACCGCAAGATATGTACGCTCCGCATCAACAATAGCGCCTAAATATAACATTCGCATAACTCAAAATGAAGTCCCAAATACAAAGTGCTATAAAAACTCGCTCGACATTTCTTATTCTTAGCTGATTAATGCTTCAAAAAGAGGAGATACTCAGCTTTCTCGTGATATAGGTCGGTACTCGGAGCAAGTTGTCTGGATCTTACTGTTTTAACTCAAAGTTGCGACCCACCCAAAGATATGTACGCTCCGCACCAACAATAGCGCCTAAATATAACATTCGCATAACTCAAAATGAAGTCCTGAATACAAAGAGCAATAATAACTCGCTCGACATTTCTTATTCTTAGCTGATTAGTGCTTCAAAAAGAGGAGATACTCAGCTTTCTCGTGATATAGGTCGGTACTCGGAGCAAGTTGTCTGGATCTTACTGTTTTAACTCAAAGTTGCGACCCACCCCAAGATATGTACGCTCCGCACCAACAATAGCGCCTTAATCCAAATTTCGCATAACTCAAAATGAAGTCCAAAATACAAAGAGCAATAATAACTCGCTCGACATTTCTTATTCTTAGCTGATTAGTGCTTCAAAAAGAGGAGATACTCAGCTTTCTCGTGATATAGGTCGGTACTCGGAGCAAGTTGTCTGGATCTTACTGTTTTAACTCAAAGTTGCGACCCACCGCAAGATATGTACGCTCCGCATCAACAATAGCGCCTAAATATAACATTCGCATAACTCAAAATGAAGTCCCAAATACAAAGTGCTATAAAAACTCGCTCGACATTTCTTATTCTTAGCTGATTAATGCTTCAAAAAGAGGAGATACTCAGCTTTCTCGTGATATAGGTCGGTACTCGGAGCAAGTTGTCTGGATCTTACTGTTTTAACTCAAAGTTGCGACCCACCCCAAGATATGTACGCTCCGCACCAACAATAGCGCCTTAATCCAAATTTCGCATAACTCAAAATGAAGTCCAAAATACAAAGAGCAATAATAACTCGCTCGACATTTCTTATTCTTAGCTGATTAGTGCTTCAAAAAGAGGAGATACTCAGCTTTCTCGTGATATAGGTCGGTACTCGGAGCAAGTTGTCTGGATCTTACTGTTTTAACTCAAAGTTGCGACCCACCGCAAGATATGTACGCTCCGCATCAACAATAGCGCCTAAATATAACATTCGCATAACTCAAAATGAAGTCCCAAATACAAAGTGCTATAAAAACTCGCTCGACATTTCTTATTCTTAGCTGATTAATGCTTCAAAAAGAGGAGATACTCAGCTTTCTCGTGATATAGGTCGGTACTCGGAGCAAGTTGTCTGGATCTTACTGTTTTAACTCAAAGTTGCGACCCACCCAAAGATATGTACGCTCCGCATCAACAATAGCGCCTAAATATAACATTCGCATAACTCAAAATGAAGTCCCAAATACAAAGTGCTATAAAAACTCGCTCGACATTTCTTATTCTTAGCTGATTAATGCTTCAAAAAGAGGAGATACTCAGCATTCTCGTGATATAGGTCGGTACTCGGAGCAAGTTGTCTGGATCTTACTGTTTTAACTCAAAGTTGCGACCCACCCCAAGATATGTACGCTCCGCATCAACAATAGCGCCTAAATATAACATTCGCATAACTCAAAATGAAGTCCCAAATACAAAGTGCTATAAAAACTCGCTCGACATTTCTTATTCTTAGCTGATTAATGCTTCAAAGAGAGGAGATACTCAGTTTTCTCGTGATATAGGTCGGTACTCGGAGCAAGTTGTCTGGATCTTACTGTTTTAACTCAAAGTTGCGACCCACCCAAAGATATGTACGCTCCGCACCAACAATAGCGCCTAAATATAACATTCGCATAACTCAAAATGAAGTCCCAAATACAAAGTGCTATAAAAACTCGCTCGACATTTCTTATTCTTAGCTGATTAATGCTTCAAAAAGAGGAGATACTCAGCTTTCTCGTGGTATAGGTCGGTACTCGGAGCAAGTTGTCTGGATCTTACTGTTTTAACTCAAAGTTGCGACCCACCCCAAGATATGTACGCTCCGCACCAACAATAGCGCCTTAATCCAAATTTCGCATAACTCAAAATGAAGTCCCAAATACAAAGTGCTATAAAAACTCGCTCGACATTTCTTATTCTTAGGTGATTAGTGATTGAAATTGAGGAGATATTCAGCTTTCTCGTGGTATAGGTCGGTACTCGGAGCAAGTTGTCTGGATCTTACTGTTTTAACTCAAAGTTGCGACCCACCGCAAGATATTTACGCTCAGCATCAACAATAGCGCCTTAATATAACATTCGTATAACTCAAAATGAAGTCCCGAATACAAAGTGCTATAAAAACTCGCTCGACATTTCTTATTCTTAGCTGATTAGTGCTTCAAAAAGAGGAGATACTCAGCTTTCTCGTGATATAGGTCGGTACTCGGAGCAAGTTGTCTGGATCTTACTGTTTTAACTCAAAGTTGCGACCCACCCCAAGATATGTACGCTCCGCACCAACAATAGCGCCTAAATATAACATTCGCATAACTCAAAATGAAGTCCCAAATACAAAGTGCTATAAAAACTCGCTCGACATTTCTTATTCTTAGCTGATTAGTGCTTCAAAAAGAGGAGATACTCAGCTTTCTCGTGATATAGGTCGGTACTCGGAGCAAGTTGTCTGGATCTTACTGTTTTAACTCAAAGTTGCGACCCACCCCAAGATATGTACGCTCCGCATCAACAATAGCGCCTAATACAAATTTCGCACAACCCAAAATGAAGTCCTTCAATAAAAATGATATAAAAACTCGCTCGACATTTCTTATTCTTAGGTGATTAGTGCTTCAAAAAGAGGAGATACTCAGCTTTCTCGTGATATAGGTCGGTACTCGGAGCAAGTTGTCTGGATCTTACTGTTTTAACTCAAAGTTGCGACCCACCGCAAGATATTTACGCTCCGCATCAACAATAGCGCCTAATACAAATTTCGCACAACCCAAAATGAAGTCCTTCAATAAAAATGATATAAAAACTCGCTCGACATTTCTTATTCTTAGGTGATTAGTGCTTCAAAAAGAGGAGATACTCAGCTTTCTCGTGATATAGGTCGGTACTCGGAGCAAGTTGTCTGGATCTTACTGTTTTAACTCAAAGTTGCGACCCACCCCAAGATATTTACGCTCAGCATCAACAATAGCGCCTAAATATAACATTCGCATAACTCAAAATGAAGTCCCGAATAGAAAGTGCTATAAAAACTCGCTCGACATTTCTTATTCTTAGCTGATTAATGCTTCAAAAAGAGGAGATACTCAGCTTTCTCGTGATATAGGTCGGTACTCGGAGCAAGTTGTCTGGATCTTACTGTTTTAACTCAAAGTTGCGACCCACCGCAAGATATTTACGCTCCGCATCAACAATAGCGCCTTAATCCAAATTTCGCATAACTCAAAATGAAGTCCTAAATACAAAGAGCAATAATAACTCGCTCGACATTTCTTATTCTTAGCTGATTAGTGCTTCAAAAAGAGGAGATACTCAGCTTTCTCGTGATATAGGTCGGTACTCGGAGCAAGTTGTCTGGATCTTACTGTTTTAACTCAAAGTTGCGACCCACCGCAAGATATGTACGCTCCGCATCAACAATAGCGCCTAAATATAACATTCGCATAACTCAAAATGAAGTCCCAAATACAAAGTGCTATAAAAACTCGCTCGACATTTCTTATTCTTAGCTGATTAATGCTTCAAAAAGAGGAGATACTCAGCTTTCTCGTGATATAGGTCGGTACTCGGAGCAAGTTGTCTGGATCTTACTGTTTTAACTCAAAGTTGCGACCCACCCAAAGATATGTACGCTCCGCACCAACAATAGCGCCTAAATATAACATTCGCATAACTCAAAATGAAGTCCCAAATACAAAGTGCTATAAAAACTCGCTCGACATTTCTTATTCTTAGCTGATTAGTGCTTCAAAAAGAGGAGATACTCAGCTTTCTCGTGATATAGGTCGGTACTCGGAGCAAGTTGTCTGGATCTTACTGTTTTAACTCAAAGTTGCGACCCACCCCAAGATATGTACGCTCCGCATCAACAATAGCGCCTAAATATAACATTCGCATAACTCAAAATGAAGTCCCAAATACAAAGTGCTATAAAAACTCGCTCGACATTTCTTATTCTTAGCTGATTAATGCTTCAAAAAGAGGAGATACTCAGCTTTCTCGTGATATAGGTCGGTACTCGGAGCAAGTTGTCTGGATCTTACTGTTTTAACTCAAAGTTGCGACCCACCCAAAGATATGTACGCTCCGCACCAACAATAGCGCCTAAATATAACATTCGCATAACTCAAAATGAAGTCCCAAATACAAAGTGCTATAAAAACTCGCTCGACATTTCTTATTCTTAGCTGATTAATGCTTCAAAAAGAGGAGATACTCAGCTTTCTCGTGGTATAGGTCGGTACTCGGAGCAAGTTGTCTGGATCTTACTGTTTTAACTCAAAGTTGCGACCCACCCCAAGATATGTACGCTCCGCACCAACAATAGCGCCTTAATCCAAATTTCGCATAACTCAAAATGAAGTCCCAAATACAAAGTGCTATAAAAACTCGCTCGACATTTCTTATTCTTAGGTGATTAGTGATTGAAATTGAGGAGATATTCAGCTTTCTCGTGGTATAGGTCGGTACTCGGAGCAAGTTGTCTGGATCTTACTGTTTTAACTCAAAGTTGCGACCCACCGCAAGATATTTACGCTCAGCATCAACAATAGCGCCTTAATACAAATTTCGCATAACTCAAAATGAAGTCCTGAATACAAAGTGCTATAAAAACTCGCTCGACATTTCTTATTCTTAGCTGATTAGTGCTTCAAAAAGAGGAGATACTCAGCTTTCTCGTGATATAGGTCGGTACTCGGAGCAAGTTGTCTGGATCTTACTGTTTTAACTCAAAGTTGCGACCCACCCCAAGATATGTACGCTCCGCACCAACAATAGCGCCTAAATATAACATTCGCATAACTCAAAATGAAGTCCCAAATACAAAGTGCTATAAAAACTCGCTCGACATTTCTTATTCTTAGCTGATTAGTGCTTCAAAAAGAGGAGATACTCAGCTTTCTCGTGATATAGGTCGGTACTCGGAGCAAGTTGTCTGGATCTTACTGTTTTAACTCAAAGTTGCGACCCACCCCAAGATATGTACGCTCCGCATCAACAATAGCGCCTAATACAAATTTCGCACAACCCAAAATGAAGTCCTTCAATAAAAATGATATAAAAACTCGCTCGACATTTCTTATTCTTAGGTGATTAGTGCTTCAAAAAGAGGAGATACTCAGCTTTCTCGTGATATAGGTCGGTACTCGGAGCAAGTTGTCTGGATCTTACTGTTTTAACTCAAAGTTGCGACCCACCGCAAGATATTTACGCTCCGCATCAACAATAGCGCCTAATACAAATTTCGCACAACCCAAAATGAAGTCCTTCAATAAAAATGATATAAAAACTCGCTCGACATTTCTTATTCTTAGGTGATTAGTGCTTCAAAAAGAGGAGATACTCAGCTTTCTCGTGATATAGGTCGGTACTCGGAGCAAGTTGTCTGGATCTTACTGTTTTAACTCAAAGTTGCGACCCACCCCAAGATATTTACGCTCCGCATCAACAATAGCACCTAAATATAACATTCGTATAACTCAAAATGAAGTCCCGAATAGAAAGTGCTATAAAAACTCGCTCGACATTTCTTATTCTTAGCTGATTAGTGCTTCAAAAAGAGGAGATACTCAGCTTTCTCGTGATATAGGTCGGTACTCGGAGCAAGTTGTCTGGGTCTTACTGTTTTAACTCAATTGTGACCTACCCCCATTTTTATACGCTCCACTTCAACAATTGCGCCTTAATACAACTTTTGCACAACTCAAAATGATGTCCTTCAATTAAAGTGATATAAAAAACTAGCTCCTTAATGATTATCCAGTGCAAAATTAGTGTTTTAAAGATGTTCTAAATGCTTAATGTTCTAAAGCTCTGTGGCTTTGTTCCCTCGTATGTTTCTTCAGGATCTCGTAATTTCGCCGCTCAATATAGGACTTAGTTCATAACTATTGCGTTTTCTTAGGGTTAAAAATTCGAAATTTTATAACTCCATTTTCTTTTCTCGAGCATATAAGTTTCTTAGGGTCTTGTTAAATTCTACGCCCCAATATGAAATAAAGTGCACAAGGTACAGTGGCGTAACCAGGATTTTTCAATGGGGGGGGGGGGGGGGGGCAGACGTGAAGGATCCAACCGCGTAGCCATGGTAGCCAAGATTTCATTTTAGGGGGGGGGGGTGTGAGTACGAACAGCGTGCTCCCCATGGGGGTGGGTGCAGGGAGGGGGTGGGGACTTTACCCCTCTCGCGCGAAGTGCGAAAGCTCTGACATTTTATAGCAAATTTGAGAGAAAGATAACGGCTCGTAGCACCTTTTTTAAAGCGAAAAGTTAGTTCGACGACCGGACTGCTTTTCAATTATTTCGACGCAATACTGCACTGTATGTAACAGGGGTGGGTGCAGGGAGGGGGAAGTTTCCCCTTTGCCACGCGAAGCGCGAAAGCTCTGACGTTTTAGCAAATTTGAGAAAAATATAACGGCCCTTAGAACCATTTTTTAAGCGGAAATTTAGTTCGACGACCGGACTGCTTTTCAATTATTTGGGCGCAATATTGCACTGTATGTAACTAGGGTGGGTGCAGGGAGGGGGGAGTTTCTGATGTGTTAGCAAATTTTGAGAGAAAGATAACGGCTCGTAGTGCCTTTTTAGGCTTTTTTCTCTCACTTTCCCCGCTTTTTCGCTCTCGATTTTCTTTTTTTTGGGGGGGGGGGCTGAATAAGGGGACCATGGCCCCATTGTGCCCCCTGTCTAAGCCAGTGATAAGGTAACATTTTACAACATTCGAAAGAAAAGAAATTCGTTAACATGCTAAATTTCTCCAAATTGTGTTTCGCTTTTTCGTTAATTCTGCACTACGTAAATAGGATGAATTTAATAGAATATAGTGTTTTCTAGATCCAAATATGTTGCTCCGAGTTCCGAACTATACGCCAGGGGCGGTGCGCCCGGGAAGGGGGGGGGAACTGGGCCCACATGACCAAGTACCCCCAAAAGTGCCATTTTTTCTGAAAAATGCCCCATTTCTCTCTGATAAGTGCCCTTTTTTACTACTAGAAGTGCCCCTTTTCCTTTCTGAAAAGTGCCCTTGCCCTTTTTTTAGTGTCCTTTTTTCTCCTTCTAAAAAGTGCCCCTTTTCAAATCAGATAATTTCCACATTATCTCTCTAATAAGTGCCCTTTTCTCCTTTTGAAAAGAGCCCCTTTTCAAATCTGATAATTGCCACCTTATCTCTCTAATAAGTACCCTTTTCTCCTTCTGATAAGTGCCCCTTTTACTATCTAATATGTGCCCTTTTTCTCTTCTCATAAGTGCACCTTTTCACCTCTTATAAGTGCCATTTTCCACCTCTGATAAGAGCCCTTTCCTCTTCTTATATAAGTGTCACCCTTTTACCTACATTTCCAATTGTTTCTGTTTTTGTTTTTACCAGAAGAGCCATATCTAGCTTCAAAGAATAGGTGAGGCTTTATGTAGTAACAGATACCCATATTACTACTCTACAATGAATGCAGCGGAGCAAGAGGGGCACAATGCCCACCCCCCCCCCCCCCCCAGCAAAGGATTTCTCATTCCGCTCGCTCGAATGTGCCCATAATTTACACCAAGTAAGGGCAATCTTTTCTGAAAATGTTCCAAAAACTCGCTCGCTACGCTCGCTCGCTCATATAGTTGTAGGTGCCCCATTTCACAAAAAAAGTGCCATTTTTTGCTGGTGCCCCCCACTTTGAAGGACGCTCCGCCGCCCTTGCCTATATACCACATGAAAGCTGAGTATCTCTTCTTTTTGAAGCACTAACAAGCTAAGAATAGGAAATGTCGAGCGAGTGTTAATATTACTTTTATTGAAGGACTTCATTTTGAGATAATATGCGAAATTTGGATTAAGGCGCTATTTGTTGATGCGGAGCGTACATAATTATCTTCGGGTGGGTCGCAACTTTGAGTTAATACAGTAAGATCCAGACAACTTGCTCCGAGTACCGGCCTATATAACGAAAAAGCTGAGTATCTCCTCTTTTTGAAGCACTAATCAGCTAAGAATAAGAAATGTCGAGTGAGTTTTTATCGCACTTTGTATTCGGGACTTCATTTTGAGTTATACGAAATTTGGATAGGTGCTATTGTTGGTGCGGAGCGTAAATATCTTGCGGTGGGTGGCAACTTTGAGTTAAAACAGTAAGATCCAGACAACTTGCTCCGAGTACCGACCTATATCACGAGAAAGCTGAGTATCTCCTCTTTTTGAAGCACTAATCAGCTAAGAATAAGAAATGTCGAGCGAGTTTTTATAGCACTTTGTCTTCGGGACTTCATTTTGAGTTATGCGAAATTTGTATTAGGCGCTATTGTTGATGCGGAGCGTTAATATCTTGGGGAGGGTGGCAACTTTGAGTTAAAACAGTAAGATCCAGACAACTTGCTCCGAGTACCGACCTATATCACGAGAAAGCTGAGTATCTCCTCTTTTTGAAGCACTAATCAGCTAAGAATAAGAAATGTCGAGCGAGTTTTTATAGCACTTTGTATTCGGGACTTCATTTTGAGTTATGCGAAATTTGGATAGGCGCTATTGTTGATGCGGAGCGTTAAAATCTTGGGGATGGTGGCAACTTTGAGTTAAAACAGTAAGATCCAGACAACTTGCTCCGAGTACCGACCTATATCACGAGAAAGCTGAGTATCTCCTCTTTTTGAAGCACTAATCAGCTAAGAATAAGAAATGTCGAGCGAGTTTTTATAGCACTTTGTATTCGGGACTTCATTTTGAGTTATGCGAAATTTGGATAGGCGCTATTGTTGGTGCGGAGCGTAAATATCTTGGGGAGGGTGGCAACTTTGAGTTAAAACAGTAAGATCCAGACAACTTGCTCCGAGTACTGACCTATATCACGAGAAAGCTGAGTATCTCCTCTTTTTGAAGCACTAATCAGCTAAGAATAAGAAATGTCGAGCGAGTTTTTATAGCACTTTGTATTCGGGACTTCATTTTGAGTTAAGCGAAATTTGTATTAGGCGCTATTGTTGATGCGGAGCGTTAATATCTTGGGGAGGGTGGCAAATTTGAGTTAAAACAGTAAGATCCAGACAACTTGCTCCGAGTACTGACCTATATCACGAGAAAGCTGAGTATCTCCTCTTTTTGAAGCACTAATCAGCTAAGAATAAGAAATGTCGAGCGAGTTTTTATAGCACTTTGTATTCGGAACTTTATTTTGAGTTATGCGAAATTTGGATAGGCGCTATTGTTGGTGCGGAGCGTTAATATCTTGGGGAGGGTGGCAACTTTGAGTTAAAACAGTAAGATCCAGACAACTTGCTCCGAGTACCGACCTATATCATGAGAAAGCTGAGTATCTCCTCTTTTTGAAGCACTAATCAGCTAAGAATAAGAAATGTCGAGCGAGTTTTTATAGCACTTTGTATTCGGGACTTCATTTTGAGTTATACGAAATTTGGATAGGCGCTATTGTTGGTGCGGAGCGTAAATATCTTGCGGTGGGTGGCAACTTTGAGTTAAAACAGTAAGATCCAGACAACTTGCTCCGAGTACCGACCTATATCACGAGAAAGCTGAGTATCTCCTCTTTTTGAAGCACTAATCAGCTAAGAATAAGAAATGTCGAGCGAGTTTTTATAGCACTTTGTATTCGGGACTTCATTTTGAGTTAAGCGAAATTTGTATTAGGCGCTATTGTTGATGCGGAGCGTTAATATCTTGGGGAGGGTGGCAAATTTGAGTTAAAACAGTAAGATCCAGACAACTTGCTCCGAGTACTGACCTATATCACGAGAAAGCTGAGTATCTCCTCTTTTTGAAGCACTAATCAGCTAAGAATAAGAAATGTCGAGCGAGTTTTTATAGCACTTTGTATTCGGAACTTCATTTTGAGTTATGCGAAATTTGGATAGGCGCTATTGTTGGTGCGGAGCGTAAATATCTTGGGGAGGGTGGCAACTTTGAGTTGAAACAGTAAGACTCAGAAAACTTGCTCTGAGTACTGACCTATATCACGAGAAAGCTGAGTATCTCCTCTTTTTGAAGCACTAATCAGCTAAAAATAAGAAATGTCGAGCGACTTTTTATAGCACTTTGTATTCGGGACTTCATTTTGAGTTATGCGAAATTTGGATTAAGGCGCTATTGTTGACATGGTTAATGCGGAGCGTAATATCTTGGGTTGGGTCGCAACTTTGAGTTGAAACAGTACGTAAGACCCAGAAATCTTGCTCTGAGTACTGACCTATACCACAAGAAAGCTGTGTATCTCTTCTTTTTTAAGCACTAACCAGCTAAGAATAAGAAATGTCGAGCGAGTTTTTATAGCACTTTGTATTCGGGACTTCATTTTGAGAATATATGCAAAATTTGGATTAAGGCGCTATTGTTGATGTGGAGCGTACATAATCATGGGGTGGATTTCAGTTAAAACAGTAAGGTCCAGACAACTTGCTCCGAGTACCGACCGATACCACGAGAAAGCTGTGTATCTCCTCTTTTTGAAGCACTAATCAGCTAAGAATGAGAAATGTCAAGCGAAATTATAACCGATTCACTTTGTTCGAAATTTGGTATTTTGTATGATAACGTGACCAAAAGATCCATGGTCTAAGTAAGACACGAACATTTTGCCCCGGTAGGTGACATAATGATGATAGAAATAGAAATAGAAAGGTGAACGTCTCACCTTTGAGATGGTGTACCCTACGCTAAGATAAATAGATGTCAACCAAAGTAAGAGAGACTTCTCATTTGAATTTTCATATCGAACCAATAATACATTTATTAAAAGTAGTCAGACGTCAGTCCGTTAATGATAAAATAGTAAAAGCCATGCATGTTCAAAGGCAGCTTCTGACATTTACAAGGAGAAAAATGAATCTTACTTATATATTATATGTATAATATACATGATAAAGAAGTTTTCAGAGATGCATTTCCGCATTGAATCAATACGCCTATAACTGAAGTTTCCTACCGGTGCTGAACCGGAATTTACGGTGTCAGTATTTTGTCCTTTTGTGTTGTCTCTTTTGAGGACACCATACAGCGATTTTCTATTGTTCTCTTCCGCGTCACGGTTCGGTGCCCCCGAGTGGTCGCTGGAGTGGTCGCCAAAAGTAGCCCAATCTTCACCTGTTGGTTGAACAGCAGACCACAAACTTGCAAGAAACCAACAGATATTTGAGTGAATGGGACTGAACAAAAATCTCGTGCATACTCAGTGGATTGTGTTGACTAGACTTAGTGCAAGGATAAGTAAACGGATAACACTGTAAATATTAATATTACAGTAGACATTAAAGTAATAAAACTATTTATTATGTTCAATCAAATATCAGATATAATAAATGAACTAAATATTCAACACTTAAAATGTGAATGTATTCACAATCTAAAATCTTAAAATATAATTTAATTACACATAATCATGATCAAGCCTAGCGCAATGCAGCTAAAAATAGCAGACGTCCTCCCAGACCAACTTTTTCCCGAAAAACAAAATCAGGAAAATCCATGGAAATCATCTACCATCCACAAATGTTTATTTTTGGAAGCTGAGGAAAGCATTCCGATACTTCATAGGAATGGTATGCATGCAGTTTTGATTTACAAATTTCAGTGGTTAATTTAAAAAACAGTTATTTTTATTAGTGGGTACGAATAAATATGACACAATGTTGAGTCTAGTTGTATGTAGATCTACGCGTACATAATATAGCAAGCGTCTGAGCTGAGTGAAGTGATGCACCTATTCCAGTATCTATTCTAACCAGACAGACAATGCCAAACAATTATTGTTATCGTTACCGTACTTGTGAAAACTGTACCTATTTGATTGCGTTCACATAAAGGTTGAGACCAATTACCAATATTGAAACAGTTAATGTTTTGCAGTTGTTATTTTTGTATACATGCTTTGTATTGTAAATTGAAAATTGAGAATGATCCTGTACTAGACCCTAGGCCTAGGGCCAGGCTAGCTATAGGGTTTATGGCGGGGGGGGGGGGGGGGGGGGGGGGGGTTGCTTTTCTTCCTCTATTTCATTATGTATTTCTTTGTATTTCTCTTTCCTTATGTATTCCTCAGTTTTCACTTGTTTTTTACAGTATCTTTTCTTATGTATTTTTTTGTTTTTCCTTCCTTTTTTTTTGAATTTTATCTTGCCCTATGTATTTATTTAATTCCTGTCCTTTATTTTCCATTTATATTCCTCTTTTATGTATTTTTGTTTTCCTGTTTATGTTATCTTCTCATTCTATATTCCTTATGCATTTACTTTGTGTGTTTTTTCTATCTTTCATTTTGTATTCTTTTTTTATCTAGACTCTACAGTTATTTTTACATTGAAGTCAAATCTGTTGGGACCACAAAAATAGTTTGACTTCTGCAAAATTAGATTTAGGAAATGTGAATAACACACGTTTTGCATACTTTGGTCAAAAAAATTTATTCAACTTAGGGAAAGTTCGACTTATGCGACTTCACGTTGTGCAAAGTTAACTGTACATGTATTTCTTGTTTATATGTCTTTCTTTTAAGATGTATTTGCTTGTTTCCTCTCGTTTTCTATCTTGTGTATTTCTGTTATTGTTTACTATCTTTGTCTATTTGCATATTTCCTTATGTATTGTTTTTTTCTCTCTCACTCTCTCCTTTCTCTTGTTTTCTATCTTTTCTTGTGGAATTGTTTTTCCCCAAGTCTTTAACCTCATACTATTCTTTTTTTGTATTTTATTTTCATTTTTCCAATTTCTTCTGATTATAATTCCTTATCTATTTTTTTGTCTTTCATTGTGTAGTTCTTCCTCCCCCCCCTTCTTTAAAAATCTTTTTTCTATTCTTCCTTCTGTATTTCAAGGTCTTTTATTTTTCTACATAAATTATGTCTTTTCTTTTTTTTTTCTTTATATTTTTTTTTCATTTTTCAATTTTCTTCTGACTATAATTCCTTACCTCTTTGTTTTTCATTTCTATCTTTCATTATGTAGTTCTTTTTTGTTTTTTCCCTAATTATTTCTCTTTCTATTCATCCATATGTATTTTCTGTGTATTTGTGGTATTTTGTTTTTGTTTTTCTATTGTTTTCTGACTGTGATTCCTTAAATTTGTTTTTATTGTTATCTTTCATTTTGTAGTTCTCCCCCCCCCCCCTTCTTTAACAATCTCTTTCTATTCTTCCTTTTGTATTTCATGTTTTAAAATTTTTTCTATTGTCTTTTTTTTTCTATTTTTCATTGTGTATTTTTTGTTTTTCCTTCTCTCATTTTCTATCTTTCCTTGCCTAAATGTACATGTATATAAGTCCACCCCTGAATTGTGTCAGGGGCTACCTTTTCATATTGAAGTGTAAAGGGGAGGGGGGCAAAATTAAGGGCAGCTTTTCTGCAGTTTACGACCCAGCCCCAAAAGGGGGCCTGGTCTCAGACACTATTTTAGGACCTTAGACTACCTGGTCTTTGGGATTTGCCACAACAAGATTGAAGTGCAGCCATACCCATCGGTCCATTGCTCCCTTGCATCCCGAAGAAGAGGAACCTGGCAGTGTAGTCATTCCATCTAGCATGTTTTCTCAAAGCAATTTAAAGTATCCCTTTGAGTTTGTTCATGAAATAGGTATAATCTATACAGGAAATACAGATTGTGAGATTTAGTCAGAAAAGTGTGCAGTCAAGTATTGACATGGAAAAAAAAAAATCCTGAGGACATGCAAATTTCCTACTTTTATCCTACTTTTCTCTCTCCTGAATCCTCTCTCTTGAATCCTACTTTTCTCCCTATATTTTCTGACATTTTTAACCTACTTTTTTCTTTGGGTGTGCTTGAAAGCCTGTTATTATTATTATTATTGTTACTCATTATTTATTATTATTATTATTATTATTATTATTATTATTATTATTATTATTATTATTATTATTATTATTATTATTAATTATTATTATTATTATTATTATTATTATTATTATTATTATTATTATTATTATTATTATTATTATTATTATTATTATTATTAATATTATTATTATTATTAATATTATTATTATTAATATTATTATTATATTATTAATTATTTATTTATTATTATTACTATTATTATTATTGTTGCTGGTGTTATTGTTGTTGCTGTTGCTGTTGTTATTGTTATAGTTATAGTTACTCTATTCATTATTAGTAGATCATGTAACATTAGACTTTTAGTAATATAAGTATTATGAGATCTGTTAACGTTAGACCCATCAGTCATGATCATACTGTTAGTAGTTATCATTATCATGTTGTTTTCTTTATTATTATTATGATTATTATTATTGTAATCATTATTCTTATTATTGATATTATTTTATTATTACAACCATTTTAGAGTCTTATTTTATTATTCCTTTTTACTGAGAGCTTAAAAAAGTTCATATTTGTTCACTCTTTGTTCCCCTTATTTTTGTTTTCTAACAAATGTGCTACATAGAAAATACAAAATGTAATTCATTAAAAATGTTATTTCTATGATGCAGGACCTCAACATGAGTGTGGAAGATTGTGGAAGATATTGTAACAACTAGCTAGTGAAGTACATAAACAGTTGGACAAAGAACATGTGCAATGGCAGAAAATCCCCATAAGAGACACAGCCTTCGACAGGTTATCAATCAATCTGTTAGTTCCAGTTTAAAAGAAAACCAGAGTGAAGAAGTTCAGAATGAGAAAAGCTCTGTAGCTGAGGCATCACCTACTTCCAACAATGAAACTTCGGGTAAGAGCAGCCGGTCCTCAAGTCGGAGACGCTCACTGGAAGGCAACCAGATCTGCCCTGTTTGCGGGATCACAGTCAGACCCTCAGAAGTGGAGCAGCACTTCAGTTACGAGGTGCAGCAGATAGACCACATCGTCAAGCGCGGAAGGGTTCTGAGGGATGCCCAAGCTTCCTACGTCTTGTCCAAAGAGCGAGAGAGGGAAGGCGGGGATGGAAAGAGGAGGACAATTAGGCGAAAGCGAAGAAGGACAAGGAATGAGAGCGACTCCGAGGAGTCCACGTCGAGCAATAGCGACAGCGACAGCAGTGTGGAGGTTGATCCGAACCTTTTGTTACTCGACGTAAGGGCAAACAGGCATGCCAGGGAGAGGAAGAAAAAACTGCTTGAAAACCCAGAGTGCAATCCCGACACAATGCTCTGTCCAGTATGCTTCATTCCTCTGATAGGTGAGCAGAATTATTCCCCAGTTGCACCTCTAAACCAAGTAACCGACCAATAATCTTCAAAGATCATGGCCATTCATGGGGTATTTTTTTTTTTTGTAGGCTATTGTCTGTCGAGAGTCCGTCTTGTCGATATGACTTGAGTATTACAGATTGTTGTGAAATCAATAAACTTATCAGTCTACAGTGTAAAAGTATTATTTCCTTATACAGCTGTAGCCAAATACAGTTATTGTTTTGATACATTATTGCTTTGAATTTATTTAATTCCATTTGAAATATGCCATTCTAATTTTATGGTCACAGTGCTGGGCTTAATGGGTCAAAGAGATGCAAATTCAAAGTAACTTTCAGTTCTAAGCAAAGTTCTCACCTTTTATTTACTGTCTGTGGTTTAAAAACAGGATGGAAGTAGCACATTTTATGAATTCAGTTAACATGCTCAACCGTGCCATTCAATCTGGTTCGATTCCACAGGATCAGAAGTGGACAGGAATCGCCACGTGGAGAATTGCCTGACAGGATGCCCTTCTACGGCACCTGATGCCAATGCAGAGGCAGAGGATGCGGTGGATGTAGATGGAGAAGGGATAGGAGAAGGGATGGGAGGGGAGGAGGAGGAAGCAGCAGCTGGTGATGAATCTTATGAGGTCTATGAATGGATGGGGGAGACGAGGCTCAGAACTGTGAGCCTGGTGCCAGGAGGGTATCAAGGTCAGTGTTCCCATTCAGGCTTCTTATCTGGAAATTGTTTATCCTTGGTCAAAATACAGTGAAATATGGTCTTCAGGAGGAGGGGTTGGGGGGGGGGGGGGGTGGAGTAATTTGGGAAGAGTTTGCAGATTGAAAGCATGCATTGGCTTTGCATATATTTATTACCCTTTTGAGGGGAGAGTTTATCCTTTTTCCCCCTGAAATCTCCCATGTTTAAAGGGCAATCCAACCTTGATAATAAGATGATTTGTGTGAAAGCAGAAAAATAAGAAAAACAGGATGGCGAAAGTTTGAAAGAAATCAGACAAGGACTAAGAAATTTATGGATGTTTGAAAAATGAGATCACTACATCTATGCGAATCTCAAATTGGCAATTTGGTGAGTCAAATGTGACATTTTTGTGGACAACTCTCCCATTCGTCGTACACAAAAATATCAATAATTTGCGGTTTTCTTCAAGGCGCTTTTACCCTCGGGGCAGTACTCAAAATATATTAGAGATTTAGCATATTGTTATAGGTCCTCATGAACGAAAAGATCCTACTGAGTAATGCATTTTGAAAAAAAGTGACATTTTAGTCATTTTGTGTGTTAGAGTGAATGGGGGAGTTGTCCACAGCTACATCACAGTGACATTACCTATTCGGCCAATTTGAAATTCCCATATGTATAGTGATTACAACTTTCAAAAATTCATAACTTTCTTATTGCTTGTCCGATTTCGTTCAAACTTTCACCAAACTGCTTCTCTGATTTTTCCTCTTTCTTTCAAAGCAACTTGCTATAAAGGTTGGATTTCCCTTTAATATTAGCACTATGAAGCTGTTAGCATAACCAATTGAGACTGTGTGATGCTTTGATCCTGAGACATAATTGCTCTTGCAATAAGATAAGGACATCTTGCAAAGTTTACCCTTGTATGTTCCGTGAAAAGCATGATAAATATTCTATGTGGCTCATGCTCTCCTCTCAGCTATTTGATCACAAATTTTAATGCCTAAGGCTATAGGCACTGGGTATGAACAAATATCCCTCAGTTTTTATCTTATTTAGTCATTTGAATGTAGAATTCATACTTTGTGTACAATTGAGAAAGTGTAACAAGTTCTAGAATGTGCTACACGTACATGCTGCTTGTCTGTTCATTTCAAACTAGGTCTAGGATATCAGATTACATCATCGCGGAAATCTCAAGATGCCAATGATGAAGATGACTTTGACCTGGATGTTGATGGTGACGAGACAGAGGAGTTCGGCCCCCAGCAGTACTCGGAGGAAGATGTCCTGGCGAGATGCCCCTCCCGCTCGTCTCAAGACACCGGCGATGTCGGATACGAAGACCATGTGAACGATAACCTTCTCATAGAAGCATGCTTTGGCGTGGAGTGCAATGGTGAAAGTAGTACTGAAACAGAGACAAAGCATTCCGTGAAGAAACATGTCGGTCTTCCGTCCAAAGGCATCCAGATCGTGGTGGAGAGTCTGAAGGCTCGTGTGAAGGAGCTGGAGGAGCTGAGCGGGGACGGAAGAGGGAGGTTAAAATGTCAGATCTGCATGGGGGCCTACAACGCACCCTTAGTCTCCATCCAGTGCTGGCATGTTCACTGTGAGGACTGCTGGTTGAAAACTTTGGTAAGAAAAGTGTTGAACTTGTTTTGCTTTCTAGTCAGGGAACTGTCCCTTCATAGCAGGGTTCTCCACTAGCGGTTTTACCCGGGGGCTCCGCCCGGGTAAAATTTGAAAAACCAGTTTAGCGCCCGGACAAAATTTCCCCGCCCGGACAAAAACTTGATGCGCCCGGATATGAAAATTGACATATTTTCACGCACAGACAAGACAGCATCAAGACCGCGCGGCATTGCGCAATCATAAAAACTTTACTCGCATGATCATGTCGGAAACCCGCACGAACGCATTATCTCTTTGCATGAACCACGTCGAATTCTCATTGCGATCACGGCCACATACAATGCACCATCTCGACGCAGTGCACTATAATACTTATGCCGTCACGAAACCGCAAATTTGACGCCGTCGCGAAACCGCAAATTTGACGCCGTCGCGAAACCGCAAATTTGACTTCGGAGGCCGACGAACACAAGAGCCCCCGGACAAAATACAGACCAGTGGAGAACCCTGCATAGGTATTACGTAATCTGATCTTTGTTTCTGTTCAATAAGTGCAATAAACATCCATAGCAATATATATACTCTGGATACACTCCAAAAGGGAATAAGGTCAGTTGAACTATTGAAATGATTAAAGCTCCATTTTGTCATAATAGAGAAAGTTGTCCACTTCAGTCATCGTTTCACCTTTTGCTATTACAAAACAAAAAGAATGGAAATGTGCACAGGGTATTTGAAAACAAAAGTTTTACATTGTTTGCACCATTATCTGACTGTAGCTTTCAGTGATGTAAAGAAGATCCAGTGTTCTGAAATAGATGATTGCCGAATTCATGAGCTAAATTACCAATTTAATAGTACTTCCAAGTACAAATTGATGGTATAAACAGAGGATTGTGTCATTGATATAGAATGGTGTTTTGCACATGTCTTTTATATCCTCCCCCTTTCTTCTTTTTTTCTCCCTTCTTTCACAGGCTTCCAAGAAGCTTTGCCCCCAATGTCAGATGATAACAGCTCCTTCTCAACTCCGCAAACTTTACTTATGACTGGAAAGAATGTGTTTCAGGAGAAGAAAATGACTTTAAAGTGACAATTGGACTGATAATTAGAACAAGAAAGGAGATGGTGCCCTCTACAGTGTCAAAAGACTTACAGTGAAGGATGGAAATAAGTGTGACCAATAAATGACTGGCTGGGGATACTCACTCTGTAAGGAAGCCGTAAGGTCTTTCACATGATTGTTCCCGAATTTAAGAATTACCCAATATTTTTCAGAAAACAAGAATTTGCAATTAACCCACTATTAAACATGATAACAAGGAGATGTAGATTGTACAACACCCTATGTGTTCCCTTTCAAGGACGTCATGGTAGTGATAAAAAGGTGAAAACATTGTTAAGATTTTACAAAATGCTCAAGAGTGAAGCACGTAAATATATTGAAATAAAGCTCTTCATTTACCTGAATACTGATCAAGTATCTTATTTTCTGGGAAATAAATTGATCATACTTTCCATGAATTGCCCATTATTATTATTTTTTTTTTTTCGTGCTTGGTTGCAATAACTAAATTACTGATAATCAAGATGGGGACAGCCATATTGACTGAAAAGCTCTTAGTATGGGTGAATATGTACAAAGGTCTCTTGCATAATTTTATTTTCCTTTTTTTACAGTGTAACCTCGTTATAAAGAACACTGATAAAAGAAACTCTCATTATAACAAGGTAATTTTGCCAGTCACACTTCGTTTGTGTTCTATTGTTTTTTAGCCCTGATATAACAAGGTTTTGATATAAAGAAGTAATTTCCTTGGTCCCAAGGAGTTGTTATAACGAGGTTCCACTGTACATGCAAGAGGCCTTGGTTCATATATCTGTATTTTGTTGAAATTATCTTGAATTTTCTTATATTGCTTTGTACATGTGTATCCCATCATGGATCTACATGTATTATTCGGGCATCCAGAGAAATATAACGGTACTGATAATGATACAATCCATATTATGTTTATATTCATATGTTCTATCATTAAACTGAAAAATATGATTCTTTTGAAGATTTTTGTTGTTTGTAATGTCTATGTGCATCTATGGCTAGACATTAAATTGTAGATTTGTAATGTGAGGAATTTAGCAAGTATTTCAACAACATCCAACATCAACATTTTCGGACAACATCCTGTCTTATGTCCAATAATTAATGAGGCAGAAAGTGCCTCTATTCCCTACACATTCACTGTAATTCTGTAATGAATAGAATAGGTCATGAAATGAAAATAACAAAATCAATTATTTGTTGGCAGAATTGTTTTTTTTTACAGGATAAAGAAGTTGACACTTCGCTCTTTGTAAATTAGTAGGCAATTGTATCCATTTGATCATGGTTTGAAGTTTGAAGTAGACTGAAGTTACCGGTACATGTAGTCCACTTTTTGAAAACTCTTGGCTATGGGATGTAAGATCACGCTTACAAACCCACTTGCCCCTTTCCCCCGTTCAACCAAAACAAAGTGTTTTTACATCTATCTGCAAGGATATGAAATCTGATGTCTGATATGAATTCATTTGATAACTGCAATGCAATAGTTTTCCTCAGTAGAGTGAAGTAATCAACGGCAAATGGGAGTTTGGACTGATATCACATTTCCACCACATTTAACCCTTGTCTTTCCATACTGTGGCATAGCTACGGGGGGGAGGGGGATGTGCCTCCCCAATCATGGCCAAAAAAAAATCAAAAAGAGAGAAAGGGAGAAGGGGAAGAGGAAGAGAAAAGAAGACAATTGGACCGTTTCCCGCACCCTTCCCCTTAATCAGCAGCTTTCTAAATTTGCAATGAATTTTTCGAGTAAAACTAGTGCCCACCAGCCCCCAGCCCCCCCCCCCCCCACAATGGCTTGACTCACACAGCAGCCTACACCACTGTTTCCATGTTTATATCCCCGTCAAAATTTACTGAAAGGATTTTCAAGTCCGCAGCATTGTGATATTGCTGTTCTTACGAAAGGTGAAGGAGATTATGGTACATTCTACATGTATTATCCCATAGTTTTGTTTTCATTTTAACCCTTTCGAGACAATTGACCACATTTTGTGGTTTGGCTCAATAATTTTTTATTCAGAGCACTAAAAAATATACCAGATGCATGAGTAGAAAGAGCAAAAATATCTGCACATAGTATCTCCATTGTTGTTGCACAACCATATTGCATTTGATGTCAGGAATTTAAAAAATGAGAATAATCTTTAAAATTCTGAAATTGGCAACACATTAAGAGATTCAAAATCGTCATTTTTCATCAAAATGGCAATTTTTAAACTTTTTGACGAGATTCCTAACCATGTTTATTGTTTTCAAAGACACCCAACACCTTATTAGAACCATTTAGCACTAAAAGAAAAAATATTATTGCCAATTTGAAGAACATAATGTGGTCAATTTAGCCCTTAAATAATTCCTGTCCTGATTAATGGCACATGCAATAATAAATTAGTGTGGCCTTTCATATCCATTAAAAATATTGCTTTTAATTCGAGAGATCAAAAATTTTCCCACACAAGTAAATGAAGAATGCTGGCATTGTAACAACTCAGTATTACATCCATCAATGATACACTACCGTGGAAACGCGTTCTAAAGAGCTCCGATATAACGAGATTCCTGTTATAACTGGATAATTTTGCCGGCTCCAGGTCTTTATGTATTTTTGTTGTTTTACCCTGATATAAGGAGATTCCTGATATACATGTAATAAAGGTAATTTTCATGGTCCCAAGGTCCTTGTTATGGTGAGTTTCCAGTTTACACCCATGATGGCAACAACTCAAAAAAAAAAAAATACACATCAAGACAATGATAATGAATTTCTTAAGAATTTATTACATCATACTTCACCTCTAGAGTAAGAAATGAAAATGATATTTATAATGAAAATCATACTATCTACACATACGTCTTATAATTTACACATTATCTATGATAGCTTAAGTATTCAAATAATTTAACATATTGACACATATTTTAGTACAGAACACACCTGAAATAAACTCACCATTTTGCAGTGCATCATTAAATTGAGTTTGTCATATATATCTAAATACACCTGGCACACGTATATTTGTTCAATGGCATGCGTAACACACAACGATGCAAAGCATAAACCATGACATTTCAATTACAGATAAAATTGGAAAAGGGACTATTGTAAAACAGAAATGCTAATTCTCCATCATGCAGCTCTGAATGGTACACAATGAAGTATGAATATACATTTTTCTATCGAAATAAAGCGATTCTTTCACAACTACTTTCGAAATCTCACCGTTGGAAACCCTTGTTCTATAGAAAATTTCAAGCTTTTCAAAATCTTTTCTTTAACTTGGTTGTAAATTGTCTGTATGCCTGTGGATCATCATTAAAATTACATTTTCTAGTTAACTGTTTCGTTAAATCCGTTGAACTTCTTGAAAACACAGTACATGTTATGTGCCTTTAAAAATATCTCCTAAGAACTGAAACTACATGTATTTTCATTTAGTTCTTGACCCACCTAGACAAAGGCGAGATGATTTGGAATGAAATTCCATTCTGAATCAACACATTTCCATCACAATTGTATTACAAATAAAATGAAACAATATTACTGGTATTTATTAGTAAACTTATTTCATAAATACTACATGCACATATATATTTATCAAATTGTTTTATTACACCACTATGTGATGGATAAAATCATAAAATGTACATATACAAATAAACGAATGCTCTCACATACATGTATTATAGCTCTTTTTTTTATCCATTTTTTTCCCCCAACAGAAACAACACACAGCAGTAAGTATTACATGAAATTTAATGTTTAAAGGTTCCCTTTTATGGAATTACAAAGGAACTTCAATTAGTAGACTTTTCTACTGTGAATCCAGATCTGTCAACCATTTTACCTGAATTCCATTCATTAATCTGTAAACTTGAAAATAAAAAATTAATTGGGAACGCCCCTAAAAATTTTGGAAAATCGGTCCAGCGATCGATGACGTCATGTGACGTCACACTCAGAATGCTTGACTCCACGCAAGCTGACAGTGTGTGTGTATACGTGTAGGCTATTGAACTTCGTGTAGATCCTAGCTTCGACTTCGTGTAGATCCTAGCTTCGACTTCGTGCCATTACAGCCCTTCATTTTAGTTTTTTTTTAATCCTATATCAACCAACGATAACATCTTCTTCAGACAGAAGAAATAAAAGAGGAATTAGGGGCACGGCCGTATTTGTTTGAACCAGACATGTCGGATTCTGATTATATGACAGAGACGTCCCTGATTTCAATAACGGAGAGGATATCGACGGGAGACTTGGGAATTATAACTAGTAATTCCTTTTGATAATTAGATTGCCGATTAAATTTTAATTTACGCATATCCACCAATTATGAATCTTGTTTGCGCTTGCAAAATGCCCCAGTCCTGATGAGGCTGAGCTGATAGCTGATCGAGGCAGTGAGCTCGACGTGCGCAGGTGTACACGCCGTGCCGTTCGGTCGTTCGCCTGCTGACCCTGCCTGGCCTGGGCTTGGGTAGGGTTTTACTGGTGCATGGGGTGGTAGCGTTTTGTTTCTAGTAAATTCTAACATTGATATCCAGAAAACCCTTAGCTCTCCTGTTACCTTGCATGTTTTCATTGTGCTGCTATGAATAATAACTACCGGTAGACTAAGTTAGTGTAGATACAGTGATAGTTGATCAATAGATATATGATCAATAGATACCGTAGATCAAGTTTGATTTTGGGGATGGCATCTTGCTTCAGGGACGGCCTCTTTTTGATGCCAAACGCCGCATGCAGCCCCGTACTATCGAGGAAGCCCTCCGCACAAATGTGCTCGGAACACACGGACACTGCGGTCACTCGGCCCCTTCCAATTGACGCGAGTTAGTTTCACTTTTGAGGTCCATTTTCTTCTAATATTTGGGTCTTTGAGGAATAAATGTAGACTTACACCCTCCTTTGTGATGTTGCTGCAACCTGCAAAGACACAGCGTTGCGGCATACTTCGATTTAGAGGTGGTTTTCGAGGTGGTATATAACTGCAAGTTAGTTTGCACGCGTGATATATGCAAGATATTGTAAACAAGCACCGGCGATGTCGGTTTGTGACGTCACACGTCAATCATGCTCGAAGAACGAGAATTCGGGGTTTAAAAGGGGGCGGAGCTTAGCAGACTCGTTTAGGCTGAATACGTGGGGAAAAATATTATTTTAAAAATATTCAGATACGTATTCATTGCAAACGGATGTCATTTTTCAATTTAGATGAGTATCATGTACAAAATAACAAGAATTAGAATTTCATAGAAGGGAACCTTTAAAGCCATGATTTTAATCACACACGCAGACTCAAAACATTATCCAATACAGTGGAAACTCAGTATAACCAGGTCCTTGGGACCATCAAAATTACCTTGTTATAGCAGGAATCTTGTTATATCAGGATTAAAAAACAATAGAATATAAAGAGCTGGGACCGGAATATTACCTTGTTATATCAAGAATATTGTTACATCAGATCTCTTTATACTGAATTTCCACTGTACCTATAAATCTTAATGGTACCATTTGACTGATTTAGGGCCAGGACTTGAAATTTATTCAAAGTGTTATGAATGACAAGATAACCCATGAAAAGCAAGTATCTTCAGAAGTGAAATGTTTTTTTCCAAATGAATTCATAACAAATTACAACCATATTTGTCTCCATGCTCTTTGTAAACACTAACCAATGATTGAGTTGCTTGAACTTTCCAGTTTTTTTTATGTAAAGCACTGTAGGATGGATTTATGCCTAATTGCCTATAGAACTTGATCAGTTTCATTCCCAAATAGGTAGTACATGTGCCTTCAAATGCATAAAAAGACTGGCATTTGTAATATACATATTACATTTCTTCAAAGGACTTTTTCATTATATACAGTAAATGAAAAAGATTTCTATATTTAAGCTGAAAACTACTGATAGAGCCTTTGTACATGCTATATAAAAATATAATTTTTCTGATTTCCACTGATCAGTATTTCAAAAACTATTCATATTCATAGTATCATACAGAACTGGGGTAATGTATTCTGAAAACAACATTATCTTTTAAGTTCGTAGAAAATTGTTAGTTGTCATAACAAATCAAAATTAGGATACTGTCAAGCCAGAAACGTTCGCGACATGATACTTTCGCGAATTGTAAATGCCAGCCATTTTCACCGAAAAAAACTCGCGATTTGCAAAAATTCAGTGTTACATGTATATCGATTCTAATTCAACGATTTCTCGGCATGGAACTTCCGCAAATTTGAACCACTCGCGGAAATTAAAGGCACACAAAATTTTCTGGTTTTATAGTGTCATTGGTCGATGTCTGTGTAAAGCTTGCTGTATTCATGTATGTAAGAGACATCTGCCCAGGCACCTGTAACGAGTGTTTATTCAATGCATATTCAGATTGTTAAGACAACTAACATTATTTTCCTAAACATAAAAGATAACATAGTTTTTCAGAATACGAGCCCTGGTTTCTCTTGAGATCAAACTTTGCATGACTCTAATATGAGGTATCCCTATCCTTTAAAAAGGGCATACATGTAACTTTAGCCATAAACCAAATTATCATAATTTCATCCAAAATCAAATTTATCAAGATATGAATGTACGAGATATTTCTTATTAAAGCTATAGTAAATGTTACAACCCATGTCACAACTTGTACATGTATTTCTTCTAAACTTCACACCATTACTAACAGCTAAATTCTTTCCTTTTACAGCCCAACTGTTTTTACCCCAATATATATTGTTTCATTCCTACAGGTACCTGTATACTACACATTTATGTACTACTTGAATTCAAATCAATGTTGTATGATTATCGACACTCTTAGCAACAAACCTTGCACTTTTTTTTTCAAAATACAGATCACACTTTTGGATGTATTCATAAAATTCATTTTAATGTAAATATGTTAACTCCATTTTACAGTGTACATGTACTACACAGTAGTAACTATGTTTACACTAAGTTTATAACGACTATTTCATAAGTACTTTCCCCACGCCCGAAAGACAATTTCATACCAGCAGAAACTGCTATGAATCAATACTGAATGAAATATTTACATTTTACACAAAATCTTGTCACACAATTGTATTACATTCAAAACAATATCTATTTCATAAATGAGCTTACATGTAAATTTCGGCATGTTGCCCCTCGGACCTTCTAAAAGAACTCTGCATTGTGTTTTTGTACAGAATTTCTGCTGCTCACCCAGTAAAACTACCAAGTACTTATTTGCATGAATTTAGGTGTGCACAATATCCAAAGGAACCCAGAAATTCCCCTTGAAGAAACTATTATTAAAGAAATGTTATATGCATAGCTTTTGAATACAATAGTGCAGTGTTCTGGTTTATTCATCATTTTTCTAGCTAGGTATTTTTTTTCTTCAGATAATAATACTCTCTACATGCACATGTATACTCTGTGCATCACACACAACAAAAATAATAAATAACAAAATTACAAGTACATTCAGCAGCTCAACCCCATTTCTTTTCTTATTCTACTTTTTGATAAATGGGAGGACATTTGTGAAGGCTACAAAATATTTATTTCATTTATAAAAATTTTATTCATGAATCTAGTCTAAGTTTCAATTTGCACTTCTCTAGAAATGTTAAAAACTGTATATTTTCTACTGACAGCCGATTAAAGAATGCACATAAGGCATCCACATTCCTATCTATTTCAGATAAAAATCAAATCAAATTTCCCTCTATATCAAAAACATTAAATGAAAATCATACACACGTACTACAACATAAAACGGGGAAGCTTGAACCGATAACCATGGATAATAACGGAAATCCTTTTATTATAGGTCATGGAAAATGTGTTGATCCAAATACACGTTTCTTTGGTTCCCTGATTATGCTACAGATGAATAAAACACAGGATGAAACGGGAAACTACATGTATCCAAAAACAAGCCTAGGATTCTGTAGTTTGGCAAAGATCTGCGGAATACTAACACTTTCATGTTCATCTAAACCAATACTATAAAAGGTGTTTTGTTCAAATTCTTACGAATTCGTAAAAATAAAATCTCTGACTTGTCATCTAACAGGGGAGGGGGGGGGGGGGTTCAATATCTGAACTAACTAACAATCACAAATTCTAAGAATGAATGAACAATTTTAAATTTGTGATGTATTTGCAGACTTGCAAACTGATTTGGATCGACTGCAATTCTTTACACTTTAAGATGCTGCCCAAATAGTGGGATGACCTCAAAAAGGGCCTATGACGACGACAACGATGATGATGATGATGATGACGATGATAACAATATTGGATAATTATATTTCTGGTGACTTTTTGGTTACAATGAGAATTCAGAGCTTGGGTATATCCAACATTTTTGTGAGTGCAATACAGTCATATTATTCCATGCCTCACAATCAATGGAACCGAACAAAAAAATGCTATTACAAGGTAGATTAGAAATGTGTAAACCCACCATCAAGTATTGCGGTTGCATAGAGTTATGACAAATCAACACTGGATCTAGAGTGGCTACAGTATTATTGGATACAACACATGCTTGTAAACACTACTTATGAACTCAATATCTTTATCGCAAAACTAATACGAAAATTATACTGAAGGCAAAGCAAAGAAAAAAAGAGCGGATATAACATCCCAACCCTTATACTTACGTCAATATCTGTGGAAAATATTTGATTAAACAACCCCATCAACCCTGACAACAATTTGTTTTTCAAAGTCACAAGAAATGGCATGCAGATTTGTCCATTTGACTTGCAAGATGTTAGGGTATTCTCATTCCTCTCAAACCAAAATATCATAACTATCAAAATCGTGAGTTTGTTTCCTGCTTGATTTCCGTGCCACTCCATAGGGTCTCCAAATGTATTTTTCAGTGAAACCTTGTTCAACATCGAATTGGCCACCAGATCCACTCCAAAATACTTGACCCTGTTGTTAGCATAATATCATGTTTATGCTGTGTCTTCTCACTTTAAAGCCAGAATTTCCAGGAGAGAAAAAAAAAAATCTCTATCAGACTTCCTGATCCTCATTCTGCAATGCTTTATGCAATTCCTCTTCTGTATGCTTGTTCCATAAAGTATATCATTATGCATCTCCACACATATTTCCTTGCTTTATAATTGTTGTCCTCCTTCAGCAATGTCCAATTCAAGTTGTTCATGCCTAGCCAATATCCTAAACTGATGTTCAAGATGGACTAGCTCCACAGTTCTTTCTAAAGATTCAATGATGTCTTGGTCTTCATTTATAAGCTGATCTAATAGAAACCTGAAGAAAATACAGAAATTCAGAGGTGTTTAGAGATTGGCCAAAAGTATGGACAAATAGGAATATCTAAGCGACTGTTAACCCCTTCTATGCTGTTGGGGACATAGCCTGCCAAAAACTTTGGATGTTCTATTGCAATTTTGGACTGTACATGTATGTATAAGAAAATAGCATTTTCTTCCTGTAATGGGAAAGGATACATGCACTGTGAATGTTGTTCTCAAAGAGAATATTTCCTGCCTAATGTAAATATACAATTAAGTGGTGAGAGTCAATATTTGACTCTTGAAATTTTGTCTACAATTTTTCGTGTGAAAACCTAATGGCACAAAACAAGTTACGAATGATAGTAGCAAAGATAAAGAAAAGGTTCAGTTAAAGCTAAAATAAGAATGATAAATTTTAGAAGGCCATGTTCAATGGGAATCTCAAAATGCCACATTAGTCATGTGACAGTGATATCATCTCTGATAATTTTTATTTAAAATTTCATACATGACATGGCTAGCAAGTACTTTTACCTTCACCATGAAATGTACATTCCAGATACATGTAAGTAAATGAGCCTGATCGGTTAGTCACGGACGGACATTTGACAAATTTTGAAATTTTGATGGCCTGTAGAAAATAAATATTTAATTGAAGAGAGCTATTTTATGTTTCTTTGTGAAGGGCATCACTGAAGGAGTAGAAATGTGACAAAATTTGGTTGCCATGGTAACCTACTAAAATTATAATCCATAAAATGTTCAGTGTCACAGACGGACAAAATGCCTACTCTTAACCGATCAGGCTCAAATTATAAAACGGATATTACCATTACCCTGATCTTAACTATTATCTGCTGTTCTTTCTGGTTCTGTTGTACTTGATGCTGTATCTGTTGATCCTGTGGTCGAGGAGGGATTATTGATCGGTACTGATCCATGTCAATGTTAAGAGAAGGAAAGAGGCAACATGATCATCACTATAAAAGGTTGTACATGTATGCAACATTGAAAATGACAAAATATAAAAATATTTCAAGCATTACAGGCTGCAAGACAGCCAGAAAAGAAGAAGTGAGGATAGTGGCCGGTATTCTCAAAAGTGGCCTAAGTTAAGCCATATTTATGTAACAAAATTAAGAAACAAAATTATTTTCGGGCACAAAATGAGCATCAGAATTCAATCCTGTCGTGTCGGTTTTTGTATTTGCATTTAGTCCCAGAACTATGATGATTTGTAGGATCAAAAGGGGGTGACATTTGGCTCTCCATAATTCGGTGGCCTAAATCTACACACTTAGGCGGGGGCTTAAGTTAGGCGCCTTTTGAGAATACGGGCCAGTATCTTTACAGCAATATTCATGCCATTTATAAATGGCTGTTTGCTAAACAGAAATATATTATTCAAAAACAATGATGAATGTCCTTGAAAAAGTGGATATTATGTCCTCTGCCCAAACCAAATCTACCATACAAATACATTTTGCCATTTTTAGACACAAGAGGGACAAAAAAAATGTACCAAAAGTAAACATGCGCCCTCCCCCCCCCCCCCCCCCCCCACCCTTCACCAATCTTATAAACTTTACTTTTTTTCTCTGCTTCTCTAGACTCCAGGAAACTAAGAGGACTTTCTTTTGTTCCACTTGTAAGAGATTTAAAAGTACTGTACTTCATCCCTTTTGCGATAAATTACAAAAGAATTATAATTGGAAAACTTGTCCAGATGTGAAAAGGATCATTACAATTTGCTTTTAAGTAAGTAATAACAACAATTTGGTAAAAATGTATTTATAATTGCATATTTTTAGAATTATTCTTTGACCGTTACTAGTACATGTACTTGCGTTGATTTCTGAATAGTTCCCTTGCGACAAAAGCAAGATTTTAATTTCTTACAAAGGAGTTATAGAACTTGTGACCTTGAAATTTCATAGGCAGTATCTACAGGATGTCTACTGTACCTGTGAAAAGTTTTGCAGAATTTTGTGTTAGTCTGCACAAGGAATGAAGTACCTTTCTAAGTCTTTTTAAACCCCCCCCCACCCTCCTTGTCATTCATCTGAAAGCAAAGTGTTGATGGAGAAGTTTTTGAGGCAGTTTAGCCGATCACGTCTGAATGATACTCAACAAGTCTAACCATTGTATTCCATCCTACCTCCTTCTGCAGTTGTGGAAGAAGTCCCTGCTGTACAGGCACTACACTCTTGTTTTAACTCGCTAATCTGGTCCTGTACCCCTGCAATCCTTGCCCCGACTTCAGTATCAAACGACAATGCACCCTTCATGTCCTGCTGAAGGGTGCTGACGTCACTCTGGAGGGTGGTGACATCGGCAAAGTTCTCGTCCTTGAACTGCGCGAGGGAGCGCTCCAAGAGCATCTGCATGCTGTTGGTGACGTTGATGTTCAGTAGATTTGGGCTGCCATCAGGATTAAGCTTCAGCTGAAACAAGATGCAAAAACAGTGTACAGTGACATTAAAAAAATATTGTAAATGTATTTGGAGTGTTGTTGCTGTGGGGAATGAGCTTGAAACTTGAGATATTACAAATCTATCAATTTTTTGCGTTGTTTCTGATTGTCTACATATCAAATTTTACATACATTTTACATTTGTATAATACACAATTTATTTTGAGAAACTACATCATGACTATACGCAAGGTTTAATCTGACTAGTTTTTAAAGAATGAGTGTTGTACATGTATAATAATCATTAAGATTTCAGTCTTTCCTTCAGAACTTTAAATTTACATGATAAAAACCCTTTTAAAATTTTGCTGAATAGCTGACATTCAGGGGTTCTGATGGAGTGCATCAGTACAAAGGTTGTGAACGCTATAGGGTTAAAGGTATCGTACAGTAGTGGGAAAGGTGGCGCTTTGGCTATTTAACTACTTTGTCAGCTGGAATGGAAATTATTACATATACTGTTGTGAAATGATTAATTTCGAACATAGGTGACGTTTGTTTGAAGAAAAATGGTTTAGAAATGGCTAAAATGTCCAAAAAAATAAACATCGAATTACAAGCGCGGTACCACGCTTGTAATTTGATGTGAAAACAGTGTGTGTAACAAGTGTGTGCGAACCGCTATGCGCCGTTGAGCCGGGAGCGTCGGGGTTGGTGGTCCTTAGCCAGGGTATGAGGTACATGTAACCGTTGATATTCGATCATTTTAATTATTTTACTGAAAATCACCGGAAATCATGAATAGAATACCGGATTATCTCACTCATGTATCTTTTTATTGAAGCCGAACAATATGAGAATATATTTGAGCAGTTTCATGCCAACTTTCATTTTGCTACCACTACTGTTTATTACCTTTAAGCTTGGTAGGATTTAATTATCAATCTAAAGTTCAGAGGTGAATTTTCAAGAGCTATTATTTTTCATACATATATATTTCTGTTCAGATTATAATTGCTATAAGTGGAGGTGTTCTGGCCTAGGGGAAAAGTCCCCCGACTATGAAGTACAGGGTACAGGTTAGAATCCCTATCATGGTATTAATGGCGAGACATTAATCTACATTTGCCACTCTCCACCCAGGTGAAGTACATGTACATGGGTACCTGGTAGGAATAAATTCCTTGAATGTTTGAGCGCCTTATCGTGGGAGCTAGGCTAATGCCAGGGTAATCATATGATTGCAGAGCCCCCTGGGAGAAAGAATTAATACCGGCGAGGCTACCCTGGGTAAACAACACATATTATTACAATTATAATTATATGAATGTGATTGATAATTTTCTTTTTACCTCATTAACTTTCTCCTCTATTCTGTCTACCCTGTCTATCATTGACTGCATCCACGTAGCGTTGAAATTTGTTGAGTCTACGATGGGAATGATGTCTGTCACTGGCATTGATGCAATGCTTTTATTATACTCTTCCTTCTGCAATCAAAGAGAAGAAGAAAAAAAATGTTAATATCAAATGAAGGTACTGTCAGGCATAATAATAATAATAATATACTGGATTTATACAGTGTGTAATGCATATACATGTACGATGTCTCAAACTGCTTTACAAATATATCATTACCCCCCCCTGTCATCGGATTGGGGCTTGCCCAAATATAATTTATGCACCTTCTCCACTCCCTTGGAAAAACAATAAAGCCAGGCGTCATTTTACAGACACTCACAATGCTGAAGAAGCTCGAATGACTTTCGCATCCTACCAGGTACCCATTAAACACCTGGGTGGAGAGAAGCAATGTAGATAAAATGTCTCAAATATTCTGCACGATAGATTTCTAGTACACATTGCAGTAGAAGCAGTCTATGTGTGCACATGGTCATAATGTATCTCTTTGTCATCAAGTACCTTGCCAATGTACTTTACGTGGCCGTTTGGATTTTCAGCTCAACAGGGCTCAAATTTTAGTTTGCCTGGAGCCCCTGACCATCTTAAACCTTGTTGGGCAACTCCAACAACCTGATTTTAGGGAATACATGGTCACTCACAAAGTCAAAAGTCAAATATAAATATTGTGTCAGGTCAATTTTGTGCAATCAACTGTGAATGACCATCTAAACTCAAACTGGCAATTCTAAGTGGTCAAGGCTGTCAGACTCCCAGCGAATAAAAAAGTTAAGTATGAGTCCAGCTCCATCGAACCTACCAGAAGTTCAATATCGGCTTTCATCTGCGCTAGGTCAAACTGCCCGGCCTGAATACTTTGTGGAGAGGAGCTGCTGTGGCCTGCCACAGTAGGCACAGCAGGTGGAGGAGCTGTACCATTCAGTATCGTCTGCCGTAGCTGTGTCAACGAGGCGACTACCTCATCGTGCTCTCGTGAAAGATTCGTGGCTGTGCTCTGTACTTCATGGATGGCAGCCCATATCCTTGTAATATCCTGTAAAAGGCAGGATAGGTTGTGATTAGAAACATGCATCAATCAGTACTTGATAAAGTATTCCTTATTCAAATAATTTGATGCTGTGTCAGGGAAACACTGATGAATTGAAACTTTACGATTAGAAGATATGAGAGAAGTTTTTATACACAAAAGAAAACATACACATCCATGTTCTCAAGACACTGAACATTTGCACATGTATGTCTGATTCTGTGTATGAATTTGAATAAACACCAAAAGGAGATGAACTTCACTATATTTAAGAACTGAAACTCCTTTTAAGAAGGACGGTCTCTTCTTCAAGATCAACCTGTTTCAAATATCAATCAATCAAATCTGTGGTCTTTCTAGTTATTCCTTCATTATAATCCTTGCTACATTATATATTAAAAGATAAACCTTACACTATGTACTGCAGCTCTTTAGAATCCAGGATTTGTAAATCTGACCCTGCCTTTACACTGATGTAACCAAAAATGTGACATCCTCTTGGTTAAAGGGAAATCAACCTTACTAGCAAGTTGCTTTGAAAGAAAGAGGAAAAATCACAGAAGCAGATTGGTGAAAGTTTGAACGAAATCGGACAAGCAATAAGAAAGTTATGAATTTTTGAAAGTTGTAATCACTATACATATGGGAATTTCAAATTGGCCGAATAAGTAATGTCCCTGTGATGTGGCTGTGGACAACTCCCCCATTCACTCCAACACACAAAATGACTAAAATGTCACTTTTTTCAAAATGTATTACTCAGTAGGATCTTTTTCTTTCATGAGGACCTATAACAATATGCTATTTCCAATATATTTTGAATACTGCCCCGAGGGTAAAAGCGCCTCGAAGAAAACCGCAAATTAATGATATTTTTGTGTACGATAAATGGGAGAGTTGTCCACAAAAATGTCACAATCTAATCACCAAATTGTCAATTTGAGATTCGCATAGATGTAGTGATCTCATTTTTCAAACATCCATAAATTTCTTATTCCTTGTCCGATTTCTTTCAAATTTTCACCATCCTGTTTTTCTTATTTTTCTGCTTTCACACAAATCATCTCATTACCAAGGTTGGATTGCCCTTTAAAGGAGAATGAAACCCTGGGGAAATAACCATTTTAATGAAAAGAGAGGATAGAGAGAAGCAATTTTTAAAAAGTTCCATCAAAACTGGTGAAATGAGAGAGTTGTAAAAGTTTGAAAAGTCTCAATTTACTTTCTATGGTGATCCTCAAATTGGCAGTGTTGCTTCAAAGTGACAGGTTTAGTAGTACTACTCTCCATACGTTTTGTACACAAAATTTCATATTTTCCTCATTATCTCTCAAGGTGCAGCTTGTCTCCTTTATAGCTCAAGATATATCATGGGAAAATGTATTTGACACAACATATGTTGAGTTCACAAAAAGACAAGCAGCATCTTTTGTGTACAAAACATATTGAGAGTTGTACATGTAACTATTGAACCTGCCATTATGAAGCAACATTGCCAATTTGAGGATCGCCAATGAAAGTAAATTGAGACTTTTCAAACATTCATAACTTTTTTATTTCGTAAACCGATTTTGATGGAACTTTTTTTAAATTGCTTCTCCCTATCCTCTCTTTTCATTAAAATGGATATTTCCCCAGGGTTTCATTCTCCTTTAACATCTATAATTCAGCTTCAATGCGTACCTCTTTGACGTCAATAAATTGTGGACTTGAAGGTCCTGAGCTGCCCGAGCCCGCTGAAGGTTCTGTGGCAGGAGGGCTGGGTTTGGCACTTGTTGTAGCGGTGGGTGGGGCTACCTCTGGGGTTGGTGGCGTGGTAGGGGGGTTTTGTAAAAGGGCTACTTGTTCCTTTAAGGTATTGACCTCATTCTGAAAAAAATATTCATGAGAAAACAACAAATTAAAAAAAGATAAGAATAAATAATAAATCTGCTGAAAATAATGAATTTTAACTTCCATTTTTCACTTTGCATTCGTTTGATAGGATGGAAGCCTCTTTTGCAAACTCTGATCTCTAAAATCAAAGGAGCATCTGGATCGATACAGAATTATGATTGGTTGAAAATCAGTTGTGTTTGATTTTGGGAGTTGTGTTTTATCTCATCTTTGGTACGCAAAAGGACCCTGAATATCTATAATATGCAGCAAGAATCTAGATATTGAATTTACATGATATACATGTACATGACTACATGTATGTGTTTAAAACAACATTTCTAACAACAACAAAAAATAAATTCCTAGGTTCATGTTTGACAGGACTGAAGCACTGCATATACAGATTGCAAACACTGAACTCTAAAAATCAAATACAAGTTCTATTTAATACAGAATTGTGATCGTTTGAAAACCAAATGCTTAGTTCAGAATGTACATGGTTTACAAGTGTTTATTATCATTACATGTTTTGTTATCAAACATATACGTGTTGTATGTCTTTGTTATCATACAAGTACATTGCGTGCTTCTCAAAGAACTGTAGTATCATGTAACTAGCAGAAACATACATGTACATGTATAGCTGATCCATGCATGCACTTCTCTCATAGATAATACACATGTACCATTTATAATACTTAAAGGTACATGTACATGTACATTGACATGTATGTACGTTCTAGGGCTCGTTGCACAAAGAGTTGTGTTTAAACACAACTCTTAAAATCAAACGCATATCCTCAATGCGCACTTCTGATTGGTTGAAAATAAAGTTGCGTTTGATTTTCCTGAGTTGTGTTCAAACGCAAGTTTTTTTGATAATGTGCTGATGTACTGATAATAGACTCTATCATACTCATAGTATATAAAGAATGTCTTTGAATCTGCTTTTAATGTTCAAAGCCATGTTTCGTGTGAGCCCTGAATCCACTAGCCCAAGCATATAAAGAGTACACATTGGTACACTGTTATTAACACAGTGCTTTGCCTCCTCTAATGCAGGAAGAGAATACTTTTGCAAGGAAGTTTTGATATTCTCAGGTTCTTACCGTTAATTCTGTTATCTTGGCTTCATAACCTGATATTTGCATTTCCTGCTCTTCATGTTTTCCTTTTAGATCTTCTATTTCACTGCCAAGCTCAGCAACATTCTACACGATGACAACAAGAAAAAAAGAAAGAAGAAAGAACAGCATATGCTTTTTAATTGACCAGTAGACAACATGGTTCCATTTAAAAGGCATTTCCCTACGACTGAGTATTCTTAAAGACCTTCTCCGATGAAAATACAACTATATATCAATGGAAAGCTGATTGGACGTAGAATACGAAAACATACTTATACAACTTATGTTCCATTTCGTTATTGTACAATAAGCAGATAAAGACTTCATTTTCAGCCCCCTCTGAATTCGGGGTCAACAGATGACAAATAAGCCGCTATAGTGATGACATCATCACATGTAGAGCAGCCAAGCTAGCTCGATTATAAATCGCGACCGGCCAGCCATGCAAATAACAATTGTGCGCGAGTAATTGTTTGAGAAAGTTGCTGAAAGTTTATGAAAGTTTTAAATTGTTTATTTGGGATGGCGTCACCAGTTCTCGAAGAAAACCAAGACGATTAGGTGAAGGAGATGAGAATAGAGAGGAAACCAATGAAGAAGACAATAGTGATCCCGAGACTAGTGACAGCAGTGATGATGACGAAGACGGTGCTGCTGCAGGTGCAAGGCAGCGTATTGTAGCAAGGGAGTACGAGCCATTGCCCCGCGGAAAGCTGGGAGATAATGTCGGAGATGCTCATGTTGGACACCCGAACGGTGAAAACAGAGTCCATAGAAATATCGAGGATTGCTAAGATTTCTTATTGTATCTTACAGCGATTGATGCTGTTGCCGGCGTTGTTTTATTTAATATATTCTGATCCTTTGTTTCTCGCAAGTCGCGACATCATTATAATTATAGGCAAAATGTTTAGTGAACTCCCATATCGCTCTCTTCTGCCGGCTTTGCTCGACTTTCTGACTTTGCCTATTCAGCCCTGATCGAGGCCGGGCCGCACCGGGCAAACGCTGCGGGGATGTGCCTCTCATTAAATCATGTCTGTCATGTTCTCTCAAGTTCACACTCCGATTCTGATTGAATTTTGCCCGGAAGAGGATAAATTTTTATTTTTTAATCAACACTGAGTCAGAAGTTTGCTGCAGAAGTACAGCCTACGGTAGTACGGCTACAACCCAGTTAGTCAGATCTAAATAACAAATAACCATGCTAACTAAGTTAGTAGGAATAGATTTAGAACAAAAACAAAACATAAACTGCGTAAATCGTGATGTAAGATCTATAAAGCTTACATTGCCACTATTGTCTGAAAGTGAAACGCACGAATATAAGCCACATTCTAACCTAAAATTATAAGAAAGTAAATAGCAGCTAATTGTTGATCTATAGACTCACTATTGCAAATGCACACAAACATGACAAATTAAGAGCAAGTAACCGATCGACCCGATGTGCACCAGCCCGCCCGCGCCCAGCCCGGCCCGGAGCGAGCTGTAAATCCCGGTACGCACCTTCACTCTTTAGAAGTTAAGTTAGAGCTGCCTGAGATGTCGACGACAAAACTCCTGTTTCAGTAGTAAGAAGTGCAGGTCTCGCTCAAATAAGCACGAAACACGTAATTCAATGTTACATTTTCATGGGCAAATCGTTCAAAGAAATACGAATTCGTTACTTTTATAACAATGAAAGAATTGTAGGCAAATCGGACTTTTCACGTGCAAACACATGTAAACACACACATGCACACACTTTCACCCAGCTGGCTCTACATGATATGACGTCATCCTATTGAGGCCCGTTTGGAGGGTGATAGTTGCCCATTTTCGAAGCTCTCAAGTTCGAGTGTTTCGAGTGGAAATACTCTCCTGGTAGTCAATGAAAACGCATGAAATGGGTATTGCTGTATTTTGTAGCTTATAGGCTTTCCATTGATGTGTAATTCGTCTATTTTTTTTCTGTTCGGAGATGGTCTTTAAGTTTAGCCTTCAACAGATTTCTAGTACACTAGTTACATGTAGATACAATGTAAATACAGTGAAACCTGTATATAAAGACCGCTCAAGGGAGACAAGAAAAGTGGTCTTTATGCACAGGTTCCTGTAATACATGTTTCAATGAGAAACCCTTTTCAAGGGAAACAAAAACTGTGGTCTTTATAGACAGGTGGTCGCTAAAGCAGGTTTGACTGTACAAACATATTCATGTAATGATTTAATGAATCAATGGAAGAGGAGACGAAGGGATTATTCCATCTTTTGATTTTTAAGCTTACACGGATAGTAAACTAATTAAAACCCTATGCCAAATATACAATACATTGTAAGGGAGACCAAAAATACACTATTGCAGGGAAACTATACAATATCCCACTCTCCCTCTCCCCACCCCCCCCCTCTCTTTCTCTCCACCCTCCCACCCCCCCCTTCCTCCTCTCCCCTCTATTCACAACTTTCCATCTACAGTCAAACCTGCTTCAGCGACCACTTGTATAGAAAGACCACCTGTCCATAAAGACCACAATTTTTGTTTCCCTTGAACAACGTTTCTCATTGAAATGTGTATTAAAGGAACCTGTCCATAAAGACCACCTGCTCATAAAGACCGCTTTTCTTGTCTCCCTTAAGTGGTCTTTATAGACAGGTTTCACTGTATTATCTTACCTGTTGAAGTTCTGCTGCTGATGTCGATGATTCTTTCCCCTCTAAGACTTCTATCCTGGTCTTCAAAGAGTCCAGTTCATTTTGTCTTGTTTGTACAGCACTGAGTGATTGGTTTAATTTACTAATCTGCGAGTACACAGAAAAAATATAATAACCTGTAAAGATCTAATTCATTTTGAATTGGGGCTGTGCACAATACATGTAACAGCTACATATCAAGACACTGGCACACAATTATAAATAGCTTGCACCATTATCAGGGTCAGATACTTTCATTTTATATGGAAATTATGATGTCAGAATAGTTCACACTGATTTTGAACTGTAGAGTGAAAGGATGTTACATGGATACCATGGTGACCATGTAAACGTTATGGGGATCCAGGGGGCTGAAATGACTATCCACCCCCCCCCCCCCCCGCCCCAATGAGAAGAAGACAAAATTGCATAACAAGGTGTTTAGGGGTACAAATAGATACCTCCACCTCTTCCTTCCGAAACTTTTGCTCCTTATTCCCCTATGGAGCATGTAGAATAAGGGATTTTTCCCATCACTCTCTTTCTCTAAAAAAAGTTTTCTTTCCTCCCTTCATGCAACTCATTGGGGGGGGGGGGGGGTAATCTTAATAATCCAGATTAATTTCAGTTTAGAGGGGGGAAAAAATCAGTCAGGCATGAAGCTGGCTGAAAACTTACTTTGATATCAGCAGTATCTACTTTTTCTGGGATACTGCTTAATTTGTCCAGCCCAGATTCGAGGCTAAGAATTGTTCCCTGTTGTGACGATGCACTATCTGCTTTAATTTCAACTGAAAGAGACAAAATTGAGATAAAGTAATTAGAGAGAAAAATTAAAATGAAATAAGAGAAAAAGGTCACAGAATGGCTATCCTCGTGTTCTTTGTTCATTGTACATGTTATCATCTTTCAATACTTTATACAAGTACATTACATGTGTATAAATGACTCTATTTCTATATTTCATTTCATGACTGGATTCGTTTTGTTTAATCATTTTGTTACAGAATAACAGTCATTTTAAAATAAGAATTAAGAGCTTGGCTCTTGATGCTCCATGAATTTTGAAGTAAAGTCAAATATGTCCATAAGTCCAACCAATGGAAATACAAAAAGTGGACTAAGTTAAACCCCTTTCAACTTTTTGTCCACCTTTATGAATACCAGGCATTGTTTGTCGTCCTCATTTACTAAAAACACTAAATCTTATCGACTTTGATATATTATGGTATTTTGGGCTATACACGTAGTAAGGGACACTGTTAGTACATGTACTGATTATTTATCAGTTACATAAATAACATACGACTAAATACATATATACATGTATTTGCCATGTCTTATTCAGATTAAAATAAGAAGAAGATTTGGAATTAATTCAAATTCATGTCATTATATTTTGAAAGTTGTAATGTCAAGAGTATCTATCTAGCACTTAAATGTATTACTATGCAGTATGTGCATACAATGTAATGCTTTGTGATTTGTGAATACAGTATGTAGCCTACAGTGTATATATGTATTAATATGAAGAACAATATATTAAACATTTAGATAAATGCCTTAGTCATTTAAAAATTACAGTTTATGTTCCATTTAACCCCTGCCTGATCCAAGTGGTAAAAAGGAAAAGTTTCAAAACTAATTTACATCGATCCTTTAAAATCAGTTCTGGAGATCCTAAACCTAAAATGCAATACCATAGCTAGAACTAAAAATAGTGTGATAAAGACCAGTTCCTGCTGGTTGGGCAAAATTTTAATATCTTTGTAGTCAAATATGTCTCTAAAGTCCAGCCAATGGAAGCAGAAAACTGGCCTCTTTAGACAGCTGGCCTTTCTAGACAGGTTATAAAATATGATTTTTCTTTCTATACAGTAGGAGAATACAGATATCTACTAAAGTAAGTTCAGTTGGCCTAATAAAGAGATGGCCACTGTGAAAAGCCTTCACTGTACATACAAATCTCATTGGGTTGAAGGGGGCAGGAAATGGTACCTTTTTCTAAAGATTTTCTGAGGTTATCTAGATCTTGTTTGAGGTTGAAATGCATCCAGATGAGACCCCCTGTGATGACCATACAACCCATGGTTAAGATGAACATGACGAGAGGCACACACATTGCACAGCACTGGCATGGCTTTGGTCTGTGTCAAGGAGAAAAAAGAGAGAGAGAAAGACAATGTTTTATTCGGAAAAACCTGAACACAATGCTCAAGGGAGACAAAATATATTGTATGCAGTCTTTGCAAGCATGTCTGTTTACTTTATGTACAGTTTACTTTAGTGCAGGTTTCATTGGAAAACACCTTTCACAGTCCTGAAACAAAAAAAAGTGGTCTTTACTGACAGGTGGTCTTTCTATGAGGAGGTTCCTAAAACAAGATTCGCAGCATCAGAGAAATAAGATGTAAATCTGATTGATATCTTACAAGGGACATATTCAAAGTATGCCATTGTTACATGTACATGGAAACATGAGGTCTTTGTCATGGCAAAGAAAAAGATTCTAATACATGTAGAATCGCGACTATTTTCATTTTGCTTGTCCATCCATTTACTGCATGAAATCAATTCAAAAGTAATTTATTTTCACTTCTGATTTTTTTTTTATAGGGACAGATAAGGAGAAAGAAAATGTCTCAATATACATGTATAAACTGAAGATTTGACAATAAAGAGAGTCTAGACAGGAAAATCTAAAGAAAGCAGAAATTAACAGAATGGATAGTTTGGTGATTAAAGAACAAACAAATTAAACCTATTCAAAATTGTAATGAAGCAGGGCAGAATGAAAATAATAACTACATGTAAGTCACTTTGAAAAAAAAATTATGAAAAGATGGCATGCCTCAGGCAATAATGGCATCGAGGGAGAGCAGTTCATAATTTCATATTCTCCAGACAAAAAAAAAAGTAATATGAATATGGTCCCTTCAGACCTGCGTGGGGGGGAAAACTAAGCATAATTAATGGAAATGTATACAAAACAAGATTAGCTTGTAATGGAATTTCTGAGCTGCTGAGTGGAAAGATAATGGGCTCCTTCCTATTTTAAAGGCAGTATTACTGTACCATATTCATATACAGAATATTAAGCTATCTGCCCTGATATCTCCTAATGTACTGTAAGAATAAAGGGTAAGCCTACATAAAGAGAAAGTTGAGCTCTGGGAAAGGTGAAATTTTGGGGGGAGCTTTCTCATTCCGGTAAAGTTATTTTGGAAGAAATTAGTAGAAATTTAGAAGAAATGTCCCCTGAAAAGCATCGCTCTTCAAATGCCTTCATATTTGAAAGATGATGAGAAATAGCTGTTAAAAGTGTTCTGGCCGAACATCCATACCACATGTGTGGGCAGTCCCAAAGACTCACTTGTGTGTGCAGTGCATGTGCTTTGCAGTGAAATTGGGTCAGTTTTTTATCATTTTGATGATTCCAAAATCCCACAGTATACACTATTTCTTATGTAGACATGATCAACCTGCCAAACTGCTTTGAGACAGTTTCTTTCACAATGCAATTGCGTGACCAGAACTCAACTTTATCTTTAACGTGCAGGCTGTATGCACGTGAATTATCAATTTTCTGGGAAACAAAAATCAAGAGAGAAAAGATATACCCGGTAACCAACTGCATTTTTTTATATAGATGAAAGCATTCATTCACTTCTTTCAAGAAAGTACTACATGGAACCTCGTTATACAAAACAATGTTATAACAAACTCTCATTATAACAAGGTAATTTTGCTGGTCCCACTTCTTTGTATGCAATTGTTTTTTAGCCTGATATAATAAGGTTTCGATATACATGTACGTAAAGAAGTAATTTCCTTGGCCCCAAGGAGTTTATTATAATGAAGTTCCACTGTATTAGAGATTTAGGAAACCTACGAACTGATATCCAACTGCTTGGAGTCGAAGCAGAAACATCAGAGATTAGCGAGTGTATGAGACAATTGAATAATTGGCAAAATATAATTTTGCAATTCCTCTTTCATGCCATCGATCAAATAAATCGTAATATGATTTGGACATGTGACATCTCTGTATACTGCTCCCAACAATTTTTAAAGTAATATGAGACTTGTTTGGCAAAAATGAAATTTGTGGCGAGTGTGGTCAATTAAAATGCTAATAATAGTGCATGGGAGATCATTACATTTGTGGTAAAGAACACTGAATACTGTATCTTGGTACATGACATATAATCTACTGGTAGTCCAATGTATTAGGATTAAAAAAAGATAAGGGTCACATACAAATTCGTACAATTTTAAACCAGACAGTACAATGAACTGTAACATCGATGGGTTGCAAGTTTATACATGTACATGTACATACATGTTGTTACTCTTAATAATGTAATGTTCAGAGCAATTATCACACTAAGATTGTGGCAAACAATAATAGTTGTCAATCTACATCTGGAAATATTACGCTCTGACAGCGAAAGTCAATATAGTCAAAAGTCATGATCGCATTCAGTAAATGGAACATTGTCATGCTGTAAATGTCAGTTTCATTTCCCGGTCATTAGCTCACTGTGTCGGACTGCATAATGTGCCTCACAGGAGGCAATGATCTGAGACAACACTAAGTGAATATAAATTGCATCATCTCTGCCCTCCGGCTAGGGATTGGGAAGGAGAATATTGTATTGAGGTTTGATGCAAATATTATATCGAGGTTTGATGGAATTCTGAGGCACCACTTAATTACACTGCCATGCCTTAGATAGGAAATGTTGATTTTTTTTTTAAGGCCTGCACTGGAAAAGGAAATAATTGGGTAGTGTTGATTATCTTTTTGTTAATATTCTTTAATGACAAATATTCATAGACTTAGTGACATTATGCAACCTGCATGTACATGTTAGATGCACATATCGATCTTCTCAAATTTCACTGCAACACAATTTTTCCCAAATCTCTTGACAGCGAGTTTGAGCACACAAGTTTCTACCACTGGTTTCCATTGTTTAGTTGTAATCTTTAAAAAATAAAAATCTATTTTTTTTTCAAGTTCATGTACATGTACGTACAGCAAGCCCTCAGACAGTTGAAAGGCATTCTAGCACTTAACCAGGAGGGTTCCTTTTTTCACAGTGTGTACAGTACACCATACATTATGATCATAAAATAATATGCAGGTACATGTATGTGGAACATACACATCAATCATACATTAGCTAGCACGAAAATGCCATCACAGCAGTAAATTGCCTTACAAGTTACAAGCCTTTGGCTGGCCATCAAAACTAACAATTCTAATTCCTGTATACATGTGTAGAGCAATATCTCAGAACTCTTTAAAGGGGAGTCCACCCTGGAGTTCACCTGATATTACATGTAATTTGGTTCTAATAAAAGCAGAACATCGAGAGAAACAGATAAAATTTAAAGAATTTTTTTTCCAGAGTTATGAATTTTCAAAGTTGTAATTGATCAAACACAAAGTGGCAACTTTGCAATGGACCTTCATGACAAGCACCTCTCCCATTTGCTCTGTACAAAAAAAATTCAATTATTTAAAGGGCAATCCAACCTTTGTAAAATGCTGATTTGTGTGGAAGGAGAAAAATAAGAGAAAGAGGATGGTGAAAGTTTGAAAGAAATCGGACACAGAATAAGAAAGTAATCAATGTTTGAAATATGAGATCACTACATTTGTACATGTACATCTATGCGAATCTCAAATTGGCAATTTGGTGAATCAATTGTGATGTATTCACGGTCAACTTTCCCATTTGTCATACACCAAAATATCATTAAATTCCGGTTTTCTCTTGAGCACCTTTTCTCTCGGTGCAGTACTCAAAATATATTGTAGATAGCACATTGTTATTCGGGAAGAGGGACCATTACGGTTACAGTGATTAAGTTTGCTTTCCTCTTCCCTGGCAGCTATCTGATGCACTCAGAAGACCTCCAGTAAGATTGTGCATTTATAATTGATAATCCTTTGATGTTTGTTTACTCATATTTACATTGTTATATTTTTTGTGAATTGCCGAATAAAAATGAATAAATAAATACCGGTAAATAAATAAATACATGTAGGTCCTCCAAAATGGAAAAGATCCTACAAAGTGAAAACATTTTGAAAAATTGGCATTTTAGTCATTTTATGTGTTGGAGCAAATGGGAGCGTTTACCACTGCTACATCACAATGACCCTACCGATTTGGCCAATTTGAAATTCCCATATGTATAGTGATTACAAATTTTAAAAAATCACAAGACTTTCTTATTGTTTGTCCAATTTTGTTCGAACATTCATCAATCTGCTTCTCTTAATTTTTCTGCTTTCACGCAAATCAAATTATTACAAAGGTTTGATTGCCTTTTAATACATGTATCTCAGAACAGTCCACCCTGATATTATATGTACATGTAATTTGGTTCTATTTAAAGCAGAAAATTGAGAGAAACAGATCATAAATCCAATTTTTTTTTTTTTAAAGTTATGAAATAAAGTTATAAAGTTGTAATCAATCAAAGACAAATTGGCAACTTTGTGACAGACCTTCAAGCACCCTCCCATTTACTCTGTATTAAAAATTGAAATATTGATTAGTGCATACTCCCTTCACATATACATGTTTTTACACAAACCCTGGCCCTGTATGAAATAAATCTATTCATTCATCAACAAAAAAGAAAGTATTTACCCTCCACATTAAAAATTTAATTTTTTGAGATTCACTCCACTTGTCAGCATGCTCAGAAGCTGTTTTTCAGTACTTTTTTTTTCAGAATTCCAAAGCCTTGACTTTTAATAATTAACCATCAGTCCCATTGGATTTACTGTATAGGGCACACCATGCATAGATTATAAAGTTAGACATAGAAATATACTCTTTTCTATCACGGGGAGAGTGGGAGTTCCTTATAACAACATTTCATAAGAAAATTACAGACAAGTTTAGGATTGGAGATTACTCATAAAAGCTTGTTTGCTGCCTCCAAAAGAACTTGTAATTGGATGAGTTTGAAAGATTGCCAGCTGTTCACTTTGATATCAGCCTGTGCATGATATGATCTTTGCTTCAAGGCAGTTCCTACTCATATTCTTGAATGAACTTGAAAGCTACAATGTACTTACAATTAATACAGCAATCCTCCTTCCATTAGTACTACATGGATGACACTACATTGTACATGTACATTTATTTATATAGTGTCATTGCAGTGCCATTGTAGATATACAGTATAAGCCATAAATTTCGCGGCCATAAATTTTCGCGAATAGGACTAACCAGAACTATTTCGCGAGTGGTTGAATTCGCGGTCGGAAAATTCTCAAATCTACAAACAGCGGTGATGATGTACTTTTGCAAAGCGAAGTGGTGAATTTCTGACCAGGAGACAACAAAGTCAACCGACTTCTTATGTTGGCAATATTTTGGCGTGTTGTTAAATTCGCGACCCACTCGCGATTCGCGAAATTCGCGAAAATAAAACCCCCGCGAAATATATGGCGTATACAGTATGTCTTTAACCTTTTCTAGACGATGACCACATTTTGTGGTTTGGCTTAACTTTTGATTCAGAGAGCTCTCTAAAAGGCACCAGATACATGAGTAGAAAGTGAAAAAAAAATTCTGCACACTCTACATGTACGTCCATTTTTGTTGCATGGCCATATTGCGTTTGATGCTAAAAATTTTAAAAACGAGAATAAGCTCTGAAATCCTTAAATTGGCAACACATTGAGAGGTTCAAAATTATTGGTTTTGCATCCAAATTGGCATTTTTTTTCAACTTTCGACAAATTATGAACCATTGTTTTCACTGACATTACACCTTATAAGAAGCATGCAGCACTATAAAGAGAAAAATATTATTGTTGCCAATTTGAAGAACAAAAGGTGATCAATTTAGCCCTTAAATATTTCCTGTCCTGAAAGGGTTAAACAAATGTACTAATATAGTGTAGAGAAAATCAGCAAGATTAACTTGATCACAATATAAACATTAGACCTACATGTTAACATGTACATGTATGTATTCTCAAATTGTTTACCTACACTACAGATCAATCTTCTCAAGAGATCAAATGCAAGTTACATTTATATGTAATGCATTTTAAACAAATAATAATTTTTTCTTCTGATAGTTTTTATTGCTTTTTTACGAAATTCCAAAGTTGGTCACTTCACGCAACATGAGAATGACACTAACACAAACTGTAAAACTGCACCCATTTTAAAAGAAGGAATTCTCAAGCATATACATGTATCTACACATGTATTCAGTGGCGCAAATCCATTTTGAAATTTGGGGGGGGACATTTGCCTCCAAAATTCTCTGACAAGCCAAAAAAAAAAAAAAAGATTATTCAATTTTTTTTTTTTTGGGGGGGGGGACATTCGCCTCCAAAATGCTCTGACAAGCAAAAAAAAAAAAAGGTTATTCAAAAATTTGGTGGGAAAATTCGCCTCCAAAATTCTCTGACAAGCAAAAAAAAAAAAAGGTTATTCAAAAAGGTGGGGGGGGGGACATTCGCCTATCTTCAAAAAGGTGGGGGGACATGTATGTCCCCCTCTCCCCCCCCCCCCTGGATTTGCGCCCATGCATGTATTACATAAAATAATGTAAGCCATTGTAAGGTAATTATGTAAGTTATGAGGATATTGCTAATGACTTAAGCTCTCGTCTGAATTTCTCACATGATAAATCCTTCAATACAGTACATGCTCTTGAGGACACTTAAGTCCTTCAAATTGTTTTGTAAATACATACTGTATATCCATTATCCAATTAAAGGTACATATAATTCATCCCTTTTGCAGCCCTAAATTTTGAAGTTGTGTGAGTATGCAATAAATCATGCAACAAATGATTATACTTGGAGAACTTGTGCTGATGTGAAAAAGATCATTTTAATTTGCTTTTAAGTATTAAGTAATAACAACAATTTGGTCACACTTTACTTTATTCAACTCTAAAAAAATTGTGTAATTTCAAAAATTGTTTTTTGAAAATTACCAACTAGTTCATGTACTTGCATTGATTTCTGAATAGCTCCCTCTGTGACAAAAGCAAGATTTTTCATTTGTTACAAAGGAGATTATAGAACTTGTGACCTTGAAATTTCATAGGCAGTATCTAAAGGATGTCTACTAAAACCTGTGCAAAGTTTCGGGAAGTTTCGAGGGATGAAGTACCTTTAAAGTGTACACAATAATTTGTAAGGGTACATACATGTACATGTACATGTACAAATGACTTCTTTTATCATCTCTACGGTTGTTTTCATTTATTGTGAACTTTTGTTACATGCACATGTACATATATATTAATGGTATATACATTTAAAAGTAATGAAAAAAAAAATCCATGTTGCAATTAACCCCCCCCCCCCCCCCCCCCCTCAGGCTCATTCACAATTTTTTCATCATTTTTTCTTCTAAAAACAGAAGTTTGTATATGTTATGTTCTTCTAAAAACAGAGGTTAACTGCAAAATAAGCAATCTACAATATAAGTCTCTCCCAATAACCGTAAGTACATGTTGGAAAGTAAGCAGAAATAATGGCAAGCATTAAGTATGGTAAAGCAAAAATTTGGCAAGTGATGACTACGATTTCCAAGTACATGTACATGTACATGTACATGCAGAGGGTAAAAACTAAAAAGGCCTGTCTACATGGAGTTCATCTGCTTTATTCCATTTTAGAGGCTACATGTGACCAAACACCACAAAACCACCAAAAAGTCGCCAGATATGAATTTTTGGATGAGGTCTTATTCTGAAAGAGGAGATTCTCAAGTTTAAAATGATATATACATGTACATGTAACTTATAAGCACTGGATGTTCCTAACAGTGTTGGGTACCTTGAGATCGATCTTGATCTCGAGACCAGTCTTGAGATCGGTATCAGTAACCTCGATCTTGTTCTTGATCTCGAAGGTGTTGGTCTTGATCTTGATCTTGATCTCGGAGCTTCTGTTCTCGGAATTTTCGCTCGAGATCGCTCAAGATCAACACTGTTATTGCGTAAATTATCAAACGAAAAAGCTTTTAAAATCGTTCACCAATCAGCAATAACACGACTCAGTGTTGGGTACCTCGAGATCGGCATCAGTAACCTCGATCTTGATCTTGATCTTGATCTCGGACATATCTGATCTTGATCTCAGATGTTCTAATCTCGATCTTGAGCTGCGGATCTTGATCTTGATCTGGATCTTGGACTGTCTGATCTTGATCTTGATCTCGGACCCTCTGATCTTGGACCCAACACTGATTCCTAACCCACTATACAAAGAATAGGATATGTCCAGTCCCACAAAATGTTGATTTTGAGAAATAAGGGTTTAAAGTTTGCAGTCTATTGAAACACTCTCACTTGCGAGGTATTGTGCAAAGGTGACAAAAGGAGGAATAAAACTCAATAGAAATTTCTATGAAAGGATTATAACATTTTCCTAAAACTTGGCATACTAATTAAGCCTATCCTGCTTATCATAGTGGGCAAGTAGCAGTACAAGAACTTACTCTGTTTTAAACTTATGGGAGATCAAAATGAGACAAGTATTCAGGTTGGTAAAGAAGAAAACTGATACAACAAAATCCAGAGAAGACAAACATATACATGTACATGTACATATAGGTCTACTAAAAACTGTCAAAAATACCACTTTTACAGTAGATGGTATGGTGCCTCCAAATTTTTAAATTACTTTAATAGAAAAGTATACTCTTCATAACGACATGCAACCTCTAACATACAGAGAAAAATTATTTTTGGTGATTGGTACCCTTTAAAGTGAAAATGCACGATGTTGCCATTATTAATGATCTTGCCAATACCTCTTTGCTAGAATTGCGAACTGTTCAGAGCAGGAGAGGAATGTTTGCTCCAAAAGGACACAAAACAATGAACTGAAACTGATTTTTTTTTTAAAGACAGGACCTATTATATTAATGAAACAATGAATAACAATGTACCTACATGTAATGTATATTATTCAAAAGTGAAAATGTGGCCAGGCACCATAAAACCACCAATAGGTCAGGAGATATGAATTTTCAGTTAAGGTCTGATTCTGAAAGAGAAGATCCTCTGCTTCAAAATGATACATCACTCATTTGCATTGGATGTTCCTCACCAAATGAAGAAAGAGTAGAATGCCCAGTCCCACAGACTGTTACTTTATATGATAAATAAGAGTTTAAAGTTTGCAGTCTACTGAAGCACTCTGACTCATAAGGTATTGTGCAAATGTGACAAAAGGAGTTATAAGATTATCCTAAATCTTGGAATACTAATTAGGCCCATCCTCCTCATCATGTTGGACAAGTATAAGAACTTACTCTGTTTAAAAGTTATGGGAGATCAAAATGAGACAAATATTCAAGGTCTTGAAAAGAAGAACACTTACACGTACATGTAACAAAATTCAGAGAAGACAAACACAGGTACATACAAAAAAAACCTGTCAAAAATACCAGTTTTAGACTGTTTCATGCAGGCTCCAAACTTTTACAAATTACTTTTAAAAAAGTATACTCTTTCAGGAAATACCCAAAACTGAAATTTGACCATGCCAAACAAAAACACCTTTATTGAAGGGTACCAATCACCACCAATAATTTTGCTCTGTATGTTAGAGGTTGCATGTCATTATACTATATTCAAAATATGGGCTTCAAATATCAATTTTATAAAGAGATATTGCAATTTTAATTACACTCTCTATAAGTGTAAAAGCGACTCGTGAGTAGACTACTCGACACACCATATGCGCTTGTCAAGGTAAAGGCTCGCACGGAACCAAACTCTGAGTTCAGTTCCGTGCGAGTATTTTCATGTTTTCCTTTATTTCCTTCATACTCGTTAACTGCTGACCTACATGTACATAATACCAGACAAAGTTCTTTGAGGTTGATTTTATACTTTCTAGCTGTACACAAATTATTGTTTCAGGTGATTGGTACACTTTAAGCTCTAACTGAAAATCACAGGGTGCGACTTTTTGGTGGTTTTGTGGTGCCTGGTCACAATTACACAATGGTGCAATTGTTACCGGTTATAATCTTGCCAATATTTCTTTGCAAGATTGCAAACTGTTCAGAGTCTGAGAGGAATATTTTCGCTCTAAATGGAAACAAAACAATTTACGGAAACCTGATAATATAAATAAGAAAAAAATGAAAATAACTTAGACATAGACAGTTTTTTGGGGAGAGAGGGGGGGGGCAGTTAATCTATTAGATGCAGTGCTACAATGATTTAATGTTTGTGGTTACAGCCTACTGGGTTGATTATTTATTCAAATGCAGCATTTCTAAAAAGTTCAAAGGGCAATAGAAAAAGATTGAGTAGAACCTGATCAAAACACAAAGGAAACTGAAATGTACACTTCAAGAATGTTGTATGTCTTGTATGTACATGTATACCACAAAATTTTCACCCTACAATTCCATTAACCAATTAAATGGCGTGCAATTTACTAATGTTGGTAACTTTTTCCATAGAATTCGAAATTGGGAGTCCTCCCCAACCCCCAACCCCCCCCCCCCCCCCCCACAAAAAAGGAATCCATTTTATAATGTACATTTTTTCAAATTCCACAAGAAAGAGGCATCTTTTGGATGCTGATACTCACTCTTGGCTAAAAGCCAGGCTCAAGATATCTCAGACAACATAATCAACTGGATAAATACAAAGCAGATTTGGTCAAAGTTCAAGTGGTAAGACACAAATAAATTTTGGATATACACAAATGAAGATGAAACACAATCCCTTATCCTGAGATGCCTCAAGTTTTCAGCAAAAAATATCTTGTTGATTTTAAAGATTTTTCAGGCTTGCCTCTTACTCTTGTTTCTGCATATTTGTTAGTTACTCAATTGTTAGTATCTTGCAGACGATATTGTTTCTGAGTTTATGATAACAGATCAGGTTCACGCCATTTTAATCGATCAGAGAGTACATACATGTAGTGTTTACACTTTACAGAAGTTCCCAAAGGAGTACACAGTATAATGTACATGTAAATATACATGTACATGTACATTGTACATGTATAGGGGAAAGCAGATTTTTTTCTTGCTGGACAGAAACTCTGACTTAACTTGTCCTCTGGCAGCTTTCAAGGCAGTTTGAAGGAAATTGATGATGGTTTCTTGACCTTATAGACCCTCCACATGTACATGTAGTTGTAGATTGGGAGAACCTTTTTCCCCACCAAATTCATGACAATGAGAACACTGTGTACATATGGATTACCTTCAAGCATGCATACTCTTCTCATGTTATCTTTTTTATTTTCTTCAGGAAAGACTATGCTCAGAATTATTACAGCTTAGGACTTCTAATTGTTACCACAAGATATTATGTGAGGAAACATACATGTACATGTATGTACATGAAAAGGATCTGTAGATCCCTAAAATAATTGTCCTTAAAATATAAAGACAAGATACATGTACATGTAGTTCTCAGAATACCACCCCAGGATTTTATATGTTCTGGGGAGGAGGGGGCGGAGGCAATGTGAGTAGGTCAGGTGCCTTACTCTCATCTTTGCATCTTTTTTTCTATGGCACTGTGCAGCTACATACAATGAGAAGCACCCATGCAAAGGCAGTCATAAAGGCCCCAGACTTCTCTGATTTCTCTGAACATATTTTGCATTTGTACAATATTCAAATATTAACTGATGAAAACTATTCAATAAAGGGAAGTGCTTGGAGATCAGAAAAGAAATTTTCAATAAATTTGCAGTTATCATTTTTTCGCTGCCGATAGACTAATTAAAAGATGAGTTGTGATGGCATTCTTAAAATATGACAGGTTTGGAGTTGTGACAAGTCACTTGTCAGGGAAGTGGTCACTGGTCTTGGCGAAAACGGCTTTGTAAAACACTAAGTGGACAAGTTGAGCGACAGTGTCGAGATGTCACTAATCTTGTTGTTATGGCGGTTTCGTGAAACGACCTCCCGGTTTCTTATTACCTGACTGAATCCAAACAGAGCTGTGTGTGCAAATCCCTCCCAAGAATTTGATAACTTGGTGGTATTGCACATGTAGGTGGAAGATCATAACAAACCACCAAATAATCAATTTGACTTCTGAATATTCATTTATGATAACTGTCTGGAGATTTCAAAGTGAAAAAGTATGCTAACTGAAATTATGTGCTCTAAGTATTGTGTGGGCACCATATTTTTAGTTCTTAGCAACAACTTTGGTCTTGTGCCCATGTACGAGTGCATTAGCCAGTGACGCTCTTAGCTTTAACCAGCCAATTGCCTTTCCTGGGCCCTGTTTCATAAAACTTGTTATCAATAGCTACTGCTCCATTTCTATGACAAATTTGCTCTCAGCCAATCAGATTCATGGATTTCAGTAGCTTATAAAAATTATTCTAACTTGTTACTGTTACAAGTTTTATGAAACGTGGCCCAGATCCCACATCTTCTCCATTATCCCCTTGATCGTTTTCTTACTTGTGTGTAACTATTTGTTTCAAATACTGGTATGGGAATTATGTTCAGGGATGCCACTTAGAATTGATATGAAAGCCTGAAAATCATCTAGAATGAGCCATTTTGTACCCAAAAAAAATGTGTTTTCTATGGCCTGAAAATAAGTTGCTTGGGCCTGAATTCAGGCTTTTGCCTGAAAAGTGGCATCCCTGTATGTTGATTTAGGTATGAATTGCTTTGTTTTTCATGTTTTTAAAACATATTAAATACATGTATACTTATACTGCCTTGGACTTGAACTCTCTGTGCATGTAAATGTTTGTTCTAATTTGCTATAATTTTGAAGAATTTCCCATTCCTGTGGGTTTATTCGATGGCTATGCCATTTCAGAACACTTTTACAAGAAAATATAACTGCAAGTAGTATCCATTCACTCATTTACAAACCTCCTGATAACAGTTTTCTTTGGTGCCAAAAAGAGTTCGTCATTGTCCGACGAATTTGAATCTGAATCCAACCGCAGGAGCTCATGACCCTCCTTCGAGCGCTTGCTCTTCCCGTTCTTCTTTCCGTTAGCCATGGTGAGGAGTGCATCCAACTCCTTGCGTTTTTTCATTCTTTTCGTCCCCCTCGCTGAAGAATTTTTGGGTCCCCGCTGCGGCTCCAGATTTGATACTTTTCCTTGCTGTCACTGGGGCACTGAAGGTCTCAACTGATCCATCCAGGGACTCCTAAAATTGTGAAAAGAGAGAAACGTGAAAATTCAGAAATTCTGAACAAGGATAAGCATGAATTCTGAGAGATGGGCAATGTCAGTTGACATTAGCTTACTCCAATTAAAAAAAAAAAGGTTAAGTAAATTCCTACTGAATGTTCATACTCTAGTACAGCTTCAAAAATGTCAAAAAAACCTCTTCTACACTTACTGACTTAAACGATCTTTGGATTTACGTTTGGATTTATGTAGGCAATGGGTTTGAAACTTGCGTGATGTGTTGCGCAATGCACTTGCCTAGTCTCGATATCGGGTTGCAATCTCTCTATCCCTCGTCCGTCTCCATATCCACACGCGATCGGGACCACCAAAAGCACAGTTTCGCTGATAAAAAATTGAAAATAACTTTTTTTTTCCACCTCTAAATCTCATTCACTCTCTCCCCAACTTGTATAAGTCCATTTATAATGCAGTAGCAGACATGACCAAGTGACATACACACACACAGTGTATCATCCATTTCTCTTTCTTGTTCTCGATCAATCTCAAGCCCATTCATGATCATGTTTTGTACATGTGATCAATTTGTGAAAAATAGAGACATCTAACTTCTGATTCGTTAAGAATATTCCACATAATAGAATATACCCTACACGAAGTCATTTTTACAAAATGATCTTCCAAATGTTGTAATGTTTGAATCTCAATGCAATACCATGCGGGTGCATAGTGTGTGTCCGCAGCTGTGTGCAGAAATGAGTAAAAACGACTGCGGAACACCTCTAGCTGCACGGTGATGATGCTCGCGTCCTATTAGAATTGTGATTAGAATCTATTATTTTGTTACTGTGAATTTATTTTTTGCAAAGATATTAATCACGAGCGCAAGGATATAAATCTAGATCTAGGCCTAGACTATTTCTTAAAATGTGCAAAATTTCATGAGTTCAGGAAAATCACAGGCATAGAACGTGAACCCGTTTTAGACGGTAAAATTCACCTTTCTGGAAAAGAGATCTGATGGAGATATTGGTACATCTATATTCTTATCTTTTTTTTTCCTTTTATTCAATTTTCAGTCTACTAAAGTTATTCATTAATCATTCAGTCACTTTTTTTTTCCTCACATAAAAGTTTGACAAAATACAGTAAGTAGATCTAGGTCATGTACATGTATGTAGGTCTACATGGTCCAGATCTACTTGGAAGCCCCTACTGTAGATCAAGACTATAGTCTATAGTTAATCATCATGTTTATCATGAAATATCCACCTTTCAATTGACAATGTTTGCATCACCAAAAATCAAAACTAAGGAGAGTGAAGTTTTTGTTGTTGTTGTTGTTGATTTGATGGCGATATCCATCGATTTTGATGATTTATGCCAGGCTGGTTGTAAGAGGGTTGGGAAGGGGTTCGCTTGGAAGGGAATATCGTATTAGATCTACGTTGTCTTTTTCAAATTCCACCAACTTCTTTTTCTGTAGGACTTTGAGCATTCATTATCTAAGTTTGACAGATATTCGTTTGATATTTTATTTGCTATCGTTGATTTTCTGAAAAGTGTTCGGAAATAGGATGCACTACCATAATTTACATGTATATATAGTCAAGGATTGTATTTCCGAACAGATTGTATCACCGAACGTGTATAGTTAAGCGCCTAAAATGGGTTTTCATACGCGTGGGACTACGCGTATGAAAACCACACTATTGAAACAAAGGAACTTGTGTCTTTTTCCATAGGTTTCACATGTTCGGAAATACAGTACCTTTTTCAAGGGACCAAAACGCCGGATCGTTGGGAAGGGGTTCACTCGGAAGGGAATATCATATTAAATCTACGTTGTCTTTTTAAAATTCCATCAACTTCTTTTTCTGTAGGACTTTGAGCATTCGTTATGTAAGTTTGACAGATATTCGTTTGATATTTTATTTGCTATCGTTGATTTTCTGAAAAGTGTTCGGACACTGGATCCACCACCATTACTAGTGTTTATTTATAGAATTACAGTTCGTCGGCTACCCTATTACTAGAGACACCAAGACGTCGCAGAGTGCTGGCTACGCTTTTTAGCCACTCATTCTCGCTCGGCCGAGCTCGGCTTGAACTAAAAATTTACGTTCGGATTTATGTAGGCAATGAGTTTGAAAATCGCGCGATCGATTGCGCAATGCGCTTGCCTAGACTTGTACTAGTTGTACACAGGTACGGTACACACAGAACGAACGACGGAACGTTAACGCAAAGCAATCTCTCTCTCCCTCTCTCCATTATATCCACACACACGCGACCATGTCACCAAAAGCACATGTGTTCATAAAAACAACGAGCTTCAACAACCCCTAAATCTGTTTCACTCTCTCCTCACACTCACAAAGTCCATTCATAATATAGTAGTAGTCATGATCATGTCCAATGTACACAGTGTATCATTCATTTCTCTTTCTGGCACTCTCTCTAACTCTCGATCTCATGATCATGCATGTTTTGTACATGTGATCGATTCGTGACAGAAGAGAGACATCTAACTTCTGATTCGTTGAGAAAATTCTACCTCTAGAATATACCCTAGTCGTTTTTACTAAATAATCTTCCAATAGGTTCGAATGTATGAATCTCGATGCATAACATGTGGGTGCACAGTGTGTGTCCGCAGCCGTGTGCAAAAATTTGTAAAAACGACTGCGCAACACCTCTAGCTGCACGGTGATGATGCTCGCGTCCTATTATATATTCATGAGCCACAAGGAGAAATGACGTCATTTTGGTAGTTTTTTTTTTTATGTAGAGGTGAGGCCTGTTTAAGGATTAAGTCCAAACCAACATTTAAATGTTTTTAAAATTATGTTTTACCTATGTATGTCTGTTAGGCACAAGAGATTTAATGTCACAAGCGTTCGAATGCGTTCAGAACGCTCCTATTGTTCTGCTAACCCCATGACAAACGCGTTCGAACGGCCTCGAACACACCCGAACGCAGAGATTAATTCCTGACAAAGGGTCTATAGAAATTGCTTTAAGTACTGCGTTCGGAATGCGCTCGAACGGGGTGCGTTCGAACGCTTGGATTATCTCCCTGACTGTACTTGCGTACAGGCTCGACTCGGCCGCCGCCCAAAAAGGAATATTACCATTTTTTCCCGTTCGATCGCGATTGCCCGGTGCGTACGTCTCGGGGCCGCTAAAATCGGAGTTCTGGGGGCATTTCATCAAATATCTCGTCAGTGATTTTTACCGACAAACTGCTATAAGCTACTGAAATCCATGCATCTGATTGGATGAGAGCAAATTGTCGGTAAAAATCACTGACAAAACACTTGATGAAACGCTCCCCAGGTCAAGATCAAATACTAGTAGCCCGCCAGTTCAGCCTGGCCTGCAACTCCGCTAGAGCGCTAGAGCGGCGTGCCGTTAGTGAGCAGTAGCGCTAGCGCGTTGTGATTTTCTGAAGATTGAAGAACCATGATTGTGTAATTTGCCCATAAAAATAATTCCCCCAAAAGATTAAAATTAGGTATCGTTATTTCTATGCCAGTCGTAATATTTATTGTTGTTGCATTTGTATATCTGCCCTATTCAATTTAAAACAAAGGAAATCTGTATAATTTAATCTTATAATTTGAAAAAATTCAAAGAAAAACAATACAGAGCAACAACAAAAAACAAAAAAAATCTAATAAATCCAGTAAATTATGAATACTGTAAAGTTAAAATTTAGTTTGACGGCGCGAGCACGTAAATTCAAGTAGTCGGACGAGATTGTCATCGAGAAGCAAAATCACCGGTGGGCAAGGAGAGAATAAGTTCGCGGGCTTCGCTGAGTCCAAGCACAATAACAATATATATTTATTGATCAAGCATGCATGAAAGTGTGACTCTAGTTGCTCTATGACATGATGATTGATATGATTGATAATGATCAATGATGATAGCGCAGGTGTCCACCTGTGCTGGGCGCTCATGGCGCTCGCTCTAGAATGTCTCTAGACCGAAAATTCTGTCTCTCGTTCATTAGCCTCTTAATATTATTTTGACAGGGTCGGCCATCTAAGTGAATGGCCGATCCTGTCAAAATAATATTAAGAGGCTAATGAACCAGAGACAGAATTTTCGGTCTAGAATGTCTCACAACATTCAACATTCTTGTGTGTTGAAGTGAAGTCCAGAAGTCTAGGCTTTCTTCTAGTCCGCATTAATAAATGGCTTGAATTTGGCTAATAATTCAAAGTCAATCCAAATGATCAATATCAATTAACCAATACAGGTAAACACCGAGTGAAATTTGAGAGTATACATCTGCCTTGGCCTAACTTTAGGGCTACTATTTTCTGATAATTGCGGACATGACAATGCGTCCCGTAATGTAACTCGTTTAGGCTTGTAAAAAGAAGAGTTCCGTTTTTATTTTAACAGGAAACTTGGAAACTTAGCAGTACTTATTAAACTATTAACTACTTACATGTATTGGAAATTGCAAATTCCTATTTCAGGCATTAATCGAATGAAAATTAATACAAGTTCGGCTCGTCGGACATAATTCGAAAACGTTAGAATCTGAGAACGAAAGGATATATAAGGACTTCATATGCCACCACCGAATCACATGTGCTAGACGGATTATTACTCACGAATCGTACTTGTATTTGTTTGAGATCGGTAAATGGAATTTAAAAACAAAAAACACAGATCCAAACCGATCCAAACACAACGTTACGGTGAACCGTCCGTATGGATCTCGTGAACCAAACCCGCCGGCCGCCGCCCGAAGATCTACCAATATATACCACGCATGTCAATTGTGCTTATAAGTTTATAACTAGGGGCCACAGAGCGTTTTTGAAAGAGGTGTTTCTAAGAAAAACTGAATATTATTGTGCTATTTTTGTCTTCTCATTATCAGAAATATGCATATCGCCACGAATGCTTGGCCTAGTTTTGGGGGGATCAGGGGATCAGGCCAAATAAAAATTATTCCTAGTTTCTCGCCCCCGTCCGCATCCTTCCTTTTTCTTTCTTTTCTTTCTTTTCTTTTCTTTTTTTTTTTTTTTTTTTGTTGTTGCGCCTTTTTGTGCCTTCTGAGGTCCAAAGGGACTCTAGAAAAATAGAAATATAACGGGAATCAATTTTAATAGGCCTCACAGGAACAGGGGCATATCCAGGGTTTCGTACAAGGGGAGTAGCATAAGTCTGGAAATGTTTAGACAAGCACTGTTAACTAATCAATAAATAGGTTGTCATATATATTCAAGTCCCTTGTTTGGTCGGGAAAAATTGTACTTTTTTAAGTTGTGTAAAACACACTTGGCACTTAATAGAATGGCCGAAAAGTAGGAGAAATAGAGAGGGGGGGGGGGGAGAAGTGGTAGATGGCTAGATGCAAAAGGCAATTGAAAGAAAGACTATTCTCCACCCTCCCCTCATATCCATTTTCTCTCGTATTTCATCTACCTCGTAGACCCCCCCCCCCCCCCCAACACACTGGGAGCACTGAGGGCACTGGTGTCAAAGAAGAACGAATGAAATGCAATGAACATGAAAGGGAAAGTTCACCCTGAAGATTACTTGAGTTTAAAAAATGCAGAAAAAATAAAGAAAAATATTGGCGAAGGTTTGATGAAAATCGGTCAAATAATAAAAGAGTTATGACTATTTAAAGTTTTGGATTCGTGACGTCACATGCGAGCAGCTGCCCATTGGTCATGTAATAAATATTCCATATATTCACATTTTTTTTACGTTCCACGATAAATTAATATTGTTTCTTTTCAGAATCTAGTATTGAATAACATTTCTGACAATATATCAAATGCACAGACGAAAATATTCTAAATTTTCTGAGAAAACTGTATTTTATGGAATATTTATCACATTACATAATGGAGGAGCTGCTCGCATGTGACGTCACAAAATCAAAAGTTCAAAAGTCCATAACTCCGTTATTCTTTAACGGATTTTGTCCAAACTTTCGCCAATATTTTTCTTTATTTTTTCTGCATTTTTTAAACTCAAGTAATCTTCGGGGTGAACTTCCCCTTGAACCGCGTTCACTATGAAAAGAAAACATCGATGAAGAAAACATGATGTACCCATGGAGATACAAACACTTGTATAAACACCCAGATATAGCTGGCAATTAAACTTCATATTCATATTCGTTGTTCATGACTTAAAAACAATGAACATTGTGAAATTTTGAGCATGTGGTGAAGGTTTGTGTTAATGAGCCGGAATTTTTGAAAATTTCAGTTCAGTGGTTCATGCTCGTAAAGAAATTGCGGGGTCTGAAAATTGCGACTAGTGTTAGTAGTATTGCGTAACATGTAACGACATGGTCATGGCCTGCTTCTTGTCTGTCATCGCTCACTGGCCTCGCCGCACTCGCGGTGCCTTTCATCTACGTGAATTTATCAACACGCAATCTACATGAGGCAAGCGCGCATTCTTTTTCTCTATTTTCGACCTGTTTACATTTACATGTATACTGCGATCAATTACATGAGCCTGACAAAGGTGGAATTTTCATTTTATTCATTTTACCGTAACTTTCCATTCATTCATGACTAATTTATGTTATTCGATTTCTCTATACCACCACACTGAATCTCTATAATATTCTATGATACTTGCCTTTTTTCATGTGATTCTTCCGTATGATTTTGATATTGATTCAATATTTTTTTTTCATAAATTACCTTTTTATCCAAGAAATGTTTTTTCCCCTCTATCAAACCAATGAGATGTTCGTCCTAAATATGTACTTGCCCCATTTGACATCGAAACTAAATGAGACTCTTAAGAGTGAATAATATACATCTTCAAAAGAAATAACAGAGTTGCTGGTTTATTGATCTTCGAACTTATTCGGATTTTCTCAATGTTAATTCTAAAGGTAATACACTTTCAATGGCCCGATTCAGTGATTTCTGTTTATATATTAACTATAAAAACTGATGGCTTTTACTTGTCAAAGTTGACTTTGACTTATGGTCCATCATAATAATAGCCGCCGTTCTAACACCCCCCCCCCCCCCAATATCAATAGGCCTATACTCTGATCCTGGGCAGCGGAGCCGGGGGGGGGGGGGGGGGGCTGCAGTCCCCCCACTTTTTTTGAGTAGACACGTTTAAAAAAAAATCGGAAAAGAGGCTCGAAAATTGTCATTAATGGGTGATATCAGATCAGCCCCCCCCCCCCACACTTTCAAAAACGCTCCGCGGCCCCTGCTGATTACGTAACCAAAAAGGCCTACAATGTTAGTGAAAGAACATTGTGTAACCAAGAAGAAGGCTTTGTAAGCGTGCACCCCATCGACCCCTACCCCCCCCCCCCCCCTCCCCAAAACACACTTCTTCCATTACATTATATATAGACATTAAACAAATATGAACGTCAGCTCCACAACAGACGTCTTTTATCTCTACGGACAAATATAGGGGACAAAATAAGAACTCGTCTTTCTACACTTTACAATGGTTCTGGTAGACAAAAGACATGTATTCATTGCTATTATGTAAAATAAGTAGAACAGCTGAACATGCACGTGACACCTGTTCTACATACTTTTACATAAAAGCAGTGAAGGGTATTCTTTTGACTCCCGGAACCACTGTGAAGGGTACAATAAGAATTTAAGAATTTGTTGCTTTGTCCACTCTCTTTGTCCACTCTCTTTGTCCACTCTCTTTGTCCACTCTCTTTGTCCGTCATGTTCAGTGACTCTTAGTTTATCAATGGCCTACTGATTACGTAACCAAGTACATGTACAGCGTTGAGGAAAAGAAACTTGAACCTTCAACGTTGATATTGTACGTTGTCCCCGCGATTTGGACATTCAAGAGGCATTCGTAAATACGTGACACAGGAGCGGGATGGATTGTGATTATGTGAATCCAAGTGGTTAAAAATAATCTCCAGTAGATCGATGTGGGAGGGCAGATGCACAGGCGACATTGTAGTCTTTTCGAAACCTGTTCCGTATTCACACGTGCAGAATGAGGGGGGGGGGGGATTAAAAGTGGTTAGAGAAGGCACTAAACCCGAGAGGGAAGGCATGGGGCAGTTGGGGGCAGGTCGTAGGTTTTAATCAAAAGAAAGACTCGTGTTTGTTTGAAACCTTAGAATCATATTTAAAGTGTTATTATAACGTATATTCTGAAACAAGATATAATAACTGTATCACCATGAAGATTAACGAAATAGCACAGGTGTCGCGGAGCGTTGAAAGTGGGGGAAGTGGGATGATCTTATTTCACTCATTAATGACAATTTTCGAGCGTTTTTCAGAGATTTTTTTTAAAACGTGTCTACTCAAAAATGGGGGGGGGGGGGGGGCAGCAGGCCCCCGGATCCGCGGCCCATGTAGCAAACTATGTTAGCTCATCAAGACGACAAAATCGTTGTTCCAAACTTATCTTCAGTTTGTTATAAATGAAGTATACGGAAATGTGTCAGATTCTCTGGAGAAGGAATTGGGAGATTTAGAGAAATAAAATCAATCAATTAAAAAAAAAAAAAAAGGGAGTTGATTATCATAACCATAGCATAATAATGTGTAACTAAAAATAGGAGGTTGGACAATTCAGACAGCTGAAAAATATGTCGGGTCTACGATCGAAGGGTGGGCAAAATGCTTTACTACTCAGACGGGCACACTACAGAACGTAGCTTGTGCAGTGTTACCGGCAGCGGCGTCGCAAGAGGGGATGTGGGGGTGTCACACCCCCACCCCCCCTAAAAAAAAATGCTGTCGGCAAAGAAAGTGGAAAAGTGGAGAGGGCTATATGGAATAGGAAATAGAAAGGAAAAAGAGAAAACAGAAAGGAGAAAAAAAAAGGGGAAAAGATAAGGACATGAAAACAAAAACAGAAAGAAAAAGAAGGAAAAACTGGCCAAAATTTTTGCCCGTTTCGCTTGCTCATGAACTCTGGAATAAAATGGGACCGTAATGATCAAGATTTCTACATAATTATCTATCTGCGATTTTAATTCTTACATTATTATTGGGGAGGAGATTAGGGTGCAGCATTTTTGTCGGCCGATTTGGGTGTCTCACCCTAAAAATTTGTCTGCAAATTTGGGTGTCACACCCCCAATTCAAAATGTTCTAGCGACGCACTTGGTAACCGGGGGGGGGGGGGGGGGCAAGGGGCTGTTTCCCTCACATGATTATCATTCATTTACAAGCGAGCGACAAAGTGCAAAACCGTGCGGCATGAGGATTTTGGGGTATAAAGTTAGCTTGGGAAAGCACAGGGGATAAGGGAGATGATTTAATAATTTTTTTTTGTTAAAGATCGACATAAAAGAATTTCAGAAGGAAAAAAGTGACAAGTACGGTATTCCGTAATTTTTTTTTTTTTTTACTCGATCACATGATTGCATGAAAGGGTTATTGACCTCTCTCGCTCTCTCTTTCTCTCCCCTTCCATTGGCGAAACAATTTACAGGGCCGGGGTGTACGTTTCACATTCATTTCTTATCAATGAATAAGGAATTTGTCGCCGTCGACCCAGCCCAAACCGCAAATACAAAACAAAACGGAAAAGCATTTCGTTGCACATGTTAATCGATCCAGACTTCTAAAAATTGGATTACTTTAGGAATCCACCAATAAAAACAAACCTTGGGAAAAGTAAGTTCCGAAACATTTTACAAGCAAGTATTTGCTCTAATTGTGTACATGAATTTGCAGAAAAATTGAAACATAATGATAGGCGGGTGAAATTTTGATCAAATTCTAATTTTGGCATTACCCAACTGAGCATGCATGGGGGTATTACATATACATTGTATTATTATAATGTAGTTATATTATTGTTACTACGTACAACGCGACGTAAACATGCAAGAAAAGTTGATTTCAAGATATTTCGTTCTATTTTAAGAACATTGCGATGATCGAGACGGGCAAGCCAGTGCCATCAGAGAAAAAAGAACTCGCTTACAAGTACTACTACCCCTTATTGATTTATATTTTGTAGCTAATTGGTGTATAGTCAACCTCACCTTTATTTATGGACCTCGCATATTCGAGGTTCTAAGCAGGTCCTGATCACCCCCCCCCCCCCTTTTTTTTTTCTTTTCTTCCTTTTTTACAAGTATTTGCTCAAACAGCTATATATTTCACAAGGCAGCTAGGTCAAAGGTACCACCGAATCTGATTCACTCGACGTGCACATACACTTTTTCATTCGCGCGCTCGTAATTCCCACATCTCTTCTACACTCTCATGCACACCTACATGCACGTCATAGAGTATAGGCAGGGCCAGGGCCGCCAGGCCCTGTGTACCCTATAACTCGTGGGTGGAAGTCAGCTGGTTTTCCGTCTTAACATGCTGTACAACACACACGGATACACACATCATCGCTATGTACAAACGTGCACATTGAAGCGGTCACAGAAGTGTTCGAACATCCTGTTTTGGGGATGAAGACTTTGAATTGAAAATAATTTTTATGTAACATACATCCATTCAATGTGAGGAACGTTACGGAAAATTCCCATCGGATATTCTTCTTTTTAAATAGTGTGTTGTTCATTCCAAGCCATTTTCTGTAAAGAAAAAAACAACAAACCAACCAACCATAAAACAGAACATCGGGTCCGAAAGCACAACGAAAGTCGCATCGTATTTTAGAAATAAGTCTTAAAATGGCGAAGCAAATAAAATACCTTGGACTTCTTCTCTTTTTAAAAAATCTGTTTGCAATAATGTTTCATTTTCCTTAAAAATTAAGCATCTACTTGTTTACTTGGCGTTCATAATTATTACTAAAACGCGGCTATTTTCCTTTTCATCTGCGAATTTTGTACTGGCTCTGTCACCATAATACAAGACGGAAAAAAGAAAAGAAGAAAAAAGGAATAACTACTTTAGATTCGCTCCGCGGAGAGCCCCAAACATCCGACGCTGACCCACCGGGACCGATTCGGGGAGTTTAGGGATTTTCGTAGACGAATGTCATGTCAAGTTGCGCCTTTCAAATCAGAGGCACATCTCTAATCCGGCCGTTCGCACGCATTCACCAATCGTTAATCCGGCCGTTCGCATTCGTTCACTGATTGTTAATCGGGCCGTTCGCAGGACCGTTCTCGAACGCACCTCTATTGTTCGAGAGAACAATGAAAGTTGGGGCTCTCCCATGGCTCGCTTAACGGACTGCGTTCGGAACCCGTTCGAGCGGGTTCGAACGCTTCTTTTGTTCTCATTTTTTAATCTGCGTTCTGAACGCGTGCGAACGCTTGTGACATTAAATCTCTTGCGCCTTAAAGAAAATATATTTTGAAATAAAAAATATATTACAATTTTTTACGATATTTTTTTTTCAAAAAAAGTACACATGACTGACACCTAATAAAACAATCTCTATCAAAATGTCTATGGATGAACATAGTCGACAGATTTTTCACATGTACCCGTTGCCAAATAGAAAGAATTTTAGCGTCCGAAACCTCACGCCCTCTTGAATTTCCGAAGCTTGTTATTCCTATGAATTCTAGCGAGAAAATGTCGGCTGCTGCCTCGATCTTTCGATCGAAATTCACCAATTTCGAAAGAATTGTGCTTCAAGCAAGTAAGTCCAGATAGGAATTGTGATTATTGGTTATATTCTTTTACTGTGATTATATTTTTTGTAAAGATAATCACGAGAATGTATTTTTTTTAAATGTTGAAAATTCGATGCCAAGGTGAAGTCACGAAATGTCAAAATTGTAGCTGAACCGCGCGTTTTTAATGGAAAATAACGCTTTTGGCAAAGGAGGTCAGATCGAGCTATTGGTATGCCTTTGATTTGGCAGTTTTTTTCCTGTCGTATTTTCCTACTATTTTGCTATAGTATTATCAATCCTGACATGTGAATTCGAAAATCATGTTGGTGTCTCTACTATTACTTGCAATTAGCAAGACTTTGTATGCGCATCAGAATGCGGGCTAACTCGGCACTAGGGCGAAGTCGGCCCTACCGGAAATTCAAGGCCGAGTTAGCCCATAGAGGTTGAATCGATCATGAAATACCAATCCGTAAGGTTTCCTTTTGATTACTAAATACTAGCTAAGACTACGTTTTTAACCTTTCTTTTGATAAAATTGTATGAAATACTTATTTTGAAGATAAAATCTTGCAATTTTCTTGAGCTAATATCATATCAAAGTGACATTTTAGGCAGTTTAATCACAATTCACAGCTCGCATTCGCAATCGCCGTGCATTGCACTCACTGACTCAGTGACTGGGTTTGGTACTCGGACTCGTATCTGGAGATATATATTTTGATGAATGAATGACTGCAAAATTCCGTAGATATTATCATGTCTCAAACATAAACTGAAACTAACAACCATTCATTTCATTATATTATATTACATGTACTTCCATAAATTCTTGATGGATAACATTTTTTTACCGACTGTGAGGTTTTGCAAAATGTGTGTCCGACTCATTGCTCCGAGTCCATGCAAACACAGTGCACGCTACGCACGGCGATTGCGAGCTGTGTCGTGTGATTAAACTGTCTAAAATGTCACTTTTACATTGTGTTACATCAAGAAAATTGCAAGATTATCATCTAACTGAGTATTTCATACAATTCTATCAAAAAGAATGGTTAATAAATGTATTCTTAGCTAGTAATCACAGCAAAACTTTACACATTGGTATTTCATGATCGATTTAAACCCTCCGGGCTAACTCGGCCTCACTTTTCCCGTAGTGCCGAGTTAGCCCGACCCCGCGCATCATCACCTACATGTATACTCACTTTTTTTTTCTTTCTTCTTCTTTTTCCCCCCTTTCTTTCTTTTATCACAATGCACACACACTTGACTTGCACTGCAGTGCAGTGACACGTCAAATTTCCAAACAGCGTTTTCTACGAGCGGGACCATGTTATTCGCCCACATACAAAGTCAAAAGTGTGATGTCATTTGCAAGTCCTTGCAACATCAAAATGCACCACATAAATTATTCAAAAAACAACACATTCTCTAACTTTATAATTTTGCAAACTTACAAATCTAATTGCACTCTAGAATTCTCTGGCGACGAGCGTACATCTGGCAGAATTCCGTCACACTCTCAATCAAATTTCTGTAGACTGTAGTTTTAGCTTGATTTATCCGAGTATCCGACTTCAATGCATTATGTCAATAACCGATATAATATCCGATTCGATTTTAGATTAGCGATGACATCATCAGAATCCGGAAATGATAAGCGTTTTGTAAAATTCAGTGTCTTGAACCAAGTCTAGAGGAGTATAGTCTAATGTGTCAGGCAATTTTTCACTAATCAGACAAATTATTTACATGTAGATCTATATGGGCTGCTAATATGGATGTCTGACTTATGGTAGTTGTGTACAGGCTATCTAGATTTCACTTGCTTGAAAAAAGGGAAAATCTAGGGTTAACAAACAAAAAAACAAAGAAACACCACAGAAAATGGGGACTAGGATTGAAAAAAAGAAACCGGAAAGTTGTGATCATATGATTTCTGCCATCTAAATATACATATGGACAGGTGCAATCTGAACTGTATTCATAACTAATAAGACATGGATAAGAAATCAGTCAAGGAAGAACCAATTTCACTGCAAATTTACTTTTAAAAAGTAGACTTAGAGTAGATCATGGGTAACCCATGTATTTTACAAATAAGGTTTGCCGAAACTTCTTTTGTTTTTAATGCAGTAGATAATTCTATACTTTGTTGTGGGGAGGGAGCTATCCGAGGGAGAGACAAAACAGGGAAACAGGACAAAGAAAATAGACCAAAAATTATGGAGAGTGGGGAGAGGAAGAGGGGAGATCGAAATACAAGATGGGAAGAGATTTAATGTGATAGAATATCAAGAGTAGTCCAAAATTCAAATTTCACGAAGTACAGAAATCGTAGAGGCATGTTTCTAAAAATAGCCACTAATGTAATAATAGCTAAGGTAGCTAATTTCCATATTATTTGCATATACAGTATGACCCTAACCCAGCCTAACCCTAAATAGGAAAAATAAAAATGTCTATTTTTAGGAACATGCCTCTGTGACTGGTTAAATAATGTCTACCATGTGGGGAGAAGCGCGACCCTTGAAAATTGGATGGTAAATAAACGAAGAAACAGTATTGACCATTATCCAAAGATTCACTGTTTAGATAATATGAAGTTACAGTCATGCAGTTATACCGTGGATGAAAATACCCAAGTGTTATGTGATTAGTTTGCCTTTCGCTAGACAGAGGTGATGCGAAAGCATTATAATTATTAGTAATGCTAATAATGATTATTATAATAACAATGATAAATATAGTAGTAAGAATGAAAATGATTACTACGAAAATTTTAAGATTTCACCAAGTCACCACCATAATTATGTAATTGGATGAAGAGTCACAGTCATGTAAATTTTCTATGGATAATTATTAAGTTTTTATACGCTGTACAAAAATCTGCAATTCAGCCAGTTGGCTGCAAATTATTTTTTAATTAAAACCATTACCATTAAATTTCCTTGGTCCAAAGAAGTTTGTTATAACGAGGTTCCACTGTAATTTGAAATAAAAATCGTCTTCTAAAATGTCCTCCCCCCCCCCCCCTTTCTAAACACACCAGTTCAAGACGCAACATAAATGTACTAATGAAACTCAATAAAATGCAAACAAACACTGGAGTAATTGAACATTAATTTTATTCTCCATTTTTTAAAGCAGAAAAGACGAGACATTCAATAAATTGCAAAAATGAGAGAGTAACTGAAGCACAAACTGAACTGTAGATTCTTCTACACATCATACATGTGGTTTTACTGGTAATTTGTTTTTAAATAACATCACTCTCTACATATCTTGCAATTTGGTCATGGAAAAGCAATATTATAAAGACAAACACTCTCTATCAATTATTTTAATAATCCAATGGCATACTCAACTCTGACGATTTTGTGAATGATTTTGTATGTTTCAAATTAACTATGTTCAGACATCTCTTTGACATGGAAGGAAAAGAGGTATCCCTTGAAAACCCTTTAAAAAATATCCTAATAAAATCAGCTCGCAGAAGAAATATGAATGAATGAATGAATGGATGACTGAACCAATTTTCAATTCATTTATAGTAAGTCAGGCAGTATTGGTATGTGTGTTTAAGTGGCATTACATAATGAAGTACTGTATAAGCCATAAATTTTGCAGCCATAAATTTTCGTGAATAGGACTAACCAGACTATTTTGCGAGTGGTTGAATTCGCGGTCGGAAAATTCTCAAATCTACAAACAGCGGTGATGATGTACTGTTGCAAAGCGAAGTGGTGAATTTTTGACCAGGAGACAACAAATCCAACCCACTTCTTATGTTGGCAATATTTTGGCGTGTTGTTAAATTCGCGACCCACTCGCGATTCGCGAAATTCGCGAAAATAAAACCCCCACGAAATATATGGCGTATACAGTATGTTGTTCGAAAATGACTTGGGACTTCCTAATTTTGCACACACATAAAACCATGGCATCATGACAACGGATAATCTGGAAAACAATTTTTTTTGTGACTTTGTCTTTCGATTCCAACCAGTCAGTGTAACAGTTCCCTAATCAAATTGTTGAATCTGAAGAAAACCTAATTGCACCACCGTTTGCTTCAAATTTTTAAGGGTTCTTCACAATATTATCCACATAAAACAGTAATATGTGGAATGGCATACCGCTTTTTATTTTTCATTCTCATTGTACAAGTCACACAAGAACGTAAAATATAACAGATTGTAATTTAGAGGGCAGTTCTTAGATAATCAAGAAACTAGGCCCTTATTTCATCTACCTGTTTCGAATTCATACAGATTGTAGCAATTACGTGCGAGCGGAAGTTACCGTGTTGGGATGTATAGAAAAAATAAATTCCACTTGAAAACAAAGGAAAATCATTTGATGTTCAACAATATATCTCAATTCCTTTCTAATACATTCCTAAAAACATCCTAAACACACAAAATGTGTGGGTGCCATATAATCCATACTACAATACTAGAAACTTTACATACACAGAGTACACATTTTTTGGCTCAGTTGTGCTTTTGCCAATTTAAGAATTTAGTTGTCTAAAAGAAAAAAACAAGATATAAAAATTAAATATTGCTTGTTCCAGACTTCAAACTCTGTAACAAATATCTAATCTCATAATAACATTGTTTTGACAGGAAAAAGTAAAGTACAATGAGGATAGATGAAAAAGAGAGATTAAATAATAAGTTTATAAATACGTGTTCAACTTCAGGTCCACGCTAGGATGTCCACATCATCCTCTGAAATAGGGAACGATTCTTTTAGATGATAGAATGTACAGGATATATTCATCACTTTAATACATCAATTCTTGCAAGATATTAAATATTATGTATAAACATTCCTGTGCTCCTCTAATAAATCACTCTCTTCAGATGAGCAAAGAAATTGTGTGAAAGATTCCTCTACAAAGTTATGCCAATCATGGCCTGCTCGATTGTCTAACAAACACGTTTCCAGGTTACGTTTATCTTGTTTTGCAACACAGAATGTGGAGTGAATATTTCCAGCTTGATTAACAAATGGGACCAACCATTCCTACCTCCCATAAATTACCGTTTCAAATCCTTAACTTACATTCCAATTTCATACAATTAACATTTTGTCATTCAATTCTTTAGGACTATACCTCATAGCAATGCAATATCTTCTCAAAATTATCCTTTCAATAGATCTTCCGTATACTGTAAGTCTTGCAGAATAAGGAATTCTGCAGGAAATGTTTCATCTGTTTAATAATGTGATAGTTTCCTTACCACTCTATTCCGTTCTTCAATTTTTACACCTTTGTACATCAATGATAGAGATTTGAAGAAGCATTTGTCTCTCAGTTCCTATATTCAAGCCGTTCTGAGTGCACCAGCATATCCTACATCACATGGATATTTTTTTATACAAGACAGATTACATATTCTTGCATAAACACTCGGGGTGAATTCTTAGAGGCTCTTTTATTTTCTTTCCCCCGAATGAATTAATAATTTGATACAGTCCTACACCGATGAACACGAAAAAAGGGTTACAATAAGTAATAATATACAATCCTTCCCTGGACGTCAAACCTGGATAGAATAATCCTTCTCTCTTATTACATCTTCTATTCTCTTTCATTACTGGAATCTTTTGCAAGGAGATAAAATAAAAGACTGGTCTAGTTGTAGAGATCATCATCTTCGTTGTCTTGGTAGAGGTTAGGATTACCTCCCCCTGACCCTGGGGCTCCCTGCCCACCTGCTGGTCCACTGCCTTCTGGGAAACTGCAGTTCAAAAGGAGAAGAAAATAGACCATTTTTAAAAGTCAAACTAAATTTTTGTATACAGTAAAACCTCGCTATAAAGAAAACTGTTACAACAAACTCTCGTTATAACAAGGTAATTTTGCCGGTCCCACTTCTTTGTATTTTATTTCTTTTCAGCCATGATATAACAAGGTTTCGATGTAAAGAGGTCATTCCTCTGGTTCCAGGGAGTTTGTTATAACGCGGTTCCACTGTACAACCAATACAAATAGCCACAAACACCAACATAAAAGTACAATACCTCCTTCAATCATAACTTACTATGTCATGGGGGTCACACGTTGATTTTTACCATGTCACAAAAATTTCTACTTTGAAATTTTTCTATTATTAACCCATTTTCGTAGGGGGTTGTAAAAACATGTAATAATAATTTATCTAGGGCACAGGTATAATCCCCAAAACAAAATGTTGGGAACAAATTAAAATCTGAACAATTTTTTGTACAGAGCAAATGGGAGAAGTGCTCAAACGGTATGTCACAGAGTTGCCAATAACACAGATGTCATCAGCAAGCATTTTTCTCAGCCCTGAAAGATGGTTTGGTCTGATGCCGTTTCATCATTTTACATCTGGAGTCAATCAACCAATCAAGGAGACCAAAACCAATTAGGGCAGATCATTTAGGAAAGATAGGAGGAGCAATAATGATGTGAGTCACTAGGTCATATACATGTACATGTATATGGTATAAAAGACATGCCAAATGTGGGAGTGTCCAAGTGCATAAAAGAAGCTGGTCTTTGGCTTTTCTTCCCCCCCCCCCCCCCCCTCACCATTCTAAAGTCTGCTACGTCACCTCACTTGCCTAATCGAGCAGGGCCCCGTTTCATAAAACTTGTTATCAATAACAAGTTAAAATAACTGTTATAAGCTACTGAAATCCGTGCATCTGATTGGCCGAGAGCAAATTTTGTCATAGAAATGTGGCAGTTGTCATTGATAACAAGTTTTATGAAACAGGGCCCTGGTGTGAAATATGATAGAACTTCCATAATCAAACAAGTGCAAAAATATGAGTTTAGCGCCCTCCTCAAAGAGCCCCACTGACCTGAAATTGCCACCAAATCCCCTGCTCTGCTGCAGCGTCTGTGAGAACATCTCGTACTTGCGGATGTCATTGTCACTAACCGACCGACGGGCAAAGTTCATGGCTTCCACAAAGTGTTCCTTGGTGATCTCAGGGACTGGGTCATCTTCATCCGTCTCCTGCAAAGAAAAGAATAAAACAAATGACATTAAAACTGTTCAATATCAGGTTACTAAGGTTACAAATAATTATTGTAAATGAATGAAGATATATGAACAGAATAGAATATTGAAAATAAATTCAGGTTCTTGCAATGGAATAGTTGGCTGAAAGTTATAGAATTTGTTTTTTTTTAAGCAGTAAATGTGTTGTTTGCACCAGCAAAAGTCTGCGATTTACAAAACTTTTTGAAATATAATATATATACTGAAGAGCACAACACAAAATACACATATGGTACTATGAGTTCTATTGTTCAGGACTACAGCTTGACTCATTCTTTCTCTGTTCATCAATCAGCTATTATTACATTTTCTATGAAACCTTTTTGTTGGTTATCATTTACCTCTAACGTTGAACACCAAGTGTCTTATTTTTGAAAAGATTATTCTGTGAGTCACATTTTTTCTCATTCGCCAAGCAACCTGCTCTGACTGACCAAAAAAAGTTTTAAAGTGTACCAACCACCTGAAAAAAAAGAATTTGTATACCGCTAGGAAGTATAAAATTAACCTCAAAGAACTTTATCTGAAATTCTATAGGTCAACATTTTAGGAGTATGAAGGAAATAAAGGATAATATGAAGGTGCTCACACGGAACTGAACCTCCGAGTTGGGTTCCGCACGAGCCCTTCTCTTGGCGAGCACGTACGGGTGCTTTGAGTAGTCTACTCATGATTCACTTGTATGCTTATAGAGAGTATAATTAAACTTGTTATATCTCTTTATAGAAGTGATATTCGAAGCCCATATTTAGAATATAGTAGAATGACATGGAACCTCTAACATACGGAGTAAAATATTTTTTGGTGATTGGTACCCTTTAAGCCTTCAAATGGTGATCCAACATAATACTCCCACGACATTCGTTTGGGTATTTCAGTGGAACCTCACAATAACAAACTCCTTGGGACCAAGAAAATTACCTCTTTATATCGAAATCTTGTTATATCCCGGCTAAAAAATCAATAGAATACAAAGAAGTGGGACCGGCAAAATTACCTTGCTATATGAGAGACTGTTCTATCGGTGTTCTTTATAACGAGGTTCCACTGTATTTCATTTGAAGTTGGGGGTAACGGTTAGGGTGGCGCCTGGGTTTGGGGGGCGGTTTCAGGTCAGGTATAATAGGTCAAAGGTTAAAGTTTAGAAATGGGTTAGTGTTAGAAAATGACAGTGGAGCAATTGGTGCAGGAGCATGTGCCGTACAATCTTCATAATAGGACTAGCTTACCATGTCCAGGTCAGGGTTGGCCACACGTTCTCTCTGTTTCCTGATCTCCACCTCGATGCTCTGGCGGATGGCTAGCTTGCAGGCACGCTGGCAGATCTCGGTCAGATCGGCACCACTGAATCCCTTGGTGACCTTGGCCAAGTGTTCCAGGTCAACTCCCTGTTTGGACAAGAAATCAAGAGAACATACCGACTCTAAAATGAGACAATTTCGCGATATGAAACATTCTGTGATTTGTTAATGATGCTTTTAAGAATTGCTAATATTTGTTGTGATTCAATCTAATATTCATATTTCGCTGCATTAAACTTTTGTGAATCTGGACCACTTGCGAAAGTTTTGTGCACAGTCATTCATGCAGTCCTTCATTCCACCATACACTGGTTAAAGTTTTCTTTTGAAAATGGAAAACATATTAAGTTATTCACGGAGCACCTCCATCACTGTGGAAATGATTAATCTAAAATGCACAAAATTGAACCTCTCCATGTTTAAAAGATCTGTGGATATTTGAGGTGATCTGTACCATGCGCCAACTATGAACTGGTGTATTCAAAATTAACTATGACTGTCTCGTTCCTATCACACAATGATCCTGCAGATTGTTTTGGAGAGGTGTCTCCTACAGACAAAAGTATTTCCGTCTTAGGTTAAGCAAAATAGGAATAAACTTTATCTTTATGATAAATATCTATTATTCATTTGTATTTTACATTGCATATCATAATCACCCAAAACAGATGTTATCAGAAAGCATTTTTCTCAGCAGGACTTGCTCAGCCCCGAAAGATGGTTTGGTTTAAATGCCATTTCATCATTTCACATCTGTCTTCAATGACATAACAGACTTTAAAAGTATAATGAGAAGAGGAGATATCAAATGATATTTTCATGGCATTTTTCGCCTCTTTTTTCCTTATTACTCCAGTCATATTCTAGCCATTTACTTAATATATTGGACGACTTGTTTAGCACAAGGCTAAACTGTCACATGATCTTACCTTATCCACAGGGGATTTTCTCAGGTTTGCCTTGAGGATTGAGATCCTAGAGAGCTCATCGGGAAGGGGGATGTAGATGAGCTGATCTAGACGTCCTGGACGCAGGATAGCAGGGTCGACAATGTCTGGCCTGCAAGGTGAAAACATCAACATGTACAACTGTACGGAATGGTTGAGGATTGAATCTCAGTTGAATGGAAAGGGGTCCTTTGATATAAAGTTGAAATGTAAAGTATTAACTGTAATTCCATCTACGGGATGGGAAAATTACACTTCATAAAGATTAATAATGTAGAATATGTAGAGTTCTGCTGTGGTCCCCATCACAAAAAAATGTGAATAGAGAATATAAAATTTAGAGAAGTAAAGAGATGGAAAGAGTAGATATGGAATACATAAACAGGTACTATGAGAAATTTTTATCCAGAGACAATGTTTGTCATTCTCTTTACTGAATCTCAGTTCAATATATCAATGGAGGCAGCTGCAATCAGAGAGCATTCTTCTCAGCAGGACTTGCTCAGCCCCGAAAGATGGTTTGGTTTTATGCCATTTCATCATCTCACATCTGCCGTCTAATGTCTACTTCAAGAGAAAAGTGTTTCTGAGGAAGGCAAATTCAGAAGTTTTAGCTCAACCTTTATCATACTGCAAACCCCAATTCTTTTAAATCAGGCTCGTATTTGTTTACCTTGGTCCAAACCCAGTGAAATGTGGCATTGCAGCATCCCACATGGTAGGTATGACAAGACCAAAGCAATTTTCTGGTTGGAAGTATGCAGTGACATACATGTATCTGTTACCAGGGTTATATCCACTTACTTCAGGGCCGTAGCATATTGAGAGATAGATCTGACATGTGCATACACGCATTCGCAAGCACATAAAACGGTGAATTCATGAAGAACCGAACAGTTCCCTCCCACATACCATGGCTATTGGAGGGTACCATTTGGAGCTTCATGAAATGATTGACCAAGCAGGAGCAAACTTCCAATGACGAAACTATCTTTCTCAACCTGCTACTTATATGTCCTGGGCTGAAACAAGGGCTTCCCCCTTCGAAACAACAAAGGATATACAGTTAACTTTGCCTAAGTCCAATCTGTTGGGACCACAAAAATAGTTCGACTTATGCAAAATTCGACCTAGGAAATGTAAATAACACATGTTTTGCCTAGTTTGGTCAAAAAAACTTATTCGACTTAGGGAAAGTTCGACTTATGGGACTGTGAGTTATGCAAGGTTAACAATAACTGTACATGTAAACCTGGGTGTTCAGAAAATGAGAGTTGAATGTACCTGTTGGTTGCACCGATGATGAAAACGTTCTTCTTGGAGCCCATACCGTCCATCTCAGTCAGAACCTGGTTGATTACACGGTCTGATGCACCACCGGCATCACCGACGTTGCCGCCTCGAGACTTGGCGATGGAATCTAACTCGTCAAAGAAGAGTACGCATGGGGCAGCTTGCCTGGCCTAGGGGGTATCGAAAAATATAAAGTATATCAATAAGACACAAATTTCTATTTAGCAATGCAACAATTACGTAATTTAACTCTTGTATTAGTTACAGCATTCGGTACCAGTCCTATCTTCAAAAAAAAGAAAAAAAGAAGTACACATACTCTCTATCGTATAAGCAGAAATTTTGAACATACCAAAAAACTTGGTGAATTTCATGAGTGGCCTTGATTTGCAAACATTTCATACTGTGTAATAATTGTATAAGTTTAGAGAATTTCAACGATTCTTAAAAGCTTCTTCCCACGAAAAGGATTTGAGAACCCATTACTTCGTGACAGTTTCTAAACTCACAATGCATGAATTATTATTATTAATATTGTGACTGACCTTGTCAAAGACATCCCTGACATTTGCTTCCGACTCTCCGAACCACATGGTGAGCAGCTCAGGTCCCTTGATGGAGATGAAGTTGGCCTGGCACTCGTTGGCGATGGCCTTGGCGAGCAGCGTCTTACCGCATCCCGGGGGACCGTAGAAGAGCACGCCGCGGCTTGGGGTCATGCCGAACTTGAGGAACTTGTCGGGATGCTCCACGGGGTACTGGACCAACTCCTGGAGCTCCCTCTTGACGCTCTCCAGACCTCCGATGTCTTCCCATGTCACTGTGGGTACCTCCACCACTGTCTCTCGGAGAGCACTGGGGCTGCTCTTGCTCAGTGCATACTGTCAAGATAAACAAACACATGTAATTCTGGTGGATAGCAAACATTTCCCATAATTGTCATGAAGATAATTTTAGGGATAAAAAACTGTATCTAGCCTTCGACCTGAATAGAGCACGGAATAGCCCTATTCAGTCTAATGAAGAGATTTGTGTTTAATCTACCTCCAAGAATATGCCAGTAGAAGAAAGGGAATTTCTTCACTGGGGTAAGTTGGAGGGCTGTAGGTATCACAATACGTAACTATTGACTGCTTTGAGAGGCACTGTTTAAACAATTAAATAATTAAACAAGGTGATCTGTAAACTGTACTCCGTATACTGTACCCCTGAGACAAAGTCGAAGGGTCTCAAAATATTTTTCAAGACACTGCCCAGTCAATAGTGAATTACGTGCCCTCAGTTTTGACCAATGAGAGGCCTAGAATGGTGGTATGAAGTTCATAATATATATACTATATACAGTGTGTAAAATTTAACCATTAGTCATTTCTTACCCTGAAGTCGTCCATGGTGACGGCAAGGGAATCCATGACCTCTGCATCAATGCTGTCTTCTTCCAAGTCGATGAGGTCCATCTTCTTACGGATCTGCTGCAGGGCAGACTCTGAGCACAGAGCCGCCAAGTCAGAGCCCACATGACCATGGGTCTCGTTAGCAATCTGTAATGGACGGTGGAAGGATGAAGACGACGATGTGGAAGTAATATAATAATAATAATAATAATATTGGATATTTATATAGCGCTCATATCCACTGTAACCAATCTGCTCTGAACCACCAAATGAGTCATCGGGATATGACCTCTGTATAATTTTGCAACTTGGAGATGCCAAGCTTTGTGAAGAGTAGCTCCTGATTCATATTCTTATCCAGGGCTCAAAATTAGCAATTGCCCAAGTGCCACTGAATGCTGAAAGTCCTATTGAGCAACCTAAAAGTTCGGCCTCTGTTGCCTGGGTGGCAACTGAATGCAACAACACTGTAATCGTTTTTTTCAAGTGAATTGATGCAGTTAACTGTTAAAGGATTAACAAGAGTACACTTTGGTAAGCTAAGCATTCATCTACGTTGCCTGGCTGTCATCTCAAATTTTTAAAATGTGAAGAAAAAAACCCAAGTTAATATTCAATTTAACTTGTTTTTTTCTTACAAATCTGTTCTGATAGGTCTTTTTCTTATAGATGTCTGCTACCTTAAAGGGCTGAACACCTACCTGTTCAAGGTCTACATCTTCAGCGAGTTTCATGTTCTTGGTGTGAATGCGAAGGATCTCCAGACGGCCGGTTGAGTCAGGAATGCCAATGTCTATCTCACGATCAAATCGACCTGTAGCAGAAAGTAATTATAGATTATAGACGTAAATCAACGATGAGGGTGATAGCGTGCTTCCTTTCAGAGGAACAGAAAGTTGGAACATACTTTACAGAGCCCAAAACAAAAGTGATACAAGAGTAAGCCTTTATACACACTTTTTGATGAGAAAAGGCAAATACACTCTGATTATATCAGTATCAGGCACGACATTAATGAAACCTACCAAATCTACGCAGAGCTGTGTCGATGCTGTTGGGCCTGTTTGTGGCTGCCATGACGACGACATGTGACCTCTTCTTCAAACCATCCATGAGGGTCAAGAGCTGTGACACGATTCTTCGTTCAACTTCTCCATGAGTCTAGTGGAATGGAATGAACGATATTAGATCTTGATTATTGCGGAAGGCAACGTTATCATCAGCAACAATCCATCAACTTTTGAAAAATTGTATTTAAAAAAATCAAAGAGCACTAACTTTAAGACCTATAATGCATTAGTGAAGAAGCTAAAAGAAATTATGTATAACCAGGCAGTTTTGCATTCAGATATCTGAGGGCTCTTTTTTGTAGTTAAAAACTCTTGGGAATTGCAACAGTTCAGGGTTTTCATATCAATACTCTGCTGGATGAAATTTCAGGACTCTGAACAACTCAGGCAATGCACGACAGTTTCTTACGTGCAAAAGTTTCTGTTTTAAAGGGAATCTTGAGTTCTGGGAAAGGTGCAAAATAATTTGTGAGCTTTCTCATTCCTTTTATGGCTGTTTGGAAGAACATCATAGTAGAAACATCCCCTGAAAATAATTGCTCTTTCAAATGCTCATATATTCAAAATATGACTAGAAACAGCTGAAGTGTTGGGGCCGCACATTCAGGCCACTTGTGTGTGTAGTCCCATATATCCATTTCTGTGTGCAGTACATGTGCTTTTCAGTGAGATTAGGTCAATTTCTTATCTATTTTGATGATTCTAAAACAACTCAGTTTAATACAATTCTTATGTAGCCTTTCCCAATTCCTTTGAGAAAGTTTCTTTCACAATGTAATTGCATGACCAGAATTCTACTTTGTTAGTAATGATTATGGCTATGAAACTCCATGCTATTGACTTATCATCAAATAAGAAACAGCAGAATAGAAATAAAACTGTAGATCCATCTAACATAAAATTGCAACACTAAATCTAAATCATAAGAATTACTAGATTTCCATGCTGTCTGACAGCTGCATAAGAAGACAATTCTTCATGAGAATAATGCAAGGGACATCGATTGTATCTAGCCTTCGACCTGAATAGAGCACGGAATAACCCTGTTCAGTCTAATGAAGAGATTGGTGTTTTATCTACCTCCATGAATATGCCAGTAGAAGAAAGGGAATTTCCTACACTGGGGTAAGTTGGAGGAGTATAAAAACTATTGAGTTCACTTTCATGACATTTACATGTACATACGGTAAAAATTGGACTCAATTATCTGACGGCCTACAGAGCTAAGCAAAACATACATAGAAAGTATCAATATTAGCTGAATTCTGGCCTCCCTTCACTAATGGAATTTATACCAAACACAGTTGGTGATCACAAGTGTTATGAATATGATAATTTCTTCAATAGTTGCCAATGTAAAACAAATATTTCACGATGTAGTCAAGATTCAAATGTAAGAATTCCTACTTCCTTTGACACTGAAAAGGTCAGGATATTTTGGTGTTTTCAAAGCCAATGAAGGGCAGATCCCCCCCCCCCTCCTCCTTTATGATTAAACCTAGAATGTTTCATTTGAACCACGTATCACTGTTAATCCTCTCACCTTTTCTCTCTTGGGAGCGATGGAGTCGAGCTCATCAATGAAGATGATTGCAGGAGCATTCTTCTCTGCTTCCTCAAAGGCTTTGCGTAGGTTGGACTCTGAGTCTCCAGCCAACTTACTCATGATCTCTGGTCCTGTAGCCCAAATTGAGAGACAAAAACAAAAACAAAAACACATGAGGGAACAGATTAAAAAGAGAAATGCATGTAAGAAATTGTAAAGGACCGTAATTGTTTGGCAAATTTTCATTTCATCAGGGCCCTGTCTTATAAAGAATTGCAATTGATCTGGATCGATCGCAAGTCCTCCAATCAATTGCAACTGTTTATAAGATGGCACTCTGGATTCAATGAAAGCAAAATGTCTGCTATTAGCCAAGCCATCAGTGGACTAACAGCTTAATTTCCTATCACACAGTGTAATAATTAACATCAACAAACAAGAAATAGAGAGAGAGAAGGGAAAAAAATCCCTTAGCTCTTAGAATGAGTGAAGTACAGTTGCAGTGGCACAAGAAAAAATAAACAATAAATAAATAAAATAATAGCATAAAACAATCCTGCACTAGAATGTCAAGGGATTAATACCCAGAAGACCATGATAGATCTCAATATCATGCCCTGAAATCCATCTTACCTAAAAAAGTTTTTGTTCATTCATGTAATGTTAATGATAAAAATGCCTCTGATCAAAGTTTTCGCAAAACAGAGACCGACTTCCATAAATAACCTTCAAATATGTTCAACTGCAGCAGTTGTTTTCTTTATTCTGCCAGTTTTCAAAGATTCTATTCACATCCTGACTGATCTTTCTCCTCACCGTTTATAAGGAAGAAGAATGCACCCGTCTCATTGGCTACAGCTCTAGCAATCAGTGTCTTACCAACACCAGGGGGTCCGTACAGGAGGATACCACGAGGAGGCTGTCAGGCAAGATAAGAATACAGTCAACAATACGTAACTGAGACAAGGGGTAACTAGTATTTAATTTATCTAAGTAAAAGGACTCCAGTTTTATTCAGATCACACTCAGGAATCATATTTTTGCAATTAATATAGTTTTATTTTTTTATCTACTACAGAAATCATACATGCCAGAGTTTATCAGCTCACTGGGGCAACCAAATTATACATAGCAAGCACACAAAATCATAGAAAATTAACCTTAATGATAACAAAATATTTTATCACTGTGTCTTGGAAAAACATTTACAAGAAGACAATTTTTTTTTTTTACAAAACACTGTTCTCTAATTTCTATATATATTTCTAATTTGATAACGGTGTGATTGGGGACATGGTAAAAATGACTAAATTAGGTCTATTTTTGGTTACTACTGGAATGAGAAAATTTTTTAAAAGGGTTTTTGTGCTGCATTTTTTTACTCTCTCAACTTACCTTCACACCAATGGCCCTGAAGAGAGCAGGGTGGCGGAGGGGCAATTCAACCATCTCTTTGATTGAGGCCAACTGTTTGCGGCAGCCTCCTATGTCATCATAACCAATCTCGTTCAGGTTTTCCTCCTCGTCCTGTAGTAAATCGAAAGATAAATTACCAAATGTACTCATCATATGACAAAATATATGAAATCAGTTCAATACAAATCATCAATGGCTCAATGTTAATTGCATTTTTACAGCATAGCTGGTAATTATTCTTTAGTGGTAATTCCCATTTTCATTTTGTCATTAGTAAATAGACTACGCAGTTTATTTCTCATTAAATCTTGGTTGTATTAAAGCAGTTGAGATGCACATACCTCTCGCTTGATTGCATCTCCTTCAAAGTGTATTACTGTATCTGGTGAGACGATGCAGTATGGTCCAGGATCCGTCTCCACCACTTTGAACTCTACCGCCCTCATGCCTCCTCGGACGAGGAAGATGTCGCCTTTCCTCACTGGGCGGTAGGCCTCCTGGAAATATGGCCTCAGGTATACATCAAAGAGGTTTCTGATTGATAGATAGATAGATAAAAATGAAAAAAATAATTTCAACTATAATGATTACCTAATTAATGAGGTGTTGCTACAGCTCACTGCCAACTAAACACATAAACAATAACAAACAGTCATTGAGGAAAAGGGCTCAAAAGGGAGAGAGGTGCACAGAGAGAGAGAGAGAGAGAACACAAGAAAATATATAATAAAACAGATAAGGCAAATAAACAGAGAAAAAGAAAAGAGAAAAAAGGAAGAGAGCACAGGATGGGAGAATGAGAGAGGGGGAAAGAGAGAAAAAGGGAGAAAGGGAGAAAGGGTAAGAGAGAGAGAGAAAGGGGAGAGGGAAAGAGATGGAGAGAGGGAGAGGGAAAGAGATGGAGAGAGGGAAAGAGAGAGAGAGAGGGAGAGAGAAAGGAAGAGAGAAGAAATGTACAGAAAGGTACATGCAGCCTGTGAGAGAACGAATGATAAAAGGTTAAATGGAGTGGGGAGGGGGTATGAGTGACACTGGAGGTGAAGAAAACCAATTGTATTTCATTTTTAAAACAATAGCATCACAACAATCAGATGCTATTGGGGTAAGAATGAAAAAGAATTGCTCTGCCTTTGCATTTTACTGAAAGATGGGAATGAAATATCCCATGCCAGTGGTAATCAAAGGCTAAAAAAATCAGTCTATGATGACAGAAAGGAGGAAAATGTACACCAAATATAATGCAGTTATCAGAAGCTCATATGAACACTAAATTTTACACTGCATGCTTGGCCATGTACAACAATGAAAAAAATCAGGATGATGGATTGATGGCGCATTTATAATGCTGCATACGAATACTGTCATCACTGTAATAAATCAATAACCCAACTGACACGCATCTGATACTAAATCACAAGGGTCAACTTATTAACCTCTAGATATAAACTTTTTGTAACTTACCCAGAGATGCCTTCAATTGTGTCGTCGATGGGTAGAACATGGATGCGCTTGCCGTACTTCACATCTGGACAGGCTTGTACACTACAAAGAAAGTTGATATATAGTTCTTCATTTATATTCTATAGAGCAAACCTGATACCGTAACCATAGCCAACTCCATAGAAAGCGCAATACTGCAAACATCATATTGCATATTATTATGATCACGATAAAAATTATCCAGAGTTCTCATGTAGTAGGTGACCTACTGCAAAACGGAAACAGCTGGGTATTGCTCCACAAACCCTCAAAAGTACAAGTTTGTTGACATCGCATTGAAATGCGTGTTAATTGTAATACACACACACACATTTCAGTGTGATGTCTACGCTCTCAAACTTAAAGGGCAATCCAACCTTTGTAAAAAGCTTATTTGTGTGAAAAGTGAAAAATAAGAGAAACAGGATGGTGAAGCTTTTTAAGAAATCGTACAAAGAATAAGAAAGTTATGAATGTTTGAAAAATGAAATTACTACATCTATGCCAATCTCAAATTGGCAATTTGGTGAATTAATTGTGACGTATTCACCTTCAACTCTCCCATTTGTCATACACCAAAATATCATTGAACTCCGGGTTTTCTCCTGAGCGCCTTTTACCTCGGGGTAGTACTCAAAATATGTTGTAGGTAGCATATTGTTCTTTAATGACAGTTTCATGAAACGATGCCCTGGTGAGCATTTCATCAAGTGTTTTGTCAGTGATTTGTTACTGACAAATTTGCTCTCAGCCAATCAGATGCAAGGATTTCAGTAGCTTATAACAGTTGTCGGTAAAAATCACTGACAACACACTTGATGAAACGCTCCCCTGGTTTTTATACAGTATTAGGCCTAAGGGAAAGCAAGAATGCAGAAGTCAACGGATTAAAATCCAGAGTACGATATGATTGCTACATTCACATCTACCCAACCCAACAGAGTCTGGGATATTTCCCAAAGTACAGCACTTTCCAAACCTTAATGTATCACAGTTGCGCAATCCTCATTTTTACTGACATTACGGTCTAAAAATAAATGTTAAACCAAGACCTGTAAAGTCAACTGTGACTAACATTCATATAAAGTCCTCCCCCCCCCCCCCAAGTGTTGCTCAGATTTGAAAGCCTGAAAGCTCTGTTGATGTGGGATATACTTATTAGCCCACTTCCTGTTTGAGGGAAAACAGTGTGTTTTTACAGGAAAAAGCAACAAATTATATGTACAGGTGAATAAGTATAAGCCACTGAATATGATCATAGGAAGCAAATAAACCACTGTCACAAATCTACAGGATATCAATTTTGGTTAAGGCTGCAATAGAAAAACACTGTGTCACAACTGGCAGGACTTCCTGCACACAAAATGTGAAATATGATTACATACTATTAATGACAGAAAAAAGAAATAACCACATACCAAAGATGCTAAGGAATCTCATTTGAAATATACATGTATATTTTGTCATAGCTAAGTCTGATATAAATGATATGAAACGTTATCGTTGGTGGGGTGATAAAAACTCTTTAAGTGATTTTCTGCTGATTTTTTTTTTTCAAAAGTAGCCCAGGACTAATTTGATGTTCTGATAAAACCCATGTAGTGCATATCTGAAAAAATAATGGCACAAGTGATCTTAAAAGGAAGGTTGCCAATGCGCTTACTGTGTTAATCCTGAAAGCTTTTTTGCTCTCCTGAAAATTGAACATTTTTGAGTTACGAGGTTTTGTCACCCCACCGACCGTATGCTAAGTACTTTAAGTAGGTCTGCTCACTCTGCCAAACAAGTCTTTTAGCCAGGATTTCAGAACTGGCTGTCCAAATTGCAAAATGGTGTTTTAAAAAAAAAAATTCACTAAATGTGGATTTAAAGGAAAAAACCCATCTGGGATGTCCAGCTAGAAGATACTGATTTAGTGTGGAAGATGCCCTCCTGGCAAAAAGCCTGCTGCTGAAAGAACTGTATTTATATATGTACATGTATAACTTGAACTTGAATGTGCCCATGTACTTTGAATGGCTTTTGATTACTTGGCTAAACAGTGGCTTTCCCCATGAACTATGAACAATTACAAGAGCATTTTGTTGCAGGTACTTCTTACTTCTCAGTGTAATCCTTCCTGTAAAACTGAGCTTAATAAATGACTAGTTTGCAGGGATAAACCCTTTTCAGCTTAACAAGGTAAACAGGGTCAGAACTCAGACTGACTATACACTGCAATGACTGCATCCCATAAGTCCTGTACTGTACTCTGCCTTGACATAGCCGTTGGGAAGCTTGAAATAAATTATGATGCAACAATGCGAACAAGACTTCATAATGTGCGCATTCAGCACAATTTCAGGTAGAGCTCTTTTATGCAAAATCGAGTGGTTCAATGCATCTCTAAATACAAAATTTGAACATTACTGATATCTATCAAGACACAAGGTAGTTAGAGTCTGTGCTAGCAGACTAAAGACAGAGGGACGAGGACAAAGAGACTCTCCAAAATTTATATTGATCCCCCAGTCCCCCCCCCCCCCCCCATTTGAATAAATATTCCTCAAGATATATTCACCCAGTATTCTTATGCATTTCCTTCAAATAACAATAAATATGAATGCTGAGCCTCACCTGTTTTTTTTTTTAACAAAATCTAAAATATATCTCAACTTTATTCAATAGAGAACACAGTAAAAAAATAAAATCTTTCAAAACTTAGAAGAAAAAAAAATAGAAATAAAGGAGAAACTGACAAACAAACAAAAAACAAGAACAAAAAAAAATATGTGCACTGATAACCCTGATATACATGTACTTTAGGGTACAATAAGATTTCTATTGGTATCATCCAGTAAATATAACACAAGCAATCATTTATTGATGAAAGTACCTGACAATGTCGCCGAGACGAACCCGGAGGTTATTCCTGACCACTCGGTTGACGCGGATCTTGTCGTCTGTGACAGTGTCATCTGAGAGTACGATGCAGACTGTGTCTCGCCTTTTCTTCCCCTTGAGCATGACTGTGTCGCCACGGAAAAGCTGAAGCTCATCCATCTTGGCCTGGATAGTAAGAAAAACATTTATGGTAATGAAGATGCTAAGGCCGGGATAATAATTGTCGAGCAGAAGGAGTGTCAAGCCTGACAGACATGTGCGCTATACAAGAACCCACTATTATTATTGGGTCATTCCATGGCAAATCACCCAATTTTTAAAGAAGTTTAAACCCTTGCTCTTCAAATTGGCCTGAATTTGGTATATGGGGTAATCAAATCTTGCAAGCTGAAATTTTAAGTTTTAACCCCATCGGCCAAACGGTTTTTGTGCTATGGCATGCATGCAACAGGCATGTTGGCCAAAATGGACACTTTTTTTCACTATATTTCTGTAACTACGTGGTCAATTCTGTTGATATTGGCATATTTAGAAAGGTAATCACACAAGCCATCTAAATATACCATCATTTTCCATGTCCAAACAATATAAAGTTCAATGACTTAAAAAAATTGGAGGAGTAATATTTTTTGTTTTCCAGCTTCTTTTAAAATTGGCGAAAAGGTGATTTTTTTTTTACTGTCTGACGTAGTATCAGTAATATATTCAGAACAGTATTGTGCATAGCATCTGCCATTCCACATCTTATTCAGGCAACATCATCATGAATAATTAATGACATTGGGCAGCAAACGCATTTTTAGAATGACAGATGTAAACCAAAATGAGTGTTCCTATGTTCTGAATATATCACTAATACTAGGGCAAACAGTGAAAAATTAGATTAATTTCCAACTTTAGAAGAAGCTGGAAAGAAAACAAAAAATGCATCTCCTCAGATTTTTTGATATGATGTAGAAGAAATGTTGACATATAAATTCCCCAATTTCATTTGCAGATTATGCGACCTTCAAGGTAAAATTCAAGTTTAAAGCAAAGATCAAGAGGTCATTGAATTTTATCTTGTTCGGACATGGAAAATGATGGCATAAATATTTAGATCGCTTGTGTAATTGCCTTTCAAAATATGCCAATTTCAATAAAATTGACCCAGTAGTTACAGAGGCATTTCAAAATGAGACAGAAGCATCCATTTTTGGCCGACGTGCCCGTGGAATACATGAGTATGTGCCATACTACAGCCATACTACTTCTCCCCCTTCTTCTTTTTTTTCTTTTCACTTTTCCAGGGTATAAACTACAATTGAAAAACATTTTCTTTATTAGCTTCAAATGAGTTTGAAACAAGAGTGCAAAGAAAGAGACATTTACCTGCGAGAGTGAGACGACTGAGTTATCATCGTTGATTGCTTCTTCCACTACCAATCTGTTTGGCTTAGCTTTTGTTCTCAAGATAGCCGTAGCGATGTCATCTCTGCAACGCAAATTATATAAACACAAATGTTATGGGGTCCACCAAATTTGCAATACACATCATTATTTGCTAAGAGGCAGTGGTCTAACATGCCTTTTATTTTGCTAAATTTGAAGCCAGTTCCCGCATCTTTAATTTCTTCAGGACTAATTACCAGTATCAGTATGTAAAAATCATCACGCAATGGCCATCAAACAATATGACCTTTTAAAAAAAATTTAAACAATTGCCCAAATTAGTAAACTACAATTTAATAGGTGCATGTTTAACCAGTCACAGAAAATCATTATATACAGAAAACTGAAGTAAATATAAGGTATTACATACATGTACATGTATTTCAACTCTCCTGTCAAACCTTCTTTTGTGCAAGTATCTTGCTTACTACTAGGCTACCTTTTACTACAATATACATGTAGTTAAAGGGCAATCCAACCTTGGTAACAAGATGATTTGTGTGAAAGCAGAAAAATAAGAAAAACAGGATGGTGAAAGTTTGAAAGAAATCGGACAAGGACTAAGAAAGTTATGGAAGTTCGAAAAATGAGATCACTACATCTATGCGAATCTCAAATTGGCAATTTGGTGAGTCAATTGTGACATTTTTGTGGACAACTCTCCCATTTGTCGTACACAAAAATATTAATTTGCGGTTTTCTTCGAGGCTTTTACCCTCGGGGCTGTACTAAAAAAATATTGGAGATAGCATATTGTTATAGGTCTTCATGAACGAAAAGATCCTACCGAGTAATGCATTTTGAAAAAAAAGTGACATTTTAGTCATTTTGTGTGTTAGAGCGAATGGGGGAGTTGTCCACAGCTAGATCACAGTGACATTACCTATTCGGCCAATTTGAAATTCCCATAAGCATGGTGATTACAACTTTCAAAAATTCATAACTCTCTTATTACTTGTCCGATTTTGTTCAAACTTTCACCAATCTGCTTATCTGATTTTTCCTCTTTCTTGCAAAGCAACTTGCTATCAAGGTTGGATTTCCCTTTAACTGAATCCTTAAGTGCATTTCATCTTGGTCTTAGCCTCTCCTAAATGGAAACATGTACATGTAGAAATTGTAGAAGTTGAAGAAACAATTAAAAACTAGAAGAGAATTAGTTCTGAAAGAAAGAACAATTAAATGTAACAAAGAAATAAATCTGTACATTCAATACAAAAATCAAAATACTATTGGTGAGGCAGTGTTCACATACCATTTTTCGTTCAATGGAGCCCATTCTGACCTGATTTTCTAAAGAAAAATGAGATTCCCAAAATTCAGGGCAAATCTACATTACTGATTATCTTTCATCCCTCCCCCCCCCTCCCCCCTCCCCATCTAAATCACTCCCAGGCCTAGCTCCAGCATATCTGTCACAGTCAGACATGATGGAGGAAGAGCACAACAGAATCTCCTGTGACATCTCTCTCATTAATCAATCCTCTTCCTTTAATTCTGACTTGTAGCGAGAATCAAGCCAAGACTCAAAGGCCGGAATTCACAAAGGTGGTTTCAATTCAGACCATGGTCTATACAGATTTCGTAATATAAATACGCTTAATTTAGCACGTACACTTAAAAAGATCCAATAATGAACGCGCGCCGGTCGCGCGTGGTTGGCAAAAGCGCTAAATTCACGCTTGTTCCCATGGTTTATATAAATTTAAATAAACCATGGCCTGAATTTACGTAAACCGTGGTCTGAACCATGGCAACAAGCGTGAATTTAGCGCTTTTGCCAATCACGCGCGACCGGCGCACGTTCATTATTGGATCTTTTTAAGTGTACGCGCTAAATCAAGCGTATTTATACCATGAAATCTGCATAAACCATAGTCTGAATTGAAACCACCTAAGTTGTGAATTCCGGCCAAAGAGTGCAACCAAACAAAAGAGACTCCTTTGATCAAAAGAGGCTGGAGTCTTCAGACTACATGTAATACCCCTTTCATATTGAGCCAATATAGCGGAATCAAAAGCGCTTTAGCAAGATAACACTTTGATGTGAAAGGGTAGTAAGTCGGATATTCCGCTATCGATGTGGGAGGTCTGTGACTACCTTGAGAGATGGTTTTGAAAGCGCTATCTAGCCAAAAGTGGAATTGATCATCACCGAATAAAGCAGAACGAAGGCAAAAAAACAATGCATTGTGCAGATGCGTACATGTACTTCAGCTCTGAGCATCGCGCTCTATTCCACTGCCATGAAATAGCGACATCTTTAAATTTGCTTGATGTGAAAGCAATGCCATGCGAAGCACTTCCAAGGAAGGCAGAATGACAGCAATTAAGCTTGGGAGAAAAAAGTCAGAAGTACATGTATGGTGGTGTAACCATATGTTTCCGGATTTCAAAAATGAAATCCGTAATTTACTTCAGTTCTGGCAAAACAGGGTATCGCAAGTCATTGTGTACATTTCCTAATCGTCGTGAGCGCTGACATCTCCCCCCAAAAATATTTGGCTGTTAGAAATTCGGTCCCTATCGCGCACACGTAAAAGTCCTGATTTTCCGTGTGCGCGATCGTAGAGATCGATGTGCGCGCGCGATACCGAGTTTCTTTGTGGACAAAATTTTATTGGCCGATTTTAGTCTAAAACATCGGAGGCATAAAAACAACATGCGATCGCGAAAAAAATTGGCGGGGATTTTTTAGGTTTTGGACATGATTTTGACTTTGGATTTTGCTTGAAATATCAGAAGTTCTTCCTTACGGCAATTTAAGGTAGGAGTGAGATTTTAAAGCGCTGAATTTGAAAGGAAGTATTTGAAATGTTTATCTTACTTTTCCCCCCCATACCTTAAGTACATGCGATAGAAAATGACTAGTATTTTTGCATTCGTCCCATGTAGTGGTCAATATGATGACCACTACAGTATTACGTGGTGTGAGTATGACCAAGTTACTTGGTGTGGCCCAGGGTGGTCTTGAAGGGGAGGGAAATGAGGGGTAGATGGAATAAACAGGTTAATTACCTTCATTTCTGTTAAATAAATGGTGGACAGTTCACACAGTCCACACCTATTTATACATGTACGTCTATGGAAACTGCTCCGGAACTTTGTAAACAGTGGCTTATTTCACAATCAAGTAGGGTCTATGGAGTGATCACACTATCAAGTTGTCAGACGTGAACTCTGTATTGTATTAAATGAATTCCGCCACATAAAAGATTAAACTAGTGCTGTCCAGTAGTAACATTTGCACTTGCATGACGCAATAAAGCAAACTATTATTTTTCATTTTTGTTATTTTCTCATTTTGTTTCTTATTTTTCATTTTGCACGATGAATTGGGCAATGAATTTTTCAGTATTTTGTTGTGGATTTGTTACAATTATTGTGAACTATTGGCGCTACGCACCCGACTGTTTTTTAGCCTTAAATTTCATGTTTTGGATAATTTTACTTCTTGCAATTTTCAATTACTTCTTTGTTAATCATTTTACACACTGATTTAAATAATTTTGAATTGAAGTGTTTTGAAATGTGGAATTAATGCGAAATTCAACACAAGTATTTGCGATCAATTCAACTCTCCGGGCTCACTCCACCGCGATTTTCCGCCAAGGCCGAGTTCGCCCTAGACTAGTGCCAATAACCTTGCATAAGTGTGAGTGGAGTTAGCCCAGATCCGAACTATTCAGGACTGTCCTGTGAAATCTTGTCCACCCTACACGTATGTGCGCGCGTTACACATTCAAGCGCGTCGCCATATTGTTGCAGAGCCGTGTGCAAAAATTAAAAGGATTAACTAATTAACGGTTTGAAAAATGTAAACAAATAAGCCTCTAATTGAGTTGTAACCAATGAACTAGCAGGAAATAACAAAACTATGAATATGCATGAGGGGGTAGTACGAGTCTCATATTACCATAAACCTAGATCACTTTTTAATTCTTTATATTTATTTTCTTTAATTTACAGTAAATTTAGGCTGTTAATTTTGAATAATATTTGATATAAAATATGTAAATTGTTAATCTTTTATAAAATCTCGTTTTGTGCCTCATCGGAATTTTTTCTTACTTAGTTCTTTTTAAGTTAAGTACTCGATGATGTCATCTTAGTTAGGTCAACAAACTTTTCTATTCTAGAGTTTTTTTGTTACCTCGAGAAAACCTGCAAGATGACCAAAATCATGGTAAATTTTAAGTATTTTAAGCTAAAGTCAGCATGTTCGGCATTTTTGTGTGATATGACGGATTGTGCATGGTTGTATGGAGATTCTTGGTGTATTTGTTGATGTGTATTTTCTGAAAGTAATATTGACGCTTTTACCCAAGCTTTGGTTTTAAAAATTTAGAGACGACCTGAACAAATCACGGCTTTGAGCCCCTGAATTGATTTTCCATCAGGGCGCTAGTAGCTCAAACCCCGGACGCGCTGGACTGGGTATGCTAGTCCCGCTCTGTACGCACGCACTATCACCTGCAGGCCTCAGTAGTGAATTTTCGGCCAAGAAGAATTCAAATAGCATTTAAGAGAATATGGTTCTAAGAATTTAGTTGTAAAATTATTGTTTAATAAATATAATATGTCTAGATCAATATATAAAGGTTACCCCGACAGTAGATGTACTGGAGGAGGATTGGGGGGGGGGGGGGGGGCTCCCCCTCTGACTTTGACTTTGTCGAATGTAAACAAAAAATTAGGATAAATACATGTACAGGCCAAGGTCTACATGTACATATTTGTAAATGTGTTTTGCCTGACAAGAGTGGCTTTACTGGTTTAGGGGTCTAGATTTTAGATTTTTTAACTGCATGAGCCTCTGAAAGTGGGAGGGGGTGGCAACTAAAAAAATAATGACAAGGATATAGAGAATTTCTGACCCAAATATCGGATGTCCATTAAAAGTACACATCAGTCAGGAGGTGGGACGTCAGGCTCGGACAAAGGAAGTGGGGGGGGGCACCTTTTGTTTGGCGAACAAAAGGTGCCCCCCCTCCCCCACTTCCATTGTCCGAGCCCGATATTCTGCCACTGGATCGGCCAATGGAAGTGGGGTGGGGGGGGGGGCACCTTTAGTTCGGCGGAGAAAAGATGCCCCCTCCCCCACTTCCATTGTCCGAGCCCGATGTTCCACCAAGGCTCAGACAATGTAAGGGGGCACCTTTTGTCCACCAAACAAAAGGTCCCCCCCCCCCCCCACATCCATTGTCCGAGCCCGACGCTCCACCGCCTCTGAAATATATCATCTAGTCTACAATCAATTTTTTAAATAATAGCTAGACAGTTGCATCTTAAGCGAGAAGAGCTAGCAACCTCAATGTCGCTGCTGGATGGACATGGTGGGGGTACATTAATTAGTAGTGGACACACTTCTTCCCATAGCACAAGATGCCACAGGTAACCTGCACATTGGATTCTTCTGATGCTATGGCAAGTACAGTCAGCCATCACTGCTAGTATTCTGAAGAAAACTGCTATCTGTCTTAGTCCTGGCATAACATTACTTGCAAAGGACCTAAAGGTAAATGAAACTATTGTAATCTGAAACTTTTTTAGTCTTATTACATATTTCTATCAGTCACTAGTTTCAGTAGTTTGTTTTTTCTATGTAAACCATCGAGCTAATGACAAGTTCAAATGAATCTTAGAATGACTACTAACTGTTTAGTAAATTCCACACCCCCCCCCAAAAAAAAATATAAAGAATAAACAAAGACGAAATTTGTTTTACATTTTCATAATAAGCACACGTGTATTATGCAATTATATTAGGTGCTATATTAATTTAAAATTCATGCTCTCTTTCTTTGTTCAATTATCCACACATAAACATGTAACAGTAATGGCTTTTTAGTTTATTCCTTTGACCAAACTTAATCTCTAATATTTCTTTAGATCAGGCACAACAATACTTCCTGTTTTAAATACCTATGCTGATTGCGAACTTAATGGTGTAAGACAAAATGTTGATATACATGTACATACACAAAGTAGAAGTAAAAAAAAATAAAGCTTAGCCAATAGATTGGCCCTTTCCGGAATCTTTCAAATGAGTAAATGACCTAGGGGACAACAAATTAGATCTCTCATCAACTGATTCTTCTTTTTTTCAGTTCTTCTGTTTGCGGTATACTTGAGGATAACTCCATGTAGACTGGAAATTGACTGACTGCAGGGTTCTCCTGGTATCCACAAAGGTCACTGCAGATTGTACTGAGCTGTAAACTGTCCTTCTTGTTCACCCATGAAGCCAAAGGGAGCCTTTCATTTATGCATGCATGGAATGATAGATGATTAAAAAGTAACAATGTATCAGAGCAATTCTAAGGTGTATTTGGTCATTTGTTTTCCCTATGAGTTACCAGGTAATATGGAGTTCTGAGCATTATTGACTTCGAAAGTGTCATTTTCCTTGACATTTGTTGGGATGTACGCTCTAGTAGGGCTCTTAAATTAATATAATGATACTAAAATCTTCAATCTAGTCGGTAGCGTAAGGGGCAAAATACATTGGACTTGCCCATCAAACAAATAAAATAAATTAGTAAGAATAAGGTGCCATGGACTTATTAGTTACAGAACATTCATTCATAACTGAAAGACAAGTTACAATGACACAACCTACCATTAGAAACATCCTTACCTCTCTTTTGTTTTCTGTTTATCGTCTGACATGATTAAATGTTAATGTTACCACCTCATCTGAATAATTTAATGAAATAGTTAAGATTCAAACTGTAATGGTACAAAGCTTATATCAGAGATATAAAAATATTTTTATGTGCAATGTTCTGTACAGTGTTATAGCTAGGAACTTTTTAGTGGTGGTTCAAATTTCACTGACTTGACAAGCAACAAGTCGTTCCAAAGAGATCGATGGTATGGCTACGGTACAGCTGTCAGAACAGCAGCTTCCGGTATACGCTACATAAAACATGATATCTGTATGTACGTGCAAATTACGGACCGTAGTACAGTATTCTGCGTAACAAAAGACAATAAAACTCGGCAAATCTTTAGTAAATAATCATTTATTGTCAAATTGAAAGTATGATTCTCGTAAAATTGCAAATAAAACACGATTAAAGATGGAAATATGAATGTAAGTACCACGTTTCTTCACAAACAGTTACGTTTAATGCAGTTTCTTATGTGAAATTAGTGCCGGTCGGAAGCAGTGTTTTTCACCCGGAGTGGTGGACGGAAATCCCCCGTGCTGGACGGGCCCGTCCACCGCCGACCACCGTAGCTATAACACTGGTTCTGTATGTTAAATACATGTAATATACATGTTCAAGGCCTTGTTTGGTATCATAAAATGTGGCACTCTCGGACATTTTATCTCACTGAATGCTCGCCATGCCAATCATGTAAGGTTCATTCACCTCTTGGCACGGACTCGGCTAATGCATTGTTTCTCTAGATCTATGCTTTCCCCCTTTATCTGAGACAAACTCAGTTGGTCAAAGACTATTGGCATGGCTTGCTGAACTGAGAAATGTTTTTCATGACCTCTTATTTTATTATTTAAAAAAAATATTCTGTTTATTTTCCCCTCTTTTCTTTATTTTTGTTTTCTATATTATGCAATAGCCAATAGATGACCAATGCGAGTTCTATTTCTGGTTTTGTAACAAATGATGGCACACACTTTATTCTTGTTCATTATTATAGCACAATTATGTTGGAAGGGAACTGTATACTGCAGTATAATAGTTCTTGTGAATGTAATTGGTAATAAAATATCTAGCAATCTTTTGATATAAACACCCTGTGTATTCTCTCTCTCTCACTCATTGCTTCCTCTTCACCCCCCCCCCCCCCCCATTTTCCCCTTTCTTTATTTTCTTTCAAATTATAAATGACATGTTAATGAGGGATGTAGTGGAATTCAGTCGTAGCATAACGTTTTTTTTAATACCCAGGTAATATTTTTATTTGGATATTCTTTTATAAATTTTGAGTTGACACATGTACATGTGCAACCTAAAATGTACGTGTACATGTTTGCAACCACTGGTAGGCTTTATGGCACAGCTATTCAATTCAGTTTTTCTCCCTGGTGTTCTAGTTGATGCATTGTATATTTGTTCAATTTACATGTATTTTTATTACTTGTAATGTTTCTTTTGCCAAATAACATAATAATGAAATATAGAAAAACCAAATAATATTGTAACCCCAAGGTAAATTTGCAGTGATGTAAGTTGTGTGAGTGGAATGATTAACTGAAAGTGGCTGTGTGGTTGATATGATGCATGAATGTTGACCAGTTTGAATGTATATGTCGAGTTTGTGTTTTCCAGCTTCCTTTGGGTTAATCTAAGGATCCAGGGGCATATCCAGTATTTTTAAATTGGGGGGGGGGGGGGTATTCTACAAGCTTGTACTTATTCAAAATTTCCTGGGGGATCGCCCCCCCCCCCCCACCTGGATTGTTGCCCCTGTAATTCACAAACACACCACACACACAAATGTAGATCTGTATAAAAAAAATTAAAAGGGGTCCAGACCTCATGACCCCCCCCCCCCCTCCCTCATCTGATCCATGGGATGTGTGGCACCTTATCTTAACTTTGCTACCCCACCCCTTGATCCGCTTCAAAGCCTGCATATGGATTTCAAACCCTGGACAGTGGTTCATTTCTCAAAAAGTAAACAGAAAATGATGCAGGCAAGCCCATATTACTCGTTTAGTAACTCTTTTTTTTAAAAAACTCTACAAAGCCCGGACTAAAAGAAATATGCAGGCAAATGCATCACAATTTCCAAAAAAGTAGGCAGCAACACACAAAAAAATTCTACAATTATAACAGAAGTGAAATAATAAGTGTCAAATTTGTGAATTTTGCAGCCATAGAAACGTATGTAGGCCGCGCACGCATCTGCATTTGCACAGCCACGCATGGCCCTCCGTGCGCGCTCCATGACTGCATTGAATCTCCGCGCGTGCAGACATACGTGCCTAGAAATAGTTGTATCAATGGGAATTTCCGTGGTGAAATGAAGTCCCTACTTTCAGACAGTGTGAGCGAGTTTTGCAATTGCATCGGAAACAAAAGACTGTGGACATGGCGGACTTTGCTCAGAATCCTTTGAAAATCACTGAAGCCGTAATTTCTTTGGAATGTGTCTGCAAATGTTGGCAGGTATTGGATGAGGTCCCTAGTGGCTTCGTTCACGATATGGCCAGATAAATGTGATTTGGGAGCACTTTAAAAAAATAAAAATTTCATATAATGGCGTGCCTACTCGAGGCCTTCGCTCACTCGTCATCACACTGCAAACCCATGCACAGTATGATACACAAGTTACAATGACTTCGTGAAATTGAAGAATGTTCAGCTGATTGCGAGTGCATTCTACAAAGTGCAAACCTTTCATTTCATTCATTCGTTACCATTTACCACAGCTCCACATACATTAAAAAAACATTAAATCATACAAAATATTCATTTGAAAAACATACCCTGAATTTTCAGCCATACTTCAGATATTTAAACAACAAAATGCTAAGAAAGTTTATCGTGCGATATATGCGCATTCAGCGATGAAGATGCGTATTAGCGTCGGTTCAAGACTCTAAATTCCAAATAATACACGTGTATAAACTGAGAGCGGTCACGGATGACTGATTAGCCGATGGTGATTCAAAAATTATTGTAAAAATAAATCTGTTATCTAATTGTTATGTATAATAATTCATCATTTAAATAATTTATAAACAAAAAATAAATATATCTTAATTAAAATGATATATTTGAATTGTTTTGATAGTCCTTGTTTTGAATATAGCAAATCTTAAGGAGTTTCGTAAAAAAACCCACCTTTGGCTTTGTTACATTATGTAGCTTTTGTCATGATTATTGCACAATCTACCACTGACGGAAATTGCATACGATCTAGAATTTTGTTCTCACATCAAAGAAAGAAAATTAAGAAAGAATCACTGGAGTAATGATAATAAAGCATCAGTTAGTACGAATTTCCCTAGAACGTTTAGCTATTAGCATTTTATAAGCTCATTTATAAATATTTTCAGAAAATAAAGCGTGCAGTATGCTAAAAGACTAACCAATAATTCTCCGGCTATAGTCTTCAAGCTCAGTCTCTAATTTTTCGAACAGTTGCCGTAACCGGGTGTGG